>VUYV01000223.1:670104-865272 GCA_008711295.1 Anarhynchus alexandrinus
AACAGAGATGTTTTTGAGGATGGGGGGTTATTTGTTTCCAGATGCAATTGGTTTTCTTCTCAGAAAACGGACACTAGGCAGCTGGAATTCTGTTGATGAAAATTTTTGTCTAAACTAAGATCACTACAGCTTTCCTGGATTTGGTATTTCCTTAAGTTTTATTGGCAGAGCTGTGGCAATCAGCAGTGTGACCTGTTTCTTAACTTGTATAGCAGAGCCAGTAAGTGACACTAACAGTTACACCACAACAATAATGCATTGGCTGGTACAATTTAAGCTGTGAGTAGAACTTGGTACAAGTTTCTACACTGACATAATTTTATTTAAATTAGACTAATTATATCCATCCTAGAGGATTTACCAGTGTAACTATCTAAAAGTAAATCTGCCTTGTTTACAAAAACCACCCTGTCTAATGTTGATCAAAGTGTTTTTTTTTACTGGAGCAAGTGCTAGTTCTTTGTTGCTGTCAAATGTCTTCTTAACTTAAGCAGGCAACCTGGAGGCATCTATACTAAATGACTCTTAGTCACCTGATGAAAGAACATTTTTGTGCTCTATCCAGATATTTGAGACTGAAGAATAGGTCTTTGCTTCTTTTATGGGAGGTTTTTATTCAAGTTTTTTGATTAAAATACAAAGATTTTAATCAAAAATGAGAACATTTATAATAAGAACATAAGAATTTACAATAAGAACATAAGAACATTTAGAACATTGATAGAATTAAGGTAAGACCACTAATGTTTCCTGTGTTCTATTAATATGTCAAGGTGTGTTTATACAGTATATCAAATTGCTTTAGATGACCCAGTAATTGAAAAGGTGAAGGGAATTTTCAGAGATTCTCAATCTTCAGCTACTTTTCCAGACATTTGTTTCACGTTTTACAGAAGCAGAATTGTGAGAAGTGCATATGAAAAGATGTTATTCTGGACTGTTTTATTAACTGTAGCAGTAATCTTATGATGGTACCTGGAAAGATAAAGAGATTCCTGACTGAGCTACTGAGATTCAGTCTATACAGAGGGCTTTATCAGAATCATCATCTTATAACTCACCCTTGCCATCTCAGAGGTAGTAATTCAGATGATGAAGCACTAGTAACTTTGTCCTCTGCCCCCCAACAGATACTGTACTAAAAGAAAACTGTCAGTTTTATCAAATAGTAATAAGGGCAGACCCAAGGATAAAAAAGTAGATTTTGGAAAGACTACCTGAGAGCTACAGAAGATTCAGGAAAAATCCCAGTTTCAGAGGCTATCAAACAGCAGAACATATATGCAAAGAAAGAATTAACTATGACCTTTGCAACATCTGTCCACTAGGACTGGGAACAGAATTTAGTTATTGAGCGTTGTCTCTGTCCATTCCAAGTACCATGCTAAAGAACGGTTCGCAAACAACTAGGTTTTATATCTTTGTTGTTGATAGGGATTCCAAAAATTGGTTGCTGTAATCCGTCAGTTTATTTGTAGCTTCTGTGGGTGCATTTCCTTTTTTTTTTTTTTATCAGCACTATCTTTAGATTCCCCACCCCCATTGTTTAGTGGGATAGGCTGTCCATTCCACTAGGTTGCCTTTGCACTTGTCCTTGCTTGAGTTCATTTTGATTGAGTATTGCTCTGCTCCCTTCAGCCTATGCTTAGACTTTCAGCAGCTGTACTGTGTAAGCTGCCTGGAGTCTTTTCCTTCCCTGTCTCCACTATCTCCACTTGTATCCCGAGTCATCCATTGGGTTGTGCTAGCATGGTGTTTATATGGCCCTGCAGTGATGCAGACCAGGGAACTCGCTCGTTGAAACTGCTCTTCTTGGCCAGTTTATTTTATTCTCAGTTTAGCTGCTCCCTGTTGTGATTTACTATTCAGTTGTACTAGTGCTAGAATGAGGGAGGTCAGTAGGAGTGAGTGGGAGTTGCCAGTTAACCTATTATATGAAAAGCTGAGTAAGTACTTGAGCTTATCCTGTACGCTTATCCTATGCTGAGCTGAAGCTGCTGTCAGTTCCTAATTTACAGCTGATTATTTATTATACTACAAACCCAAAAGGTTAACTACTTTTTTTTTAATCCAAAATGATCTGCATCTTCTGCTTCAGTCTCTGACACATAAGAAGTGAAGCTTTTGAATTAGTTGAGGTGTAGGTGTAGTTTTAGCTTCTGGGTTGTTTTTTTTGTTTGTTTGTTTGTTTCTTTCAGGAAAAAAAAATGTAATCCACATCATCTTACTCTAGTTGTGTTGCTCAGTAAAATACTGTTACTGCATGGATTTCTGAGGGATGCAAAAAAGTTGTATAACAGTACCCTTTTCAAAGTTTAGTAATGTTTAATTTGTAATGCATGTTGTATCAGGAAACAGTTATGAATTTTTTGGGGAAATGTTTTGGGAAAAGCATTTAAGAACAAAAAGTGAAACAAAGTTTTAGAATTTGCGTTACTCCTAAGTTTCTGTACTGGTTTTGAAATTCCCCTTTTTCACAGGGAAATTTTTCTTCTGAAATTTTTGTCAAGAGGCCTACAGAAGTAAAAAAACAAAAACAAAAACCAAACCAAAAAACCCCCCTGAATCGGACTAGTAAAGGCGTACTACCAAATACAAATTGAGCAATTCTTCGTATTTTTAGACCAGCGCTTGTATGCTTTGATTAGATAGTTCTTTGTTTCAAAGCAAAAATACCAGTCCAGTATCATTCTCATGACATCCTTCTCCCATATAGTATTGTCCCGTTGTTTTGTCATCCCATGATGTACAGCTTTGTAGATACTGGTGGGGAGAGCATCGAAGTGGTAGAACAAATGAGCAGTCCAAAGTCATCGTGATATGATGGAGAGATTTCAAATGTTTCAGTTGGAAGAGGGAAGACCTCAACCACAGGAATTAATTCCTGGGTGAGAAAACTGATTCTGCAAAAGACTGGGTTAGTTCTTCGCTTGCATCTAGTACCCTTTCTGGCGTTGAGCTATTAACAGCACATAGTGCTGAACTCAAAGGAAAAAAAACCCTTCTTCAACAAAAAGACTCCTAGGGCCTCACAAAACGTTTGAAATCCTTAAGTTTAACTTGCAAAGATGTCATCTCTCTTAGTAGTCTGCAGGAAGTAAGGGGTTTGTTTCCTTTGCTGCCATCCCCAGACACATTGAACTAAGTTAGGAAAAAAAAAAAAACCCACACCACAAAACACCCTGTAAAACTTAGAGATGCTTAAGCTGCTGTAATTTGTTTCGATAGCAAGTTTATTTGTTGTGTTCAGGAGGTTCTTACCAGCTTCCTGAAGTGGAACTTAGGTTTCCAGGTCTCTCTGTGAGTCTGTCTAACCAGGGTGCTTGAAGGATAAGAATAAGTAAAGGTTATAAATGAAAACTATCAAATAATGTAGATAACAATCCACACAAGGCATTTCTCCCTTATCTTCAGGTGCGTTTGTCCTCTGGGTCTTAGCTGAGGGAGGCCCAGTTGGATTCAGTGTGCTGAGTCCAAAGGAGCGGTAATGTAAATTGCACTCATTTAAGAAAAAGCCAGTCAGTGAGGTGCTCTGGATTTTAGTTATCTGCTGGGCACTTAAAGGATCATGTGTTCTGTGGGTAAAGTTAGGGACATGCATTATTCAGTGGAAGGCATTAACACTCGAGAGAGATACTTCTAAGAAATTTATAATCACATCTTGGTCTGAGAAGGTAACCAGCAACAACAACAAAACAGCTTATCAAAATATGCATGCTCTGTCAGATACGTCAATTTTGAGTCTGAAGGCAGTGCTGTCTGAAATGAGAATCCTGTAAAGCTCTGCTCTTGCTTTCGTGGAGGAGAGTCAAGCCTTACAAAAGCATGAGAAGTTCTTTGAAGGCATCTACATGTCTGTGACTTGTGTATCTTGTTAGCATAGTAAAAGACTTTCTCCTGAATTGGGAAACAACAGGTTGAGTTCTCTTACTTTTTGCATAGTCTCTGCAGAAACAATGACTGTGAGTGACTCGGTAAACATACCTACCAAAAGTTCAGGAAAAGGGGAAGGTTGAACAATATTTTTCCTCCTCTTGCAATACAGGCTGACTTGTATGCAACATAAAGAGAAGACAGTTATTTCACACTTTATTTTGGTGTGCATATGTGATCATGCAGTACAGGAGAAGAAAGATTAGTGAAGTAATAGTGAATGTGCTTTTAGAGATAACTTTTTTGGAGTGTCACCTGCCAAAAAACACATAAGCTTTTCTATTACCAGGCAAAGAGGCAATCAAACATTTTTCTGGGAATATTAATTTTAAAAGAAAAGTGGTCTGTAGAAGTAAACTAGTTGCTGAGACTAGGGAAGGTGGGAAATGCTGAGCGCCTGGGCTATGTCAAATGGCTTTTAAATAGTAGTCAGTCCTTCCTCTTTTTTCCTTTGAAGTCAGAAATTGTTATTCCTTAGGTAAAGGCTGTTCTCTTATTGAGTGATATTAAGGTGCTAGAAAATTTGTTATGTAGTCCATGCAATTGTCTGATTTTCAGTGTGATATTTTAAGGCAGATTAAAGACAACATCATTTACTTATTTAGCAAGGGTAACTTCATCCCCTTTTAATCTGTACTTTATAGTGTAGAGGAGTGCACTCAAAATACTTGAACTCCAAGCATTTTCTGTGTTTTTATATTCATGACCTCTATGTCAATTTTTAATATTTGATTTCTGTAAGTTTATTCCCTTGGTAGAAAATTGGTAAGTAATGAATGGGAATGCAGAGTACTTTTTCTCCTGCTTTAACAGTGGGGCTTGGGTATTTATGTAACTGAATAATAACACAGGACTTGTATAAACTGTTAATTTGTCTCTAGTGTCACGGGATCACTGTAGTCTTAGTATTTTATCCGGTTGCAAAGAAACATGGAGTATGAGTTTCGTAGAGGTTTACTGTGTTGTGACAAACACAATGGGTTAGGTTTTGCTAAAAAATTTTCATAGGAACAGAAACCTTTTATGAACTGTTGTTTATATAATTTTAAACATTTAAAAAAATAAGTTCTTTGACCATATGAAAACTATGTTTTAACCTTTAAAGATTGGTTTTCTGGTAATCTTTTGGCTTACTTTAAGCTTTCTTTTTCATTTGCTTTTCCTGAATATGTACTGCATATTGACTGTGATTATTTTGGTACTATGAGACTTTCTTAAATGTTGGAGGATTTTGGGAGGGACAAATAAGGTTATGAATTGAGCATCCAGGCGGCTGTTTGTACCTCCTAGTTTAGCATGATATCCCTGTGCCAGATTATTTCTTTTCAAGGTTTCTCTCCGCAAAATTCTGCTCTGACCAGGGCATCCTCTGTTTTAGGAGCTGTGCAGGTTTGTGTGGCAGAAGGGTGTGTTCTGGGTGTAAACGGGGTCTTTCCCTCTTCCTTCTTTTAGCTGGTCAGGTACTCATTCACTTTGTGGAAGGACTTGTTCCCTCTACTGTCTGGAGGGAGAAGAAACAGGCGGTTATAATTTCTTCTTTCCCTTCTGGCTGCCATTGGCAATTATGACAGATGGTGTTGGAGATACACATGTAGAAGTGTGTTACGTACAGCATCTCTTTACAACATCCTTGAGCTAAGGCTGTCAAAATCTGTTAGATGTTCCTGTATCACACTGCAGGCACCATGTCCAAATTTTGCTAGATATCGCTTCCGTGTGTTCTACACTAAGCAGCCACAAAGTCATGCGAGAGATCTTGTTCTGCATAGAGGTGTTGAGATCTAAGAAGTTTGCCATCAAATGTGTAGTAGTAGTGGACCCTCATGTTTCCAAACTGCACAAGCACACAAACACAGCAGACATAATCCCCTGCACTATAAATAGGAGATCAGGGACTGTAAACCATGAAATGTTTTTTAAGAGTGCAGCCACCAAGAGTTGGATTTGTCAGGAAGTTTTAGCTTTCTGTTTCAGTTGACCACTCAGCCTTAACTGCTTTTTCCTTACGGTTTTTATTTGTCCTGTAGTTAGTAAAATACTTGTCTTCTCTGCCTGATGCCTCCATTTCAGCTGTGCTCTGCAAGTTAGGGAGGACATTCTGCTACCTATCCTGTTGGCCTCACTCTGAAAGAGTTGAGACAAGACCCTTGTTCCTGAGCGTTCATTTGCTGTAAGAGATTTCCCCCCCCCGCCCCGTCAAGAAGGAAACGTTCTCCGGGACTGACTATCTCCATGCAGTTAATTTGTCTTGTCACATTATCTGCCTGATTTGATTATTGAAGATACTGAAGGATTCTGCCAAGCTTCATCTTATACTTGGAGTTTTAGGCTTGTAGTGTGGTCTGGATCTGATGACCTTTTTCTTTGATTGGATAGCAAACTTGAGTTCATTCCTTTAAAAAAAAAAGGGGGGGGGGGCTTTCTTGGTAGCCCTAGTATTTGCAAGGAAGTGAAATCCAGACAATTTTTTCAAATTATTTTCTGTTTTGGAGTTGCCTTAGTTTCTACACTAGATTTTAATGAAATTTGCTGGTGTGAAATGAACAGGTTACCTGTTAGTATTCTTCCCTGATCCTTTTGCTTGGGATTTGAGGCATCTTTGCCTATTCTGTGAGAATAGTTCCACCATTTACCTCACACAGAAGTAACTGCCTTACTACTTGTATGGCTGTCATGGAAGCTTTTGGAGAGAAAATATTTTTGGTATGATAGCTTTTTAATAATGTATCTGGAAGGTTCTTGGGATCTTCCTCCAGCTGATACACTCCTGGAGCCCCACTGTGGAATACCTGTGGGGATGAGCACTCTGAGAAGGAGACCGTGGAGTTCAGATTTTGCTCCCACGCAAATTCCATTCACTGTGTCCTTGCCTTCTTTGTTGAAAGAGCTTTGAGACTGAGAAATGCACCTTGCACTTCTTAGCTCCTCGTGAGACTACTGGGAAGCGCAACATAAATGAATCATGTAAGGCTGCTAAGCAAGATTTAAAAAATGACAACAAGAAACCTAAACAAACAAAAAACCAAACAACAACAACAAAAAAAACCCACCCAAAAAACCAACTCCAAACTTCCAGGGCTGATTGCTTGTGGCACATGTGATAAGGCGAAAATTGATCCTGAGGAATTCCATTTAATGACAAATAACTCTTTAGTGTAAATAATTTGAAATTCTGTGCTTTATTTGGGAACATTTGTATTATCAGGATGCAGGTGTCAGAATTCTATGCAAACAGCTACTAGAGGACTGTTATACTAAACATGTTTCCCATAAAAACAGAAAATAAAAAGAATAAATGAAACCATTAACTATGTCAAATTGGAAACTGCTCAGAATTGTTCATTTTTTTTAAAAAAAGTTTAACTTTTTTTATTCATGGTGAAATCAGTCTTGCAGTTTTGCACATGATGAATGTTCAGGATTTTTAGTAGTTATACTAAATCTTTGAAAGTAGGTATTTTGAAAGATGCTTATGTCAGTTTGAAAACCTTGACATACATTACATACTGTTTAATGGTATTTTATGTTTATTTAGGTTCCTCTAAAGAAGGAGGAGCTGGAGCTGTGGATGAGGATGATTTTATTAAGGCATTTACAAATGTTCCTACTGTACAGGTAAGATGCTGCGTATACTCATGTTTGTTTTCAGAAATATGCTATTTGCAATACTTTGTGTTAGCCTACTTTTAAAATTTCTGTAATTTTACAGTCTTCTAAGCAAGTGTTGTTACTTCTTCCTTCTTTCTGCATTGACAGTCTTGATGGAAAGCTTTTTATTTTTTCCAGTTAGTTACCAAAAAATCACCTGTTCTTTACTGTCCTACTAATTATTATCACATTGTGTTTCAGCTAAAATCCATTATTGCTTTTCTTAATCTTATCCAGGGAGCCACTGAAAATAATTGTATTTTTTAATTTTAATAAGAAAAAGATTTCTATAACGTTTGGAAAATTTAGGAGTGCAATTTCAAGGGATAATCAAGTAATAATAATACAGGCGAATAATTTAAAAAGCAAGAATTGTATTTTCAAATATGTCTGAATTGTAATGATGCATGTCTGGCATTCATGTCCTCATCTCTAGCAGTACTTCAAAAAAAGAAATACAGTGTCTTATTTGAATACTAACGAACCTGTTGGATTCTGAGTTCTTAGTTGAAAGATCAGATTTTAATTTCTATTCTTTAAATGTGGGAATTGCACATATTTGGTACCTTCACACAGTTGAGTCATTTAACATGCTTGTATCTTCCTAGACCTATTTTAAATAAGTTTTTTCCTTGAAGAGCTGAGGTGTGGAAGGCAATCAAGAATTCTGAAAGCCATAGTTCCCAAACAGCTGAAGGATTTTGTACGAGTCCCTTTTCTTGATACGTACTTTTGTTCTATTTTTATTTCCCAAGATGATAGCATAGCTATTTGTTAGATCTCCTTCTGTAGGCAGAAATACCGTCTGCTTTTATGAAGGAGCACTCTATCTCCACAATCCCTGTCACATCAAGGAAATCTTTGTCTCACACTGTAAGACCTTTATGTTTCTTTGCCTCTCCAAACTGTATTAAGAATTCTTTGGAGGGCAAAACCATGGAGCTCTTAATATTATTTATCCCAGTTATGTTGAACAGAGCCGTATTCCACAGCACAGAAAATATGCTGCTTGTAGTTCAGTGCCTTAGTAGAGTTCTCTAATTACTCATGTTGGTTAATAACACTGCAAGAAAAAAAGTGGGGTAAATGTTTGTCATTGACAAGCGCATGTGATTTTCTGTCTTACTGCTGGATGACCTGGGAAGGTAGGTCATTCCTAAATTGCAAGAGGTGGAAGAGAAAGACACACTTGTCTTTACTAATCTCACCTGAGTTGAGGAGGCAGGGGAGAAGTGTGTAGTTGACCCCCAAATAAGCTATTTGTTGCATGGATAAGAATATAAGAAAGACCTGCTGACAAGCCCTCCCTCTCAAAATGAAGGTGGTTGTTTTTTGTTGGGGTTTTTTTGTACCCTTAGGAATAATGACTTCTTCTGCCCAAATTCATGCTTCTAGTTGTGGACAGTCACTGATCTTTCCATAAAAAGTCAGATCCCATGTTCTGAGACCGTGTTAATTACTTAAGGAAGAGAGAAGTTTCTGTACTAGACCCTGAGAAGAATGAATGTTTATGACCTGTAATTTGCCAAGTAATTCTAAAAGCAAAGGAAACTTGTTAGACAGAATGGGGAGAGGGAGTTGTTTGTGCATTATTGGGCCCATTCCTGTGTCTGTCTGTTTTCATTACATTTGTGGGTTTCAGTAGTGGCTTCGTTGAAAGTAAGGAAGGGAACTATATTATAGAAGAATGGATCCAATTCTGAATTGAGATTAAGTGCATCTGGATTAATCAAGTAAATAGAGGTTCCTTACAGTGTGTGTATGTTTAACTCATTCTTAAAAGCCTCCAATGGTAGATCTGCCTTTCCAGTAAGCTGTTCCAGTGACTGCTCATCATTATTTTTTTTTTAGGAATATCGTATGGGTTACTCATATCTAGCTTGCAGTCCCCATATTGGAAATAGTTTCCATCGGTATAGTTACTACTCTTGTTTGTGTTTGAGCTTTTAATTTTTCTGTCTTTGATGGTGCACTTACCTTTAATGATGCGTGTGTGTGTTGCCCTCTAATGGATAACAGCAGTTTATGAAGAAGATGGGTGATTTTGAGATACAGTCTGGATCTGTGTGCCAAAGAGCGAAGTACTGTGGTGAGAGGATTGTGCCTTCATATTTAAGATTACAACCAAAATGTTTTTACAACTCTGTTTATTTGCCTTTGCTTAAATTGAAGAAAATTCTGTGTTCAGGTTATTAGGGATAACTCCTATTTAATAGTTAAAATTTGTTTCAAAACAAATTTAGTTGCTTTTGTAAAAGTTTGATGTGTGAACTTCAGAACAAAAAAATGTATTATGTCATTGACTGAACACGTAATTTCATCTTGGCCTTCTAAAAGCATAATTGATCAAGGGCAGGGAGAAAATAAATTATTCAAGTATTGCCTTTTATTCCTCTGAAAATAATGTAGGTATGGACAACCTTGACAATTTGGGATTTTTCAGTGGAATTAGAGTTTTAATTTCATAACAAGATAAGATTATGCCACTTATTAAATTCCTCATTACAATGCCAATTTGAATAGCAGAAATTGCACAGATCGAATTCTGTTTGTGCCAGGTAATTAAAGAAAAAATTAAATTCTTTGCCTAGACATGCAAGTAGGGCGGACATAAACCCATTGTACCTGTTGCTTCTGTGTTTGACGATTGCCTGGCATGTTTTAATCCTGTGGCAGTAACTACAGCACATGGTCTGTGATAACACATAGCCTGACACCAAAAAATGTCCTATTTTTCAGGATCTACTCAATGAGTCAGCTTAGAAAAAGGTATTTGTACCTTGACCAGACCCTCAGACTAAGTTTTGAGCGTGCACTGAACAGGTCTCAGTTAGCTGCCACCAAAAGGCATGATCCTGCTTCCCTTACTGTTGCACTTCACTTCTTTGTGATAGGTTGGCATAGGCTGCTGAGTTGGCAGAGAAATTTTTGCCTTTCCTCCTGTAGGGTTAGCTTTTTGTATGTTAAAGCTCGGAATAGGGAAGGAGACAGGGCAAACATGGGTGATGGTAAAGAGGGAGCCTGAGGAGGTTGAATCATGTCACAAGTTCTGATGGCATTAGGGTCACCATAATATGAAATTGCATCTTTAGTTAACCAGTGACTACTCCCTTCCACTTTTAAAAGGAAAATAAGAGTGTTCTTTGATAATGGAAATTTAATTTGGTAAACATGCTTACAAAGACACACATAATTTTTATTTCTAATAGTACGGTATCTGTAGAATTAGTGTTAAAGAGTAAATTAGTGTTGTGTAATAAGTATTCTATGCTCCCAGTATACATAAGTATATCAAATGGTGCTACAAAACTCATGTTCGATTTTGTGGGCAGTGGAGTAGAAAGTCTGTTACGCTTGGACCCACTGTTTTCATTAAATCATTTGCTCTTTTTAAAAAAATTGTGCATCAGATGTTTACTGACTTCTAATGAAGAAGAAAACAGTAATCATGAGGAATAGCTTTTTGGTTTTTATGGATACAGTCGTGTCTCCTGTGTAGAACTGCAAAGCTGCTTCCACAGTGCACCCTGGGAAAGCTTGCACAGCTGTGTGGTAATAAAAAATTCAATTTTGTTGGTAAAGCATATACAGAAATCGTTTTCCGTGTGATAGTGAAGCTGGCCTGGATGTACTAATTCATCTGTTTCTGAAGTGATTCCTACCCTGTTTGTTCTACAAACCAGATACGCAAGTGTTTTAGAACATGGAGGTCTTCCACCTCCTCCATATTCCAGCATGAAATATAGAGGCCTACATAACCATTTTCTGTTAAAAGATTGGAACAAAAGTAAATGTCAGTAGAGTCAAGGTCCCATATCTACTCTAACTTAAATTCACTTGATACTCTCAGGAAGTTGGACTGTATTTGGAATAACTCTTCTACTGATTTCTAGTTGCCCAGGAAAATAAGATAGTTCATAGAAAATACGTGTTCAGCTTAACTGTAGAACAGAAGAAAGATGTTCCTAAATCTTTTTACAATAAAATTAAAGATGCATATATACATGCAGTTCAACGTGTTCAAGAGTCCAGTGTCAGCTCTTCAGCAATCCATGCAAAGCAAGGTGTCTTAACACTGGTCGTTGTTTCCTCTACATGCTCTGTGCTCTTGCACATAAAAAAATTATGTCTTGGACTTAAATAAATAATGAGGGAGCATCAGGCACTACTGTTTAGGTGCTACATGAGTTATCATGCTGGCCTCCAGCTTTCACTCTAGAAGGGTGTGAGTTTCCTTGAAGTCCTGAATTATATCTGCCAGCCCCACGTGGATGTCTTGGATGTGTCTCAGATGGCAGCAGCTACCTGTGCATGGGCAACTGCGTTTTGCCCAACGTGTTTATGAAATGATAGGCTTGGAGTGATACTACATATAGAACCTATTGAAGTTTTGATTTATTTTTTTAAGACAAACTTTTCTTTTAGTGTTGACTAGCAGCCCAGTTTGGTCCTCACAGAGCCATGCGCTCTTGTAATGTGGAAGAGACTCCCTGCCCCAAAAGAGGGATTGGGTTAAAATCTGTTGGCTGAGTTTCATTATAATAGTATGACAATGAAATTGAATTGCAGTAATATTGCAGCAGATTATCTAAAACCTCTGCTTGTTTTGAATTTTATTTTTTTTTTTTTAAATTGAGTTAATGAAATTTTGGATACGATTAGCTCATCACAAAGGTGAAATCTGGAGGAAAATGTTGATTCTTCGGCTTCTCTTTTAACAAATATTTGCTACTCAGAGATATCCTCAAAGATTTGCATTAAAATGCCCATTTATACACAGTTGTCTGGACTTTTGGGGGCAAGATTTTCAGAATTATAATTGTATTTTCAGTCTTCTCAAGCTGTTTTCCTTCATCAGGTTACATGGGAAATTAACAATATAAATTTTCTGTTGTGTTTTTTTTAATACTTCAGATCTATTCTAGTCGAGAACTTGAAGAAACGTTGAACAAAATCAGGGAAATTCTCTCAGATGACAAACATGATTGGGATCAACGAACTAATGCGGTAAACTTTTTATCTGGTTTCAAGTTTGGGTGGGTGTATTTCATAAAGCACAGGCAGCTAGATATCTTAATATGTTTTTTCTTAAAGTAATTACATTCCAGATAATTGAAGGAATTTTCATTTTAATTTTTAAATCTGGAATTTCTGTTTACCCGAGAAGTTTGAGCAAGTGTTTTAAAAAGGCCAAAATACATTTTTGCTGACATCTAAGAGGAAGCTTTTCTAAAAGCCATAGTGTATGTTTCAGTTGGCATTTACACCAAATTCCATATTCTACAGGTAAACTGGTAGCATTAGTACTCTTATGTGTGGCTATGATAAGTTTCACTTGCAGGATGAAAATATTTGTGTGGATGTAGCGTTTGTATTTTTTTATCAGGTTTATGGCATCTTAGTGTTTGGAAAAAGGTATGTGAACGGAATTACGTATTTGTATATTTGTAGACTGGGATCTGAGACTTTTTAGCTCTAGAATTCGAGTAATAGAATTCTTTTACAGTTTTTTAAATGACTGTCATATATTTCAAAATGATTCTTTGGTTTAAAGACATACCTATGTACGTTTTTGCAATAAAGATGTTACTTTTTTTTATTAGAAATGCATATTGGTAGTGTCCTAAACGAAATGCCTTAAATTTTTTAGCTGAAGAAAGTTCGATCACTACTTGTTGCTGGAGCTGCACAGTATGATGGATTTTTCCAGCATTTACGGTTGTTGGATGGTGCGTTCAAGCTGTCGGCCAAGGATCTCAGATCCCAGGTGGTTAGAGAAGCATGCATTACTGTAGCGTAAGTATAGTTTAAGTGCATTTGTGTACATTGCTAGATTTTAGTATGAATTTGACTTAGGGATGCTTTATCAGTGTTGCAGGAAAGATTATCTTGTTGGACTGCTGTACGCTATGACTGATAGAGTCAAGTCAGCATCTGAAGCCGTAGAGAAAGAAAAATTTAAAGGAATCTGTTCTTTTAGGTGATACACATAGCTGATAATCCGGTAACAGATTGTATGTGAAGCACAAGTTACCATCATTACACTGAGCACTTAGTGCGAGTTAATACAAACTGCTGTAACTACTACTGTGATATTGGGGGCTAGTCTTAAGAGCACTTATGCTTGGGTGATTGGAACAGGACTTTACTGTGACTACTTGTAATTACAAAGTGAGCTGCCCTATAGTGGTTTGAACATTTTACATTTTGGTTGGGTAATACCTTTTGTGTCCATGTTAATTTTAGAAGCTGTGGCTAAACAGAAATAAGATCTTCACTCTTATATTGGGGACTCTCATTAAATTCAGGGGCGGAGAGGAAAAGCCTTATTTTTACACCAGGGCAGTCTTTCCCACTTCCATGTTTTCCATGGCTTTTTTTCCTCTGGAAAGGCATTAATGTAACCACTGATTTTCAGTGGCCATCTGGAACAGATACGCCCCAGAGTTCAACCCTTGCTGTTCTGGTCTTCTGATTGAACAGAACATGGGGACCTGTTAAAGCATACAACTGTCCTTGCCAGGGAAGTTGAGGCTTTCAGAAAATGCTGATCTTCTCTAACATGAAGTCGGAAGTAGTGTAAAAGTGCTGTGTAAATGTCTTCATCCTGGCCTAAAAGCCTGGAGTTTTTCTTGATCCCTGAAACTTAGATATATTTAATGTCATTTGCTGCTGACAGCAAATTCTTTTTGTATAATCCCTCTGCACGGGAGAAGCGTTTGTTGTCACCACTGGACAGTTAAATTATTGTGTGTGTTTTATGTGCTCATATATTTGTTTAAATTGAAACCATAACTTTAAATAAACAAGGGAGTCATATTTTATGGTTGGCTAATTATGATAAATTCAGTAGTTTTGCCTGCATTCAAAAGGAAAAAAAAAATCAAACAGTAATTTCCATAAGATTTTAGATTTTTTGCTCTCAAAGTGGGTTAAAAAGCAGGAATACCATGATATTTTATGTGGACATGAGAATTTTAGCCTTTCAAATTGTGGTATTTGTTTTTCATTATGAAATAAAGTTATTAAGTGTTCAGCCTCTTAATGTGTCTGCTAAGTAGCAAAAATGGTCAACAAATCCTGCATTTCTAATGAGGCAAGGAAATAATGAAATTAAGAAATTCTGTTGTTTGGAAAGATAAATCTTTAAAAAGCACAGTGAACTTTGTTATTTTTTTTTAAGAAATTAATGATTGTTAACAAGTTTTATTTCTTTTTCCTAAATAGCCATCTTTCAACTGTTCTGGGAAACAAGTTTGATCATGGCGCTGAAGCTATTGTGCCTACTCTTTTTAATCTGGTTCCCAACAGCGCCAAAGTGATGGCAACTTCTGGGTGTGCTGCCATTAGATTCATTATTCGGGTAGGTGTTCTTCTCTCACTTTGCTTGCTAGGAGTATTCAAGTATTGGCTTTTAGCAGACATAATAATAATTCTGAAATACAGGATTATAAATCATTCTATAATGGAGAAGTAACTTTTCTCAAAGGTGGACAAATATTAGTAATCATTGAAACCAGTTGGCAGCATTAACATAGTGAAGATGGAGGAATAGGTATGAAAATCAAGTCTGTTTTCGTTATTTTTTTGGTAATGTCTTAATTGTAAAAAGGTAAGTGTATTCCAAAGGGTAACTGCTTTTAACTGCCTTTTTCAAAAAGACAAAGTCAAGGTAGTAGTTAAGAAGCTAGTNGAAAAAAAACAGCAAAACTTTCTTTTTACAAAAAGAATATCTATTAAAAAAAGTTGGAACCACAGAGTTAATGATGATAAAATGTTGAAATGGTTGGACATACATGGATCAGTTCAGAAAGCATAAGTTACTGGAAGAAAAGCCCAACAGAGATTTTAATCCTCGGGTTTAAGAACTTTCTAAGCTGAATCCTTAAAACTATAGCATATAGAAGAGGGGAATACCATATACGAGCTGGTTTTTGTAGTCTATTCCTTAAGCATCTGCTACTGACTGGTGTCTGAGGCAAAATATTTAGCTAGATTTTTGGGACTTATAGTGATATTTTTGTGATTCAAATAAAAGTGGGAGGTTGCCTGTAGTTCCTACATTAAAAGCTGCAGTGTTCTTAATGCTAGGCACTTACTGCTATTCACTATGATCTCATCCGTGGTTTTAATTTTGTAAGTTGTTGGAAACCTAAGTGGTTTAATCACTCACACCTTTTATTGCCATCCTCAGTATGTTTTTGAATCTGTACTTGTTCTGTCTACCCAGGCCTCTGAGAATGTGCTCTGAGGCTTCTGCATTACTTTTGCATCAGCACTTGGGCTAAGATCCACTAGCTTTTTTTCCCCAGACTCTTAACAATGTATGGTGAGATGGCTAATGGCACAGAGTTGAGAGTGGAGGAAGGAATACACCTTACACAGGATAATTAAAGTTGTAAAAGAATACCGTTTGCAGTAGTATTGGATGAGCTCAGGCATGTAAGAAACTAACCCTGTCTTGCTGTTTACAGGAGTCAAATCAAGCACCAGAAAAGCAGCATGAAATTTCACCGATTATATTAGATTGGCTTTATTGGTTTGGTTCAGTTGGAGACAAGCCTACACACTGGCTGCCCTGATTTTGTTTAAACTTCTATTATTCATAGCTGTAATTTAACATACTAGATTGGAGGCATAGAAGCGAGAAAATCCTATCCATAGTGTTGAAATACCCTACCAATAAATGGCATATGCATGGTGTTCTGACAGAAAATTCAGGTTGCAGTGGAAAAAGAAAGAAATAAATATCAAAGTGCATTGGGCTTCTGTCCTTTGGACTAAATGACAATTGGTCAGGGAGTGTGTGATCAGTTTGAGTATTTAGAGCCCAAGCCGTTACAGCTTTTGGAATCAGAGTTTTGCTCAAAAACTCCTACCAGAATCCACTGAGAGCTAGGTCAGATCCTGGTCCTTTAGTATCTAATTGCTGTGAGACTGAGTCTATGAAAAGAGAAGGAGACTGTGTTACACCAGTGATCTCGAAGAGCTCCATCTCATCTTTGTGCCTTTATTGGATTTCATATTTCTTCACCAGATAGTTCTTGTACTGTAGTCTGATTTCTCTTTCTTGAATATTAGTAAATCAGGAAACCAATTTTAAAAAAAAATCAATGGGGGGTTGTGTCATGATGAGATGGCATGGTGGCAAAAAATCTTTTCAAAGCAGAGGGAGGAGAGATTCAGGTTGGGCAACTGAGCCGCAGGTTGGGTTGGGAAGAAGCATGTATCATTACAGCTTCAAAGGGGTAACAGATGAAATGTGCAGTCTTAAAGCTGAATGGAAGCAAGCCTGAGGCTTTGATTCCTTTGCAAAACACTTTCTAGAAATTACAATGTCAATAGCTCCAAAGACTTGGAACATACACGTTTCTCCATCTGTAAAAACGTTTTATTCTTTCCCCCAATACTGCTTATTGTTCCCTTTCTGGCAGTCATGTGCCACTTCTCAATTTGAAAGCTATGCAAAATGCAAACAACCCCCTAAAACCCGGTTTAAAAGTATATCAGTATGAACAAGTACAACTGTTAAGGTTCTTCCAGATTTTTGGATTAATTCCCTCCTAATTCTGAAGTTGGCAGTAGTCTGAGAGCTGATAATGATCTCTCTGCTTTTTTTTGTGATTTGTGTGTTTATATCGTGCAACAATCACCTAAGGAGGAAATATGATATGTGAGATACTAAGAATTGTTCAGTACTGTACTTTTAAAGCAGTTTTTTTTATAGGCTACAGTTTCATACTGTATTGGGGACTGTTTTAAAAGATATGCATTTAATCAAGAAAGGAATAAAGAAGTGAACTGAAAATGGATTTGTTGAACCATGTTACTTCTACTTGGAATTAAAATGTTAATACTTTGTTTACAATTAATTAAGATAAGCTGAAGTAAGGCTGCTTTAATTCTGAATTAAAGTATTGCATTTGGATTTAATGTATTTTATCTTACTTTAAATGGTAGTTCAAGGGTTTTCTTTTCCCATGAGGTTGTTAGGTGTTTCCATATAGATTGTACACATAAGCTTGCTTATATTGCATGTCATGCTTTTATTATTTTATTGACGTATTTTGCTTTAAGAGAAGTTTGGTCTTTGTAGCACTAATCGTATTGATTGATCCCTAAAGAATGCCCATAGTTTCTGATTGATTAGTTTGCTTTTTGCTCCATAACTCTGATTTTTAAGATTGCTATGTCTATTGCTGCTTTTTTTCTGTGGCAAAACTAAAATAACATCAGCTTACAACTCCTTTTAGGAGACACTTACATTGAAGCCTTCATATATGACTTCTGAGAGCTAAATATGGCATATCATGATGTGATTGTTGATGGCACTGGAGGTGCTTTTTGCTTGACATTTTTGAAAAAAAAAAATAAATTAATCAATTGGCTTGCTAACAGCAGTCTCTTATTTAATAGTATTCTGCACTTAGTTTCAGTAAGCATTTTAGATGATTGCAACTTCTATTTTGCTAATTCTGTTTGCCTTAATTAGTACAGTACAAATTCAGGAATGCTTTTGTCATTAACTGCTTTGTCTTTTTTTTTCCCCTCTTCAGCATACCCATGTGCCGCGACTCATACCTTTAATAACAAGCAACTGTACCTCAAAATCAGTTGCAGTTAGAAGGTGAGTACATTATAAACAGTAAATTATTAAAGCTGTTGCTTTTTAAAATACGATCATCGTATGTTGAAAATAAACAGAATTGAAGATTTATGGCCTTTTAACTCTGAATACACAAAACTGCATTATCCAGTAAACTACAAAAATGAATTTCAGTGAAGTTATATTGGATGACATTGAGGAGTGGTACTTTCTGCCATATTGGGGGACATACATTGTATCCTTCTGCAGAATTTATTCCAATTTAAAATGTTCCTAACACTTGTTGAAAAAGTACCTTCAGATTTAAAACCTGAAGGAGGAAAAAAAAAGCAAGCTGTAGTTGAATCTGTGTTGCTCAGTCTAGTGAGGCTAAAGAGCGCAGGTGTTGATAGGCATCAGGAGAGAAACCGACACGCATGTCTGTGAAGAACCAGATGGAGCCTTTTAGTTACTGTTAGGGCCAGTTGACAGGCGTAGTGAGGTTAGCTCTTGTCGAAGCACTGCAGCGTACTGCGTGCAGTGTGTGCTTGCGCCTCGCTCTCCCGATGCCAGGAGAACTTTGTAACTTTTGTGCAATGCCGTTTGAATGCTAGACTGTCTGATACTGTGCTCAAAATAATAAACTGACCACACTGGGGACTGTGGGATCGAGACAGCGGTTGCTACCTTAGGTGGGACCTGGTGGATCAATGTGTTGTCATGTTTAATAATTGAGGTGCATCTTCAGCACATTGCTTTTTCCAAGAACGTGATACTTGAACACTTGGATTGGCTCTTGACAAAATTAATTGGTTTCTGACAGAGTGTCATTTTCTGCACAGAGTCTCAGGAAAGCAGTTCACACTGTTTCTGGACCCACGATAGCCCTGAAAACCATATAGCTATGTGTATGCAAGAAATAGCTTGAGCATCTAAACTATTTGTTCTGAATCTAAGCTGTCTTTGCATCCAAAGCAAGTATTGTCTCAACCCAGATTATTCTGACCTGTCATAACTTCTGGTTTGACAGCAAAACAGTTCACAGGGCTTCAGTGCCTCAGCTTTGCTGAGGAGCATTAGACTGTAGGTGTCTTTGGTACTGCAGTTCACAATCCAGTGAGCATAAATGAATGTGGCCAAAATTGTATTGTTTTCATACTGACTTCATTCCTTTGGAAAGACAAAGGAAAACTAGATCAGTTATAATAGTGAAAAGCCTTTCAGGGTTTCTTGCCATGTCTTGTAGGTGTCCAAAGAATTTGGGTAGAATAAAAATGAAATCTGCCCCTCCAGAACAGGTTAAAGATGCAATATAACCAGAAAAAGTAAAAGTTCCAGACAGCAGTCCATCCACTACCTTTTTGAAGGCTTGTTATCTACACCTCCCTAATCCATATTGCTTTGATTTGTTCACCAGGATCTAGCTTCAGACATGTTTCAAAGTATGCCTTTTGCCAATGGCTGTCTGCTAAATTGTCAAGAATTCTGAATTAATAATGAGTTAGGTTACATAACTTAGTTTGTACTGTGCCAGCAAATCCTTAGGAGTGCTTTATATATGCAGTGCCCTGTAATAATGGTCTCGTGTTTTACTTTATGCTATATACTCAGTAATGACAGAAGAAAGGATGGGAATAGTATTTGGGACACAAGTACACTGCCATAGAAACATTATGTTGTGACTTAATAGCTGAATTTTTAAAGTGTGGGTTTTTTATATTAAGATTTTATAGTTTGTACAATTTTTTAAACTTTGATTTTTTTTTTTTGTCTGTTATTTTGGGGCTAATGCAATTAACATAGCATATGTGTGCTAACATGATAGACGGTCAGTTGAACCACATCTATTTTTTTTAAGTTTAGAATTAGTTAGCCTGTGTGTTTGCTTTCTGTGGAGAATATTTTAACTCTGCAATAAGCTGACCAATGTCCTTATTTGACAGATAATGTACTTTCATTTTATGTATATGTTTTCCTCAGGGGGAAAGAATAAAGTTACTATTTATTCCACAAGTACATTAGAGAAATGAGTATTAATTATTCCTTTTTGTTCTGTCTTTTTAGGCGCTCCTTTGAATTTTTAGACCTGTTGTTACAAGAGTGGCAAACGCATTCGTTGGAAAGGTATGGGCCAGTATACTTTTTTCCCAGGAATAAACTGCTAATGAATTTTAAGACAGAAATCTTTTCATTGAATCCTTTAATTGGATTATATTATTGAGTGTTGGCCAGCCTTTCTAGCATACGCAACCATTGTAGCACAGCACGTCATGTGGCTCATTCAAATGCCAGGGAGAAAGAGAGCTGTATGTTCCAGCCTTGACTTCGTATTGCCTCCTCTCCTTACCCTCTGCCTCTTCTCCTATATCGCATGTGGGCAATACGAACCATGCTTTCTCAGAGTTTCACTTGCATCGTGTATCCTGTGCAGCAAAGATGCACAGGTGAGCATCTCTCTTTTCTCCTGAAAGGAGGAAATTTGTGTGCTCGCCATAAAAGAGGAAAAATGGGATTAGGCTGGAGGACTTTTTCTGGCAATGATTAAGAGCACACTGTAGCTTCTCTGGGTAGATAGGAAGATAGTAGATGTGTCAGCTCTGCAGAATCTATGCTATAAGCACAGAGTAAGAGCCAAGGGACTACAGGGCCTCCAGAGAAGGCTCTGAGGAGCTCATCCAGCTTTGTAGTCACCTTTCAACCCCTCAAGGTGCTCCTGAGACAGAGAGCAGTGGGGAGATAACTTGATTTATGTCAAAGTGTGTTTGTGCGTATTTAAAAACAAAACACAAACAGAACAATCCCCCCCCTCTTCACCTCCCCCCCAAAAAAAACAAACAAAAAACCCAAACATGTCTTGAATTAAAATCATCACAATTTTTGGTTGTTTTGATGGGTGCTTTGCTGTTCTTTGAGCATGAGTTGAGGTTTAGAACTCATACACCAAAAGCTTTGAGGTGAATTTCTAGGAAAGCAAACTCACTAATCCTAACTTTTTGATTTTTCTTACTATTAATATAGTAGGAGAAATAGTTATTCCATTTCAGGGAAGTAGGTGTCTTAAGGTATTTTAAAATAACTTTTGAAGTGTAATAGGTGGATGTATGTCTGAAAATTCTTTTAGATTGAAGGAGGAAGCTTGCCTAAACCTTTGCAGACGGTGCAATTATGTCATCAGTGTGCGAAGTGTTTGTTTACTTCATATTTTAGAAAGAACTACAATCTCGGTGGTTTTTTATTTAGAGAAATCTTAATTGAAGTGTAAAACTTTACTGCTTAAAATAAGATTTGGAGTAGCAAAATACCATGAAGAATTTCTGTCTTCTAGGCATGCAGCTGTCTTGGTTGAAACAATCAAGAAGGGCATTCATGATGCTGATGCAGAAGCAAGAGTGGAGGCAAGAAAGTGAGTTTTGACTACATTTTGCTCTGTTTTACATGTTTTACATGAGCAATAGGAGGCTCTAATCGGTGGTCAGCAGCTAACTATGGCTGAAGAAGAGAGGAGACAAGTTAGGTTGAAAATTGATATTTCTGTTCTCGAAATCCCGAATGAGTATCTAGTTTCTTTTGTAAAAGACATTCTGAAAGTTGAGGCAATTAATACTGTCGTGCAGCATTTGAGGATTCCACTGAAACAGGAGTCATAAAGATTGATATTGCTTGCATAATTCTTTTTCCCCCAGCACTTTGACTAGTGAGTACAGAAAAGAATTTCTCTTGTTTCCCCACAGAATCGGTAAGTGAATGTGAGAATTTCAGAGGATAGACTAAGTTTTTGAAAAGACTAAGTCAAGGTATCTGGTTTCTTTTATGATTTGATGAGCAGTATTGTATGCATTACATATTTTCAGTCTGAGTTCCTTTCTCTCCCATCCCTGGTTTATTCTGTAATCTTTACTTCCTGACTCCACAATTTGAAGAAAATATAGAGCAATTATGTGTGGTTATTCTCTTATTTTGCAGGGCTTATCTGGGTCTTAGAAATCACTTTCCTAGTGAAGCTGAGACTCTGTACAATTCTCTTGAGCCACCCTATCAAAGAAGCCTCCAGACCTACTTGAAGAATTCTGGCAGTATAGCATCTCTCCCTCAGTCAGACAGGTCATCCTCCAGCTCACAGGAAAGCCTCAAGTAAGGATCACTTAACTGTTTCTGACCCTATAGACAAAGAAAAACTGTTTCTCAAAAGCAAATGAGCCAGACTTCTGTGGTGTACGAAAATGCTGCAATTGTATTTTGTCACTTTTAGTTTTTTTAATAAAAAGTTTGTTGTTGTGTTTTGCTATATGACAGTATTACCTGAGCAAGGTGAAAAATAAGGGCAGTCATTAACTAGATTTTAGCAGGCTGTTCTTACTCATAATTTCATTCCTTAGGCAGCCTCTGTTACACCAAAATATCTTCAACATTCACATCTTGGGTGCAATGAATAAGTATAGAAAGAAATAATGGTGTTATTTCTTTTTTATCCCTTTTCACTGGGAAGTATGACAAAGAGACATTGACAGTGAGATTCATTCAGATCAGAGATTGTTTTTTCCCTGTCTTTGCAGTATTGAATATGTATTAGCAGTATTTTGTAGCTATGCTAATTACTAGAGGGTGGTGTATTAAAATGTATAGACAATCTTGAGCTGGATAGATGAAAGTTTGCTTAGGTACCAATAGCAAAATAAATCTATTGGGTTTTTAGTAGAAATGTAAAATAGTACCAGTAGTATGTGTGATTTTTTTTTTTTCCTTTAAATTCTAGAAAGCTTCCTCAAAGTATTTAAACCTGTTAAGATTTCAATTCAGATGCTTCATTTCCAAAGCCAGAGAACTTATCTGCTCACCTCAGACTTAAAAGCAAAGAGTGCTTCCAGCATATTGGAAGGTTTTTTTTTTCCCTCTTTTTTTTGACTGTTCCCTTAATACCAGAGGCTTTCTATGTTCTATGTCAAATCTTATTTTCCTATGATACTTGTAATTATAAAAACATTTTTAAAATAATTGTCTGTTATGTAGGCTATTGCTAACACTTCATTTTCCACAAAAAAGTTTATTCAAATATTAATTACTCTTGTTTAAATTAATCTGTATTACCTGTCTGAAAATCAAAGTGCTGTTAGTGAGTTACTAGTAATAAAATGTTAAATACTAAATGACAGAGAAATTAGAATCTTAAAATACTCTTCCTGTATTGCAACATATTGTAAGTACTACAGTACAGAAAGGGAGGAGTAAAATAAGAGATGAACAGAAGATATAGTGATATTGGAAATTATTTTTTAATTGATTTTCCACTAATTTTGCGTTTAGATACGTGTTGTTTTCCCCGCTTGTTTTTCAAGCTCTGCCTGGGTCTCCTTGACTGATTGCAGCAAAATGCCTCCAAACACTAGTTAGTAATGTCAGAAGAGCAGGTATTATTTATAATAAGCTGTAAATGCGTGATCATCTGTGAAGAATTAGGTAACAGTGCTGACCTCTACATTGTCATTGAGCACCAGAGCTAATAACTCGTATAAGTGCACAATATTATGCATCTCTCTCCTCTCTGCTTTCTGGTTTAAAATTGGAGAGGGATTATTTTTACTAAAGCTGAGACTGTAGACTTGGGCTGTAATTTGACTATTGATAAAATAGTCAGCTATTTCAGCAAATACAAACCTTCCCAGTCAGATAAACACGTAGATAGGTAGATATGAATCAATGAATAAAGTATCATCCTTTCTTCTACTAGTCTTTTGCTTTTTCCTGGTCCCTCTGACTGCATTTTACCCTTCTGAACCAGTCAGAAGGAAAGGCTCACAGTTAAACTTGAGTAGACAAAGATTTTGATTCAGCAACTACTCCTATTTGAAGTAAGAGTAAATGGAAATGGAGAGAAGACATAAAGGAAAAGACATGGGATTTTTTTCCTTTTATAAATTGTGGGAGCCTCTAACATTGAAACAGGGGAAATTCAGTCTAGCTGCTTGGAAGTTCCAGCTTTTCCCTTTTTAATTTGTAACTCAGTTCTTGGGAGAGAGAGGACTGGAGGAGGCATTTGAATTGTACACCTGTTTTCCTTGTTACTGCAGACACCACTTCACATAATTTCTTTAATAAATCAAGCTTTTTGTGTAACTCCTGCAATTTTTGTTTGATGGCTGATTTAGAAAATCAGCCCTGTGGTTAAAAGCTTGTGCTGACAACCTTAAATGTTTCTGTGACCAAGTCTGGAATGTCTGAACTTCGTTAGCAAAGTGTGCCTATTGGTAACCAAAGGATTAGTGCTTTGTGATGAAGATGTAATTTTATAAAACACGAAAGATAAGATGACTGTGTTTTCCTTATCATTCTGTATTTAATGTGTTTATCTAAAATATGCCAAGAAAGTTGAAGGTTAGTAAAGAACAGAAGATATTTTTTTTTCTCTCTCTGTTGCCTTTTGGATCTGATGCCTGAGACTTACTGGGTTCATTGACTACTTTTTTTTTTTTTTTCTCCAGTCGGCCCCTATCTTCAAAATGGTCTGCAGCCAGTCCAGCAAGCCTTGCAGGCAGAGGTAAGGTGGTTGCTATATAGTGCAGTGCACAATAATTGTTCTTTAGATTCTTTGAATTGGAAGTTCTAAATGCAGCTTAAAATCTTACTGTCTTAAGCATTTACCCTGTTTCAAAGTTGAATAATGGTATGTGTCACTACAAACTTCACCTGGCACTAAGATTCTCATACTTGCTTCACATTTTATGTATTTTCAGTTGTTGCAAGTATAAGACATAATTTGCTATGTATTGGTACTATTAATTGATTCTCTGTCTTGGAGTTTTGTCATGGAACAGTCACTCTCAGAGGCAAAACATTATTCTATGGTCTATTCATGATTATTTGGCTTCTGGCAATTGGAAATGAGGGACTCATACCTTTCTTCTGTTCCCAGGTAGCTGCTGCTCTTTAGAAAAAACAAAACACAAAACCACAAATTTGTAATTCAAAGAGTTTTTGTCTTGAGTTTTCAGAATTTAGTATCTTTGTTCTCTTTTCACATAATGTGTTTGTAACTCTTGTGGAGTAAATAATTGAATTCCTTTTTACAATAGCCAGTAATTGACAGCTCTTGTTTTCTGGATACTGAAACTGTTAAGGGGGAGTCAACTTCTGAAGACATAAACCAGTGGTTAAAATTAGCTGAAGCGAATAGTTAATATTCAGTAAATAGGAGGTGAATGTAAAAATGCTTTACAGAACATCAGACCCTAAAGCAATTCAAGGTATGCATTCAGCTTGCCTGTGGCTTTACCTTAGGTTAAGTGTGGGAATATTATTTTCCCTCAGCATCACAAAGGATGCTGTGAATTTCCTTACATTTGCGAAGCATTCAATAATGTAATAAATCACATCAATGTTCAGAACTATGTAATTTGTACTTGGGTGGGAGCGCATAGTTTGTAATAAATAATGGTAAAATTTCATGCTGAATGAAAATGTAAAATAAACTGGTTTTTACCTAGTTGAAGATGTCCCGGCTCATTGCAGAGGGGTTGGACTAGCTGACCATTAAAGGTCCATTCCAACCCAAACTATTCTGATTCTATGAATTTCATGGCAATACCAGGTCTAGTTTGCTTCTTAACCTCAATAATACTTTGTTTAATATTAACTTGACTTACACATTTTACATCGTTTTCTGTACTTTTTGTGGGTATGCTGCGGTAGTAGAAAGTGTTGAACTTCTAAATAGAATTAATTTCATTCATTACCAACTAACGTCCTAATTGTGTGTTTTTTGGGTTTTTTTTGCTAGTTTCAGGCAGCAGCAAGAGTGTTCCAAGCCCAGGAACTCTGCAGAGGTCTCGCAGCGACATTGATGTTAATGCTGCCGCAGGTGCAAAGGCCCGCCATGCTGCTGGACAGACAGCTGGAGCTGGGCGCTTGTCAGCAGCTGGTCTACCTCCGGGATCTTACGCTTCACTAGGTAAGGGAAACATCTTTACAATATTGTGAAGTATTTTTTGAGGTTTTTCTGATCAAAAAGTTACGGGAAAATACTTCCACATTTGAAAAATTGTTGTCATTTTTAGTAGTATTGGAGTATTGCAAAAGAGCAGGTGTTCTGAAGTAAGTTACCAGCTTTGCTAGATGTTTTATTTTTCTTGTGCTAGAAGAATGCTGATGCAAAGAACGTATCTATACTATGCTCTTTAGATGTGTTAATCTGGAATTAATATTAAGTATTGGAAGGAGTGGTACCTTCACTTAACAGCAGATGGTGATTATGGCTTTTTTGTTTCTAGAAGTAATAAGGAAGATAAGTGTTACGACTTTTGATTTTCCATTTTTCTCAGCTCTTTAGCTGACTATTTTACAACAATGCTAAAGAGACATCCTGGCAGTACGTGGTGGCTTCTTCACGTAATACAGAAGTGTTTTACACAACAATATACAACATTGGTTTCGTAGATTTCTTCCAAAGCACGCTGATGGAACTATGTGTGTTTTTATCTAGGTGACAGTCTTCATTGATAGGAATACTTGCTGTTAGACATAGAAAGTTCTACAAATGGTAAAAGTGCAGAAAAGTGTGGTGGTAGATGCTAGAACCTCCACTAAGTGGGGAGGGTAAAGGAATATGGGCCTGGTTTTGTTCTTTTTAGGTGTTCTATACTGCAGGGGTAGCAATGGAGAAGTGAGGCTCAGTATTCACAAAGCTGTTAGGTTTTTTCTTCTCGGCTTATGTGTCAGCTGGATCACCAAGGAGGTATGTCCTAATGTCAGTATTGCTGAAGATGGTCACAAGAGAGGCAGAGAAACTGTATAGTTCTTCTGATTTACCTTGTGTTTGGGGAAATGTTAGGATACACTTAGGCTATGGTTTTCAAAGTTTTTGGTTGTGTTTTTTTTAAATTTAAGTTAAAAACTATTTTAAATTATTCTTCTGTTATAAGTGCCTACTTGAAATGGTTTGAGCGCCATTGATTTTAGGATAAAGTTTGACTGTGAGAAATGCTGACTAAAAGGAATACTTGCTACTTGAAGTAGTAATTTCGGGTGTGGGCTCCCTCTAGTGCCTACAGTGGGGAAATCCGAGAACCTGCTGGGTAGCAAGTGGACACCGAAGTTAGACTGCTTAGATTGCTTGGTGGAGATATGCTTGTGGTTATCACTTGAGGAATTCTCAGTTCATCCTAACCTAATGCCTAAAAGCCTGGAAGAGGTGGGATGGCTATTCTCCAAGGTCAGAATACCGCCTGGTCTGTTTTTGTGTGCAACAAGACATATTCTGAATCCCAGACAAAGTTGGAGTTCAGCTACTGTGAGAAGCAAAAGTGACACAGAGCATGGTGGAAGAAGGGGAAAAAAAAAAGGTCAAACAGAAAAGAAAGATTAACAGAGAGAGATTTCTCTATCATCTTCACGCTGCTGAAATGAAGGGTGCTACTTTGTCTTAAGAGTTTCACAAAAAATTAGCTCTTGATTGGAGTACTGGTTTGCTTTCAGAACATTTTAAGCAATATGTTATTCATGCCCAGAATTTTGTAGGCAAGGGTTGAGAAGAGCACAGAGGTTTTCAGGGCAGTAAATAGTGGTGGTTTTCTGCTGGAAAATAACAGTAATATAGAAATAGCTTATTATCTTTGTAGTTTATAGATTTGGTGAGTGGAGGTGGGGAGAGGAATAAATAGGCAGTAAGTCAAGGTCGTATTATTTTGAAGAATTTGGGTAGCTGGAAAGCCCTGCCTTGCTAGGAGAAGCAATCACTTGTGGAGATGCATACAATGGTGGTTTGAAATGGCAAAATAATGTGATACTAGCAGCATCTAGTAAAGTGAAATCCTATTACAGATGGTATAAGGGCAGTGATAGTCAAGGAGACCGAGGTTTGTTTACAGTCACACAAAAGCAGTACTGCTTGATTGATCTTGGCTTATTCTCCTAACAGTTTTTTAGTACTGGTAAGGTAATTTAAATTACACATACCTGTCCCCTCTTACACAACTGTCACACTCTCTACATAGGTATTTGGCTATGTCTTAACCATGGAATCCACCTCAAAATATCGTTTGCTCTTAGTTTTCAAAAGGCAACCTTAAAATGAATGGAGTGTGAATCTAAGCAAGTGCCATGTTTCAGAAAGTGGGCTAATTTTGTGAACTCCTCCCCTCAGTTCATTTTAAGGGAGTTGTTTATACTAAATCCAAATATGGCAGCTTAAATGACAGAATTGTCAAGATAATGCTGACCATACTACTAAAATGCCTAGAAAATGTTAACTGTATTTCCATAATGCTTTCCACATCTTCTCAGGTGTTGCAGTCAATACCAAAATAACTAATATTGTCTCCTGGAACTTGAATTTGTTTTCACCCTTACTTATAGAGAAACATGCACTTTTTGTGTAGACAGCTGCCAAATTTAGAGCCTCAGAGGACCACAAGTTCATGAGCTAATCTATAATTGTCTCCACCCATCTCTTCCCTTTTTATTATTAATAGAAGAACTGTTGCTTGCTTATTCATGATTTTAAGACTGTTCTAGAAGCTGGAGGATGTTCTCTACTTTAGTTATTCTAAATGTTGTCTATCTTTGACATTCTTAAGTATTAATGTCCTTTTTGAGGAGACTTGAGCTGTAATTATATATGTCCCATGCTAAATATTTTAATTTTGATTGTTGCTGTCAGAATATGTATGCACTACCTTCCAGCGGAACTGGTAAATCTTTAATGCTTTTAAACCAGAGTTGAACTTTCTTCTGTTTGTCCTTTGTCTTTATTGTGATGTCTTTTTCCCTCCTGTGCCTTACGCCATGTGGGGCTTCATGCTCAGTAGCAGATTGCATATGAAATAGAAGTATTGTGGTTCAGTAATGATACCTACTGATGCTTCAGTAACTGTTGACAGCAAGAGTCAAACAGTTTATAAATATTTTACTGTAAGGGTTTGCTCAAATCTGGGTAATACATAGAGATTAAACATTCCAGCTCAGGGTACTTGTTCCCCATTCTGTAATTTTGTATCTTGAACTGAGAGAAACCAACTTTACTTAAGGTATCTTGTACATGCATGAGTTAGATAAACATGTCTGCTGTATTTAATATTAATGTATTTTCCTTAATTAATGTTTTATGACTCTGCTGTGAACACCTTTGTTCTAACACACTAAGTTTTCCATGTTTCTTTGCCTGCTTTTTCAACAAAGAGGATACTTCTGACAAGATGGATGGTAAGAAATTGTTTAGTCTGTCCTCTAATTCTATTATTAAATATTTAATAAAGTGCCTTTTATGTAAAATTATTGATGTTTAATATATTTGTTCATTAACAAGATGCTATGCTGTTTTCATTAACCCCTATGTAATCTTGCTGTCTTAATATATGTGTTGTGTTATTGCTGTATTTGTCAATGTTTTTGATGATTGGTCTGTATCAGCAACAGAAGCTTTATCAGAAATTGGACATCACTCCTATTTTTTAAAAAAAGCTTTATTAATTACAGAGCAATTCTGTAGTCAATGCATGCTTTTTTAATGAGCTCTAGTTCCATTGTGTTTCATAGTTTTACCTGTAAAGTCAAGTTTTTTGACTTCTTGGCAGAGTAGCAGTGGGAGAGCAGAAGATGCTTGACCACATAATTAAGGATTTTTTTAAAAATACACCTAAAATCTTCTCTTTCAAAACTACTCTATCAAAATCTAGTCTAACTACATAATTTTAAGTGCCTATAAATCGTGTAATGCAATGTAATTTTATTAAAGAACAGTTTGTTAAGAAAACTTACTGTTAAAATAGCTTACCAAGTATTCCAGCTAAGTTTTAGCTCTTACTTTTTCTTAATTCACTGTATTAAACACATGGAGGGAGTTGTCATATATTTTTATCCTAACTGCAAAGCAGTTGAGAACAAGGCTTCTCCTAGTAGTTGTCTGTTTCACTTGTGCGTAAGTAATATTTCCTGTATAATAAAGTGACAGAGGCCCAGCTTGATGCCTGATAATTCTGGTTCTAATTTATTGCTGGGGAACACTTAACAAGTCAGTTATGTTTGCTCCTTACTTAATAATTCTTGCCATGTATTTATTAACAGTACATGTTTTGACAAATGTGTAGTTTACTGGAAGGAAAGCAGGTGATATTTTTTATAGAAAGGAAAACAGTAAGAAGATAGATCTTTATAACCCAGAATCTTGAATCATTTTAAAGCACAGCTAATCAGTTAATGAGAGATACTTTCTGGAAGAATTTGAGCCATTTTTGAGTGTTGCAGATGGCAAGCCTACTTTAATAAAATAGAGGGGGGTTAGTACAGGATAGTAGTGTCTGTCTTGCTTATTTCTATGTCAGATTTCTTTATACTGCATATAGTAGGATTTATTTATAACTGTCTGTGATAAACACTTAGTCTTGAGCTTTTGCACATTTTCACCAGCAATAAAGGTTCTTAGGGCCATGCGTACAGCCTTTTTCTTTTGTTCAGACTAGTAGTCACAACTAATGGTGTCCCACTCATCTGTTAAAAACAGTAGGGGAAGTACTAAACAATTTATCAGAGTAACAGGGTTTTTTTTATAGAGGATATCTGTAGGGATGATGTGTGAGACAGTGAACACAGCTTAGCTCTCCAGCTGTAGTTGTACGATACAGCTGCTCTGATCCTAACCGCCACCAGGAGAAACTAATAATTTTTCCCATTTCCCACTAATCTCGGCCACACGTTTTTACCACTTCTTTCACTAGTGCCTTGTAATACTCCATTATCAATCACTGTAGTTGAACAAACTCCAGAAAACTGATTTCGTAAAACAAAAGTGAGTAGTATTCTGCTGTTTAGCTTTTGGAGCTGACAGTGGGCCTTTCGCCATCCAAACTGGGTGGTAGGACAAAGGTGGAGAGGAAGGAGAAGCAGAACCACCCCTTTTAGGAGCATAGCTGTTAGTGTGGCTTAGGTGTTGCATAGAACCTGCCTTCCAAGACCCAGCCATGGAAGAATGTTGGATTTAGGGGGGATTGGTTTAGGGTTTGGGGTTTTTTATACAGACTGGCAAATTTGGTCTGGAAAACGTTGAGGTTTTCCTACATACATATTACTGTAACTGATTTTTGTGAAGAAGCATTGAAATTTACACCGAATAAACTTTTTTAAAGGGAGTTTTTAAAAATAGTGCCTTGAAGATAGTATAATATGAGAAAGCCATAGCCAGATTTGCTGAGAAAGTTAAGCTCAAGCTAGCCGAAGACAATAACAGACATTTTAAGCATTGTACTTCTCTTACAAGGTAGAAACAGCAGAGAGTGAAAACAAAAATGGAAATACCCTTTGATATTTTTTTTTTGAGGCATTTAACATTTTAATGGACTGGTCTTCAGATAGCTTCCCATCAATTCCTAGGTACTGATGTCAGTAAAAAGATTTGTCCAACTCTCATTTTGTCATAATCAAGCTTTGTTAAGCTTGGCGTACTTGTTCAAGTGTGATCTGGTTTCAGCAAGCTCATATTACTTCCAGTTCTCTAAGCATAACTTGATCTTGTGCATGTAGATCTTAACAGTAATCATGGACTTAATTCAGAGAAATCCTCCTTGCTGGCAGTTCCTATCAAATTATCACTGTCCAGTGTAGGAAACACTGTCCTTCTGTTTTTCTGTGAGGTAATTTATAATAATGTGTTTTATATTTTCAGAAGAGCTTGCACTAAAATATTTTTAATGTCTGTTTTGATCTGTACATGTCATTTTGTTGACTTATCTCATAAATTCAATTTTTTCTATTGATTTTCTGTGGTTTTGTAACAAGTTTGGAAGGCAGTGCTATCTATATATTATGTTCTTGTAAATCACTAACAGCGTAGTATGGATGTTTCTTGATAATTTTGCTTCAGTTCCAATAATGGATTTGCAACACAAAAGCTTTAGCCCTCTTGACTTAATAAAATTTGTCAAGATTCATAAGATTAATCTCAAAAACGAATTGCAGAGACACAGTATTGTTTGGAATATCATGTATTTTATTATTTTTTCTGTTTAGGAACAGCTTCTGAAGATGGTAAGAAAATATTTTGTTAGACTAGCTAATATTTTCAGCTTCATATTTTCGTTGATACAACTTAAGCTTTAAAAGTAGAATACAGTCTTTCTGGGGCTTTGTGGAGGTTCATAACTCCAGATAGCTTATGCATCTAATACTTGGTTGTCATGTAGTATTTTTAAAATTTTTTTGCTTTTATTTTAATTCTCAACTGCTCATCTGCAGTAGAAGTGACGTTGCTTAACATCTTTAGTGTGAAAATATAGGAGCTTTATAATTTTGCATTTGTTTTTTAAAACGAATCTTGTCACAGAATATTTCATCAAATGTGTTCACGCTCTGGGAAGCAGGTGCTACTATTACTCATGTCTTCGAGACATGGGAATTAATTTTCAATATGCTATTAACATTTAAACCTGTTATTAGTGAATGGATGTAGAGACTCCAAGTGAATTAACACTTCATTTGCCTCACAAATACAAACTTTTTTTACTTTGATAAACTGGAACCAGGTTCCAAGTGATAACTTAACATAGTATCAAAATAGTGGCACTCTGCATTCCTAGGTTTTTGTGCCAAATTCTGAACGCAGTTACATGCCTTGCAGTCTCACAGCACTCAGCGGGAAAACATTGCCATTGCACAGGGATAACTAGTAGAGTTTGGACTAGTTAATCTAACCATTCTTGCTAGCATATTGTTTTCTAATAGTTTCGTGAATAACCTCCTTTGTCCTGATTCTCTTCTTATAGACTCTCATCTATGGCTATTCCCTCTACTTGGATGAATAATATTAACTTGGTTGGTCTCCAAATTCTGCTGTGGAAAGCCTAAAGAGGCTAGAACTAAATAATAGTCTGTGTACCTAATTCTTCTGGGTCAAATATTGACTCTACATGTCTAGAAAATAATTTAATTACGCTGTTTTTAAAAGTGGATTACTTGTTGCTAGATCCACCCTCAACAAGCTTTTTGAGTTTTGTTATTGCACCTTACAAGAATTATGGTTAGCATGGTTTTGGTTTTGTTTCATTTTTCTGTTGTTTGAGAGGTTGGCTTAGGAAATGTAGTACACAACTCTTACTATTTTCTTTTATGAATAATCTTTCCATTATCTATAATTCATCCAACTGGGGTCTTCCTTTCTTTTGTAATTTCATTGTATACTCTGGATGTTATGAGGAATATGGCTAATAATGCAGAAAGATTTAAACCAAAACCAAGATGGTTTGGCATTCTAGAGAGAAGTGAATCTGTTGTTTTAGTTGTAGATACTCAGTTTACTCTTTCTCTTCCTCAGTTCTTCTGTCTGTTGAGGAGAGCAGTATTTCCTTATGTCATGTTGTCACTGAGAAGTACTTAAGTGTACTTAGTCTTTCCAAAATGCTGTAAAAGGCTTGGGAAATGCTGTAGAAGTCTATATGGCTGTGGCCAGGAAAACGGAAACTTCAGTAATAGGAAAGCTAGTATTTGGGTTTCTAAAAAGAAGAGTGAAGTTAGGAAGAAACCGTAGAACCCTATTTAAAAAATAGTCAACATAATTTTTGTAGTTTTATGACAGCAGAAGTAGAATTACAACCACAAGTAATCATGAGAAGACTACCTGATACAGCAGTGTTAGCATATGTGTTGCCTATTATGTTTAATAAACTTACCTTTTTTAAATATCAGAGGATCATAGGATGGTTTGGGCTGGAAAGGGACCTTAAAGATCATCTAGTTCCAACCCCCCTGCCATGGACAGAGACACCTCCCACTAGACCAAGTTGCTCAAAGCCCCTTCCAGCCTGTTCTTGAACACTTCCAGGGATGCAGAATCCACAACTTTGCTGGGCAACCTGTTCCAGTGCCCCACCACCCTAATATAATCAACGTATTTATATAGGAAGCAAGGACTAGCTGGCTAGTTCAGGCTGTTCAAGTGATAATGTGTAAATTGTTTACTGAAATGTGTAGCATCAGAGGAGAAGTATTTTGATTCCTTGACTATTAAGTCCTTCAAGGTGTTCAAATTTCTACTAATTATCCCAAGCGAATTTTCACCAGTTGAGTTACGTTATGCTTCTTTTTTATCTACAGAAACTTAAGAAAATATTAGTAAATGCTGATGCTTTGCTTTCTACGTTACTGTGAAAAACTGATCTAATGCCTTTTTTCTTTTACAGGTCGTGTACGAACAAAGCTTTCAACACCTTCTGTTGGTATTGGAAATTCTAAAACAGATTCCAGAGGACGGAGTAGAACCAAAGTGGTGTCACAGTCTCAGCGTATGTATTTTTTGTTTGTTTTGTTTTTTTATACCTGATAAAGAGGCCAAATCCTTAAGCAAATATTCATTCACCAATGGCTACAGTCAAAGTTAATTTTTAAAAAAAAAGCTACATACTGAGTTGTTGTTCTGTGCCTTAGGTTCATCATCGCCAGACAAAAATGAAGGTATTTTTTTCAGTGTTTTGGATCAGTGGTATTTGCATGCTTTTCTGATTCATGTTGTTTTTCTCTGGACAAAATACTAGGTTAGGTCTTAGTTTGCCAATTAAATTAGATAATGTAGGAGGAAATAAAATCTACCCTTAAATTCTGTCTTCAGTTATAACTTCTCAACATTCTTTTCCCCCCCTTTCTGACCTCCCCAACACAAAAGACCTGTAAACTTCTGTGTCAGTTACATACGACACATGGATAAGTAATACAGAAGAACGGGTAGGCTGAATGGTGTCCTCAGTGTTACCTGCAAAACCTAATTTTTCATTTTTCGAAAAGTCTTATTTTTCAGCCAGAAATACCCATTTTAATTTTAAGCTAGGCACTACTCTAACTCTTGGATATATACTTCTTTTTTTGTATTACAGCTGTTACCTTTACTTAACTCTTCTTTGGAGTAAAAATACTAAAGCCTAACTTTATAATCAGTTACTTAGCTTATATTGAATCAAAGGGTTAAAATAACCAGTTAATATACCAGCTAATGCACACTATTTTTCTATGTGTGTTCAGAAAATGCAAAATTTCCAATCTAGCTGGGCACTCTGTCGTTAATTAAAAAGACCTAATCACCTCACATTCTTTGGCACTTGCTGACCTATAGCAATTTGTTCACACACTTGATGTCTCCAACAGACATCTTCTGTCTAAGCTCTGTAGTGTTTTCAGATTCTAATTAAGTGAACTGCAATGAAATTAATGAAAGGAAGACACATTAACAGTAAAATTAAGGTAAAATAACCAGTCCTATAGTTTGTCATGTCTAATGTTATAAACCCAGTAAAATATACAGGTTTTAATTTTTCCAGTACAATTATTTTGCTATCAGTAACCATATCCACTACCTTTTAATAAAAAACCCTTAATTCTTTGTTAAACGTCAGACATTTATCTTCATAGCAATGACTACATTTATCATAAATAGAAGGACTTTAGAGGTTAAAAAAGCAGGCAGAAGAGTTTGGGGGCTTTTTTTTCCCCATTAGAGTTTTGCATTACTTCATTTTCCAACAACTGTAGTTGGATCAAACCTGATCCAATGCTTGCAGGTTTTGTGAAATAAAACTTCTAAAAAATCTGAACAGATCAATATAAAATAATGAAATCCAGTAACAGAAGTTCTCTTAAGGAATTTTTTGCTTTGACAGTGCTGTAATCCCACAGGTGTGGGTGGGATAAGAGCTTAAAAATCAACTCCAGTTATTAGCTGTGACAAGGTTGTGCAAAACTTGTTTTATGTTTTCAGTGTTAAGATGGCTACACTGTAACATAAGCAAATAATATTTGGATTAATAATTTAAGGAGGAAGGGAAGTAACAGTCCCATCAAATCACTTTTTCCCTTTATGAAAAGCTGTAAGCAGTATCTGTAACTCTATTCATTAGTATCAGGAATGTTCTGAAATAAGCTTATTGAAAATACCTTCGTAATTTGAATAGATTTGTTAAATTCTTAATGTTAAGGTGTTTGAGATACTGTTTGGGGGAGGTGTTAAATTTAGGTAGCAATATAAGACTTTTGTGATGATCATCATCACAATATTATATATTAATTAAATTGACTGTATATTCAGGGAAACAAACTGAAGCTTTTTCAGTTTCTTTTTACTCATAATGACAGTTTTTACCCAAGAGAATTCATTCTTGCACAGTATTAATGTCTAAAGAGATAAGTTGAATTGATATTGAAATAACTAGATTTGTCTACGTGGGACGATGTGTGGAAATTAAATGCATGAATGCATCTTTACAGCCTTTTATTACTACTTCTGTTCAGAACTGATGGCTTCAGATAGCTCATTATAACCTGTCAGTGGGGGAGAACAAGAATTCTGAGATGTTTTAAGGAAGATAAACGGGGCAAATCCAAATGGATAGGCGAAGGAGAATTGTCAGGCACTGTATGCCAGCTATTTGGGTGACGCTTCTTTATGCGACTGAAAATTTTGAGAGCATTGTGGGGAGTGAGATGCTTGATGTTTCCATATAGGGGATTGTTTTAGTTCCCCAGATTATAGTGGGAGAATAGCTTTATATTAGATTTAAGCTTTTATTTTTTAAAAGCCACTGTAACACAGATGCTTTTGTACATTTAGGGTTACAACTATTTAGCGCTTTTGTTCAAAGATCATTTTATGAAAGACTTGCAGGTTTGAATGCTTTTACAAAAGAAGCTTTTTAAGGGCTTTAGAAGCCCTTTACTCTTCCTCTTTTATTTTTAAATTGTAACATAAAATAAATGCATATAAAAATCTATAGCTTGTTCTTTTATTCTTGTCGATGGAAAAAAAATGTTCCATTTTTTTCCTCTTTCTTCCTGTTTGGTTGTCAGGTAATTCAGCAAGGTGTGCTAAAATTACATTACAATCTTCATTCAGACAAAAATAATTACATTTCTGGATGGAAACAAATTCTTACTTTTATATTTCAGATTAATTTTAAAGAGGAAGACCTGAAATTCTATGCAAGTCTTTTCAGTTGTGCCATTGTGAGGTTTTTTTTTTGTCATCCACCGCACTTGCAGCTCAGTTCCTTTACTGTCTGTCTCCAAAAAAAAATCGTTTTGGCCTTGTGTGTAATTTTTGTTCAGCTGTTGAACTCCTTGAACCTTTTTGGCAATGTAACATTCTTTTAAAGTAATATGAAGGCTACAGTTTCATGTTTAATTGAAATTTAATTCTTCAGTATTATCCAGTTGTTGATTAGAAAGCTGAAGAATTGTAATTTGCTTGTGCAGCTTTGCTTCATCTGCTTTGTACATAGCATCTGAGTTTAATTCTTCAACTGTGGAAGCTACTTAAAAGCACTGCTTTAGCATAACCCCCTTGTGGCTTTTTTTCCTGTGTGAAATGACTAAAGCTTTCTTATTTCCATTTGCCATCCATTTTTTAATCTGCTCTGCTCCCTCCCTCTTCATGGATTATAAACCCCTACCCTAATCCTGCCTTTACACTTGTTCAGGATCACAGTCCGCTAACCCCATTGGTGGTAAGAGTCTACAGAATTTGTGTATACATCATTGTTTGATCACCTGTTTGACATATCTCATTTAAGGACCCTATTCAGCAGAAATTCTGGCTCACTTTTTTTCATATGCTGCACTTACCTAATTGGATGTAATCCTTATTTAGAAGGCAGTAGAGATGGGAGATATTTTGTCATTTCAGAATACTCCTTTTCCGCATTCAGTTCACTTAGATCTACTACTGGTGGTAGTACTCGCAACAGTATGCCAATGCTGTTAGAAGCCTAATATTTTCAGGATATTAAGCTTCATTTGGTTTATTTATGCTATAGTGGTATGCTTTGCAGGTCAGACAATGAAAGATAAAGTATTAGAATGAGAGGTTGCATTTCTTCTGTATATTCTGAGAAGAGTAAGTTTTTCAGGTTTCTGACCTATTGAACAAAATACTCTAAAAGTCTCCAGCACAGTGAAAACTTTTACGTTGTTTTCATTGTCTTAAAGAGATGTAAAATAGTGGAGGCTAGGAAGAAGGTATAGTAATATCAGGTCTAAGTTGAAATGCCCTGATATGTCAAACCCTTAATTTTTGCAGACCACAGCAGTTTTATAGACTTGCCTGTTCTTTTTTTTTTTGCTATAGAAGTTATGCTTGTTTTTTTCAAGGCTGTGTAATATTTTATTTATCATTTCTGCTGAATAGGTCCATAGTTGGAAAAGGGATTTTTGCTAAATAATCATTTCAAGTTTGAATTCAAACAATGACTCTGAAAGTATATGCATGGTACATTATTTTAGTTTTCTCCCTCCCACCCAGCATATGTTTAATTTTGTTTGGGATTTTGTTTCTTTTTCCATGTAGTCAAGCTTTAATCAAATTTTATTTTTTTTTTTAAATGTGCCGTATAAGAAGTAACCCATGAAACTCACTTGAGATGTTGCATGTTAAGTCTATAGATCTGATAGCATAGCTGTGGTCATACAGTTACCTGATTATTTTTAAAAGATTAATGAAAGGTTCGTATCTGTATTTAACCTTTGGTTAAAATTATGTTTTGCTGTTTATTTGATCAAACTTCTTGAATTCTGCAGCTGGAAACAATATATTTATATCAACTGGTGGTATAAATTGGTTATAACTAGAGAAGAATGAATTCTTTGTTAGCACATAGGACTTAAATTTTCTGTAACTGAAATATCAAAATTAGGGATCAGCGACCAGTTTCTGGTAGGGAGTACAGTAGGGTAGCCTCCACAGAAATGAACATGAGTATCTTAATTGTCTTCAGTTACATTTTATTTAACTTCTCGGAGAATAGCGCTTGAAGACCCCATTTTAAAAGCAAGGGAGAAGAGTTTAAATATTAGGAAAATTACGTTCTTCTATTATAACATTGGTTGCACTGGAAGAGCTGGGATAATTATGAAATCACTGGTTTAAAGTTGCTCCCTTTAGCTTTCTAGCAGTTCTTATCCTTTTTTTTTTTCTTTTTTAATAGAAAATCTGGTTAGTGAGACCATGTAGCTTAAAAATTAAACACACCAATGTTCATGTTAAGGACATTGGAAGCATCTGCTACCCCAGTCAATGAATCATTTTAGTGTGCAAGAAGAAAATACGCTTTATTTTATGTCTCCTTAGCTATACTAAGACTAGAAATATTATTTATGATTTCTTGAGCGTATCTAGTGCTAAATACCATGCCAAGTGCTTCCTTGCATTGATAATTTTATTTACTCTGTGTGTAGTGCTATAAGAACTTGGACCAAGGTTTTCTATTTCACATTTTTACCTTGTAAGTTTTTCCAGACCATTTCAGTCTACCACCATTTTCCTACTAACTTGAAGCATTTTTTTCTTTTTAACCATGGTTGGTTTATCTTCTATGTTGTTACTTACACTTACTCATTTTGCCTTCAGCTGGCAGTAGATCTGGGTCTCCTGGAAGAGTTTTGACAACAACCACACTTTCCACTATGAACACAGGAGTTCAAAGAGTGTTAGTGAATCCTGCAACTGCACAAAAACGAAGCAAAATCCCGCGAAGTCAGGGATGCAGTAGAGAAGCTAGTCCTTCTAGATTGTCAGTAGGTAAGAATCACTGAATAACTCATGGTTTCTGTATAGCCCTTTGTACTTTAAGTGCTGGATATCTACAGCTTGCGTTTAGTTATTGTTGGATGACAAAATGAGCATATGTATCGATAAAAATCTAAAACGTGCCTGTTTTTGGAGGCTAGTCTTTTATATACAAGACAGTTTTAAATTTAAGCTAAAACTTTAATTTTTTGCTGTCAGAATGCAGTAGTTGTTCTTTTCCTCGCCTCCTTTTCTTCGTTCTCTCTTTAACTTTTCTTCACTTCTTGTCCCCACCCCCAAAATACCTACATCCATTGAATGAAAGTGTGATACCATTTTGAAAAGATTTTTCTTCATTACTCTTCTGTGTCTTCTGCGTATGTGTGCATGCATGTGTATACTTCTGTGATACAAAAATGAGTATCATATGTCTTAAATCTCATGGTATAACCTGATTACACTTTATTACAAACAAAGTGATTGAAAAGTATGGGTTGATTTTAATGGTATTGCTGCTCTTCCTTTTTTTTTTTGTATTTTGATTTTTACCTTAGCTGCATTAGCTTTATATTTTCCTTTTCTAGAAAGCTGTGGGTTTTTTATTTGCATTACTGTTGATTAACTTCATCTTGAGCACAAACTCTGAATCAATACTCTGTTCGTATTTTTTTTGTTGCTTGTTTCCTCTCCATCCTTTTCAAGAGATTTTTCAACCATTCTGTAAAGAGATGGTAAATCCCCATTTTTACCTGTGCGAAGAAATAATTTCATTGAACTGGCTACAGTTAGCGTAATCCAGCACAATCAAGACAGTGTGTGGAAAGTTATGACTTACAATAGGACGTAACCCTCAGTGTCTTTTCTTAGAAGTACGTCTTTGATCTTACTGCAAAACAGAATTGCATTAAAACTGCAACTTTTCTTATGTCTTCTCCCTTCTGTGCTGCTGTTTGTCTGTACCCTGAATCATACTAGCACGAGGCAGCCGCATTCCTCGGCCTAGTGTGAGTCAGGGGTGCAGTCGGGAGGCCAGCCGCGAAAGTAGCAGGGACACGAGCCCTGTCCGCTCTTTTCCACCCCTTGGTAAGTACTCAGAGCCCCTTGTTGTGCATGGCTGTCTTTGCCCTTCGTTATGTGCACCTAACGAATCCGTGCCTCCTTCATTTAGCTTGTAGCCGGCCACCATTATTTTCCCTTCCTTTGGCTCGCTCACCACTTACCTCCGTGGAGAACTGACCAATGTGTGAATGGGTTGCACATTTGAAAAGTAAAGGCTTTGCTGGTGTTAGTCTTATCTTAAATGCCACGTCTGGAGAGGTGTGTGTGATACGCAGTGCCTAGATCCTTGTTTTGAAAGGGCAGTTCTGCTTTTGGAAAGTTTTTTCGAAATTACGTGTTTCTCATTTTATTTACAGCGCTCACTGCATGGGTGCAGTTAGATAATGCGTTTCTCACTGAGCAGCTAGAGAAAACAATATAGTGTGGCTGTCGCCCTCTGCCTTCCCTTCAATCAACAGCTAGGGTCTGCTGGTATTCAAAATTGCTCCCTAGTCAGTGAATCATTTTAGTGTGCGAGAAGAAAATGTGCTTCATTTTATGTCTCCTTAGCTATACTGTCATCGTTGTATGATGTGAAAGAATAATAAAAATTTTAACTTTTTTTGCTATTGAAGGAAGTAAATGTGATGGTGCAGGTAAGGAACCAATCTCCTGAAGCAGAACTGTACTCTGAGGCTGCTTTCCATTTTCTGAAAATGAACAGGGCAAGTAGCGAAGTCTTTATGCAGGTAGATGAACCAAAGTATAGTTCAAAATATAGTTTACTTGTAATCTGTGTAGAACAAATGATAAGTACTTGAAGTAGCAGCTGTTGTTACGTAGGGAAGAAGAGAGGCATTGAAAACTTTAACATTCACACACCCATAGCCACATTCAGTCCTTGTTCCAAGAACTGCTATAAGCAAAAGTTTTGTTTTCACTTAGCGTTTCGGCTTATTGGCCTGACACGTAAAAGATTTTTCAAGATTGTCAAGCTGCTGTCTCTTTCTGAAAAGTCAGTAAGGCATAGGAACTTGAGCTTATAATTAGTTTAACATGTTGTTGTTTAAGGATTAGGGAAGCTTCTTGTCACCGTGTATCCTTGTCAAGGTTACTGAGAAGTTGGTAGTAAAATTTGATAAAAGTCTTTTTACATGTTGGGGTTGTTTGTTTGGTTTTTTTATTGTTTGGTAATACAATACTGTCTATGTAAGATTGTATCTGAAACTGATCTTTTTAGGTGTTATCTTTGAGTCTTCAGTATGTGTCCCTCTTTTGATCAAGTGTAGCTTACAATTAAGGACTTTGTAATGCTAGCTGTTAAACATAGTCTGAAAATAGTAAATATCTGGTTTCTGTCTCAAATTGAGGCACCGGACTGTGCTCTTAATTGGCATTGGAGGTCTGTTGTGGTCTTTTAAGGCAGTATGCTTCCTTCCAGCCATGGTTTTATTGGGAAAGTATAGATTAATTGAATGAAAGCTGTTTCAATAACTAATGGTAATTTGCCCAGATGCTATTTAGTTGGTAAATTAAATTAAAAGTAGATATTATGCAGGATCCATTAGTAAATTTGTATCTTTTACTAAAACACAGCTGGCAGACTGTGTTGTAGTACAGACATACCTTCTTTTCTTTTAAAAATGAGGGTATTTTCCAGATCTTTTTGTGCTGCTTTTGCTACCTTATAGTTTGACTTCAATTACATGCATGTGAGGTCTGATTTACATTTGGTATTTGGTCAAATGCTAGTTATCTTAAGAAATCTGTATTAAACTAATACCGTAAGATGGGTCATTGGGACGGATGCTACTTGAGGTTTTATTTTTATTGATGGAGTTTAATTTTTGTATTCAGATATCAAAACCAGTACCAATACAAATACAATAGGTTGAATTGTCTGATAGCACAGAGAATACAAAGTAGCATGTATAGGCATCCAGTGTTGGGGTTGTTTTGGTTTGTTTTTTGTTTTTTTTAAAAAAGCTATACTTGGAATAAATGAGGATTCCTGGGATTCTTTCTAGAATGACTTCTTATTTGAATAATTTTTGAATGTCATTTAGTGTTGTGTTGGACCAGTTTTGTCTTATGGGATGCTATTAACTTCTATCAAAAATATTAAATTTAATGTTTTTCAAGAGTACAAGAGGAAGATGAAATAAGGCAAATTCAGCTCTGTGTTTGTAGCTAGAGACAGTTTTACATGGGGTTGGAGGGGGGAATGTAATTTGTATTGCATCTGATTCTCAGTGCAGAAATTTTTGCTTACAAATGCTAAGCCCTTTGGGGCATAAAGTGGCCCAAGTGCTCCATAATTGCTTCTCTGTATACATCGGTATGAAGCGTTTATGTAATCTCACATCTCAGTGTAAGATTTCTAAACTGGGAGATTACCTCTGAGAAGCAAGTGATTTGTAATCTTTATGGAATTGCCTATCTTTCTGTTACATATAGTTAATATTAAATATCAGACTAGTATAATGTAGCTAAGAAATTATGTTATTTTGAGTCCATTAAAGAACTTATTTTGATTCATTTTTTCAAAAAATGAAACAACAAAAGTAAATACTTGCACAATTTCTGCAATTTGAAGGGTACAAAGAATATTCTTGAAAATATGCTGTGTAATGAGGTACGTGTGATCCAATATAGCGCTTTCTTTCACTGTCTTAAAAATTTGTCTAGCGTATTTCAAATGTACATGGGGACAGGATCGTTTTGAATTCTATGACTAAGATTTGAGTTTTTAGTTGTCCCTTTAATTTTCAGGGTTTGTTGATGGAAAGCAATAGAAAGGTTTATCCCATTATTGCTTGTATTTAAAGCTCTATCAGCTGTGATGCCTATGTTTTGACATCCTTTTCCATGCTGAGATATACTTTCTAAAGCACTAAGTATTCTACAAAGCAATATTTGCAAAACAAAATTCCCTAGCTAAACAGCTTCATGCAGGTTTGGTTTGAAATAAGATACATTGCTATGCCTGATGTAGGGAGTAGAGAACTTTACATGGAAAAAACACAATGTTTTTTCCGGGACCATTACAAGACTTAGGATTGTTTTGGAGTTCACTCAGGTTGTGACATGTGCTTCTCCAAATGTGATCTGGTCCGTCTCAGGGTTATTTGATTCAAATCAGACTCTTAAGTTGTCTGTGTTACCCAGAGTAAAGGATGATTCATTCGATTCCTGGTTTCTATTTATGTGTCCAAAAGATGTAAAATATTTGCCCTTACAGTTATTTATTAAATTGTAAGATTATATCAGGGGCTTATCTCACTGTGGGTGGACATTTGAATTCAAGTTAAAATTGTCCAAAGCAGTTTCATTTACGGGGCTGTAAAAATCTTAAGTGAACCAAAAAAAAGATGAGTTTTTTAAAAACATTTTGAATTTTAAATTACTTGAATTAAGAAAGACAATATTAGCAATGGTGATTTAAGTTCTTCAGAATCTCTAAAAGGCCAGTTTTATACAAGTGCCAGAAGGAGAAGGGTACTCGGTTTTTATTCAAAAGTCCCTAAGGGTCTTTGATTCCGATTTCCCGTAACTTTAAGGAATCTTAATGAGCTATAGTAACTTACATTAATGTTTCAATTTCACTTTTTTTATTTAAAGAAAACAATACAAATGTGAAATATTAAATGCATTAAATTATTTTAAGGTTTTTTATTAAAAATGAAGAGTTTTAACTGATGTTGACTTACCTGCATATAGACAAGAACTCAAGTTCAAAAATTGTCAGCTGCTAACTGACACAGTAAGGTCGTGCAGGAGTCGCTTTTTGCAGATAACATTTGGTACGTGAACTTCAGCTCTGACTTGAGCACATAGAATTAAGTTAACTCTACAGTGGGAGACCAGTATCAGTGGAACTTTTTAGGTATTTGTGTATTTAGGTATTTAGGGGTGTGTGTGTGCGCGTGCGCGCATGTGTGTGTGTACGCATTTTTTCTTCTTTAAACTTAAACATACTTGCTTTTAATCTGCTCTTAATCTTTTAAATTAAAAAAATTACGCATGAAATGTCCAGTGTACATAAACCTATATAATTCTATATAATCATATTCTATATAATCAAAAAACTTCTCTGAAGCATTTGCCTTCTATGTAATACTCAGTTTCTTGTGCTAAAGCTGAATCGTACTGATAAATATTCTCTCATTCATCTAATCAACTATTGCAGCACTTTGATTCCATGGTAATAGATAGGGTTTATATGATCCTGTTATTGCAGCTTCCAGACATCACTCCAGATCCACCGGTGCCCTCTACGCTCCTGATGTTTATGGGGCTGCAGGTGAAGGATGAGTACACTTTGCTGTCATCTGTGCAGTCATCCTGGATTTTTTTTTCCCACCCACTTGGTTATTCTCATAGTTCAGTTTTAAAAAGCATTATTTATATTAATTTGAGTTTTGTGGTTTTAATAATCCAGATAGATGTGTTTACGTTGCTAGATTTCGTATCCACCCCCACCCTCCAATGTTAATCCTTTTCTTTCTTTAACAATAATAATTTTATTTTTACTTGCAGAAGAACATTTTTAGTTTTCCATTTTTCAGCATTTTTAGAGCATTCTTTATGCATGTAGTTTTCTAATCAGCACTCTCAGTAGCGTTCCTATTGTATTTGCTTTCTTTTTAAATGAAAACAAAAACCCAAAATGAAGAAGACATTACGTTTTAAAAAAAGAAAAAGGAAAGGTTCTTTCAGTTAAAACCATTGTTTTGTTGGGCTTTTTTTCCTGTGATATTGGAATAGAATGTTTGTTTATGACTGTTTTTTTTTTACTTCATTTCTTACTTTTTGCTGCACCACTAAAGACTTCAGAATGAAAATAATCAGTATTTTAGCCACTACATAATTTATTAGAAACATTAAGAAAATGCTTTTCTTCTGCTTGGGTTTTTCTAAGTGAGTGTGGTATTAATGTCCCACGTTGCTATTCTGACTGAATTCTTTATATTCAATTTTGTTGTTACAACAGGTACCGGCTTTGGAATTAGTCAGTCGAGTAGATTGTCATCATCAGTTAGTGCTATGCGAGTTCTGAACACAGGTTCTGATGTGGAAGAGGCAGTAGCAGATGCTTTGGTAAGAATCTCGCACTTATCTTGTGTAGAATACAGACTCTTAAGATGTTTGGTACTTATGTATTACAGTATGCAAAAGAACTTGTCATTCATTATTTTACTGGCTTCTAGGTGGGGAAAAAAGAGAAACAGAATTGCTAGAGCTGCAAAGTATTGGAATTTTTATTCCCTACAGGAGTCTTAACTTTTTCCATGGCAGACAGGAAATAGTCTTGGACTGTTCTGTTGGAGTGGCCCAAGGAGCCACTCGAGCAGGTAGCACTAGCCAGCAGTTCCCCACAACAGCCAGACAAATTTCTGGATAGGTCGAAGGTTTATCGGAGCAGGGAATGATGACAGCTAAAGCACTGTGCTTATCATAAGACTGGGTTCAGTTTAAAGTTGTTCTGTCTGACAACATGTGAGCTGATGCTGAAGAGAGAAACCGATCGCTCGGCAGGCAGCATTTCATAAGTTTAGTTTTTGTTTTCTTTTGTTTTCAAAATGTTACACTGAATTTAAAACTGGTTGTGCCATTCTCTTTCTTAACCTTTACTGTTCTTTAAAAGGGTGGGTTTGGCTCCTGTACCTCCCTACCTCAGTTAGCCAAACTGAATGCATCTTGTATTTCGATATTCTGACATTTACATCAGCAAGCTAAAATCTTCCATTAATTTAAAATACTGACACTATGAATCAGATACATTTTTATCAGGTATTGTATACTATTTGCATATCATTAAATATTTGTAAGTACCTATTATCTAGTTATCAGAATGCTTTAAGGAATTTGTCGTTACTCTGTTTTAACAAAAAGATTATGTGGAGCACTAGTAAAAGACTACAAATTAGACTCTAAAAATTTTAATTATAGCCAGATATGACTGGATAGAGAGAAACAAAATTTCAAAGGAAAAAATCTGAAGAACTCTGTCATGTTCTTAGTCTGGCAGTTTATTGATTTCTTGATTAATACTGTTGTCTTGACGCGTTGGTTTAAAATTTCTGTTCCTTCGCTGGCACAGAGCTCAGGATATCTGTGAAATCTTACCTAAGATGCCATGGTGAGACTGAGTGGTTTTTCCCCTTTCTGATGTTGTAAACTTGCAAGAAGTTTTCAGCAAGGATGGGGAATGCTAATTAATAAACTGGAAGTCACTCTGGATTTTGGAATAGGGAACAGTGAAAAGTTTATGGCTATAATTTGAAAGCCTGTGTATAGATTTATCCACACTGGTGCTACATGAAGAGTATCTTTACTACTTTTAGCAGCTTCATACCTTATTCAAATTTTGCTGGGGAAAGTATGTAGTAAGAATACAAATTGAGGAGAAACTCAGGCTTCCAATGACTGCTCTTGAGGCTTGAATGTGTCCTGCTTCGTTGAAGCAATAAAATTTGGTCATAGAAATTTGTTTGTATTACCTCTATGCAAAATAGCATGATGCTTCTAGAAATGTTAGAGGAAAATTAGTTTGTATATTTTAGCTAGAATCTGTCATTACAAAGAAGGATCAAGAACAGCAACATTTTATTATTTTAGTATTTGCATGCCTGGTTGCCTGCCTTGCTCTAAACGTACCGGTTGTCCTGTACAAATGGCTCCATTTAGATGGAAATCTGGTTATGAACACCCTTCTTGTTTTCTGATAGACTAAATTCCCCCCTCAGAACAGTGTTTTGAAAAGGTAGATTGTAAAGGCCTGACAGATGTAATATAAAAATCAAACATATTCTGGATTGTATTACTATTTTTATTGTATGAAAAATACTCAGCCAGTATTACTGAATACTGCTACAGCCAAAGGGGTATCAGTCTTCCAGCTAAGATCTGGTTTGAATATAAGATGCATGAAGTCCAGCGATATCGCGATCTCTACATATTTTTATACCTTTTACGGTCCTTGGCATTTCAAAATTTATTACTTTAAAATATTTTTTAACTTATCGTGACCCTTTTAAAAAATGCTCATGTGTGTGATTTTTCCCTTTCTTTATTCTCTTAGAAATGTATGTATGCTTGTTCTGTTGACAGTAAATTTGCTTGTTACATGATGTATTGGCTAGTTTGTATTGTGATATCCTTAAAGTTATTCTGCAGTCAAAAATGAGAACCCTGTGCAAATGGCAATGGTAATTAAGGGGAAAACAATCACTTATACTACTGCTTCTTTGAGAATGTCATAAAACCGAATTTTTAAGTACTAGCTTCAACTCCAAGATTTGAATGGCAAAATTATTTTGCAGAGCTGTGTGCTTTTCTTTTTAGGATAAATAGCTTTTTTTTTTTTTCCTTCTGGCCTTTGGCATGTTGTGTTTTGTTTTGTTTGGCTTGCTTTTGTTTTTAGGGGATAAGGGATTTTGCATTATGTAGCTAATTTTTTGTAGGACATTGACTACTGTAGTAATTGTTGCAATGACAAAATTCAGATACTGAAAAGAATTTAAACAAAGACAGATAGGAAGTTGGGACAATAAAGTTTAAATGAAGGTTTCATAGTCAGATAGCAATTGACTGCATGTGTTAAGTCTTCATGCTCAAACATTGCTTCATACGACACAAAGATTTTGACAGAGATATCTTTGTGACCAACCAGCAGGTGATATCTAATATTTCCCTGGAAATGGAAGCTTAGCAAAGTGCTTCTTGGCAATCCGTGGTATGCTAATCGGATACAGAGAGCTAAGAACAAAATTTACAGTAAGACTATGTGTTTTCCAGTGGCAGGTAGTTTTAATAGTCACAATGCTGCTATGCTTTACCTTCCTGTTCTCAATTTCTGTTTCTTTTCAATAATTTACTGCTAACAGCTCTTAGGAGACATACGGACTAAGGTATAGAAACTATTTTCCTTCTTCAGTAGTTTAATATTTTGTTATTAACATGCTTGATACAAAGTAAGTTAAAATGACAGAATATGTGGATTTAGACCTGATTCTTATATTCTGTAACACATATAAAGCTATTAAGTGAAATAACTAACTTTCAATATAGTCTTTATGTCACCCTATAATGCAATTTTATGGATTTTTACATGTAAACCTTAAGTTGAATGTTTCATTAAATGTATGTCTTCTCTGTGTTTCCTTTGGTTTTATATTTGGAATACTACACAAGCCATACTTTAAAGTATTTTTATTAACTTGGTTTGACCTGCTGAACAGTTGGAGCCATTCATCACTGCAGGGAGTAGGGGTCACACCGGTTGTTTGAACTGTTGGTGTTCCTACTGATTATGGGTATGTATACTATCTCTTTGAAAATCAGTACTAATGTGTGGTGTTTCTGTACAATAGAAGAAGCCTGTGCGAAGAAGATACGAGTCCTATGGGATGTACTCAGATGATGATGCCAACAGTGATGCATCAAGTGCCTGTTCAGAAAGGTCCTATAGCTCTAGGAATGGAAGTATACCGACGTATATGAGACAGACAGAAGATGTGGCTGAAGTCCTAAATCGCTGTGCCAGCTCCAACTGGTCAGAGAGAAAAGAAGGCCTTCTAGGCCTGCAAAACTTATTAAAGAACCAGAGAACTTTAAGGTAAGAGGACATGTTGATAGGAAAAACATTTTCTTTTCAGAGTTGAAGGGAGGCAAGGGAAGTAGGAAAGGAGGCTGATGTTCTGAAGAGTACAGAAAGTTGGGGAGAGGGAAAGCATGGTGTGTGCCTGTGAGAGTAAGATGGGGGAAGGAATGAGCTCAGTTTAAGAAATGGAATTTAAAATCAAGACAATTCTTGGAATACAAAAGATTCCTGAAGTGCTTGCTTCTAGTATTATGGAAAGCCTTTATTTTTATTTATAAGTTACTTTTTATTAATTTTTTATTGGGTATTTATTAAGAAAAACTGTTTACTGCTAGCTACTAGGAATACCATTTTCATTATCTGCTCTGTTAAAGTAGTCGGGAATGGTATAATATATGAAATAGCTGAAAGAGACATTTCTAGGTTGAAAGTCTCACTTTAGACAAACTCTATTACATTTTTTGTCTGTGTCCCAAACAAAATGCTTTTCTCTACTTTGTTTACTAGATTATTTGATTCAATAATTACAGTTGATTTCACTGATTGCTATGCATTAGTGTTGTGGTAGTACTAGCAGGGGAGTTGACTAATGTATTGTTGTCACTTTGGCAGTCGTGTTGAGTTGAAAAGGTTGTGTGAAATCTTCACAAGAATGTTTGCTGATCCTCACAGTAAGGTATGTTTAGGTTTCTCTTACTTTCAGTACGCGTTTGAAAACATATTACTAGAAAGCCAGTTGCAGTAAAATATGTCAGCGATATTTGCACGTGTAAAAATTTGACAAGCTATTTTATAAGCAGTTAATGGTATTAGATTTCAATCCACTTAATTTGCAATTTTGAACAAGATAATTTTCCACTTTTTTCACAGGATAATTGAAATAAGGTTTGGTTTAATCTAAAATGCATTGAAATAGTTCAACAGTTTGTGCTCAAAATTTATAAGTATTTTTAAGAAGTCATATTATTTACAGAGGCGACCTCAACATGAGTAATCATTTTCTCTCAAGTACAAACAAAAGACTTTGGTGCAGTAATTTAAATCATAAAGAACGTGGACTAAATTGTACATGATGAGTCTGAGTTTATTTTCCAGGGTAATTTGTATTATCATAGCTTATGATGTCTTCCTCGAATTTCATCAATAATTAGGCAGTTGCTGGCAGTTGAGACTGTTAAGTAATTTTTACAACATTGGTAGTATTCAGTAAGTAAGGTGGAGAGTGTGCTTCAGTATAAAAGAAAATGCAATGTTTTATTCACTTTCACCAAGGTAAAGACCCAGTATGGATGGTACAACAAGGAGAATAATCCTTCTGTTTTGTAAGATCATTAAAATCTTTTTAACTGAGTTACTTCCCTTGATAGTATATTTATAGTTTTTGTGGGAGGTGGGTTACTAGTACAGCTTCATATATGCAGTAATTTCCCATAGCAAAAGGACTGCACGTAAGGAAGGAGCTGAATAAGGTTATAATGGTATCAAGTAAAAAACTTGTAACTTCCTATTTTGTTTGAACTATAGGCTTGTTTGGAAGAAACCTTATCTTTTACGTTGAGTATAACGTCCCACTTTGTGTCCATATTTCAGAATTGATAAAATGATAACCTAGAAAAATTCAGAGCAAAGTAGTTATGTCAGGAGTATTGGCTTTTCCCAGCAGAATTCTGAAAAACTACTTTGATTATGCAATACATTTTACATATTTTTAAGTCTTCCTTATTGCTTCAATGGAAAATTAAATTCAGAGTGTTGAGAAGTCTTGACAGGTTAACTTGGTGTTCATCTGTCCTCCTTACTTTTCCTGCTGGAAAAAGTGACTTAGCTGCTATCTGTGACACCATGTATTTTGGAAGAAACTTGCACTGCGCACAGCAACATGATACTAAAGTTGTTCACATACTGCAGAAATGCAGAACAAAAGACCAAAGTCAAGCAGTTAGAGAAACTGAAGAAAACATTCCATAAAAAGAACAGTTAAGTCAGAGGAGAGGAAAGAAAATTAATGTTGAAATATTACTGGATTTTAAATGAAGTAATGACAAAATTGTGAATAGTAGCTTGGTTTAATTTTGCTTGTTCTTGTGTTAATCAATATTGCAGCTATGCATATATCAGAACTACTCTGGAGATTTGTTTTGTAGTGGGGGAGTCAGGGAAGGATAACTAAAGCGTTCCAAAAATTAGTTGTATGTGTCAGAAGAGCATTTTATCTTTTCATTAAGCCTTTAGGAATGTTACATTGAATTATTCTAGCTGATTGTTTTGTTTACTGGGCATTCTGACATAAAATAATGTTGCTTTGATTTTGAAAAATTGGCCTGTGTTATAGCACATGTACTACACCTCTTCCAGTCACTGAAACCTTGCCTGCTTTTTGGTGTTGCAAAACTGTTAATATTTATCAAAATATTACCACGAGAATCCTTTAAGTGTTAAGAGTTCCTGAGCTGTGAATTTTGTATCATGCACACATGGCTACACAAATCTCATCTTTGACTCTTTTCAAGTGTCTGTAGTAATTATTCTGTCATCATTTTGGTTTTTTATTTTTTTTTTTAAAGGTTTACTTTAACATGATAGCTGGATGTAGGGAATTGCTTAGAAAAAGAGTAATATCATTTGGAGGAGAAAATGGGAGAATGATTTGAAGGACATGCCAAGTGCTTACTTTTAAAATACATTGGGTATCCCAATAAAATTACTAAATTTACCATAAAAGTTTGAAATGCCTTTTTTGTTTTATTTTGTTTTATATTCCATACAGGAACTTTGTATTGATGGCCACTAATTTGTGTGTTTTTATCTTTTTCCCTTTTTTGTTGTTTTTTTTTGTTTTGTTTTATTTTGTTTTGTTTATGTTTCTTTTTTCATGCTGTCCCCTGTGTTGGAACTCTCTTTAGAGAGTAAGTTGGTTCAATATTTGTTGGAAGCCTAACCTTACTTGCATGAATGTGCAATTAACCCTTTTTCTCTATTTTTCTTCCCCAAAGAGTTCATGCAGTGTCAAGCCTTTTGCAATCATAAAATGCTATATACAATTATGTAAACTGTGTGGTAAAGTTTCGAGATGTGCTTTATCTACTAATTAACTGACATTGTTTGGTTATGCATTCCTGCTTTATATTGTGGTGGTTGGCACATCTGAAATAATTCACTTTAAAGGTAGATCACTTATAATTATATTCATACCTGTTTATTTTTTCCACTATCAAATTATTAAATACTTCAGCTTTAGATGCTTGATTTCAGAATTTTAATTTACATCATAAAAATGGAAACTGCAAAAATCGCAGTACCCACATACATTGTTCAACATATAGGTGGTTGAGTTCCATTTTCCATTCCAAATTCATCCTTTACCTGAAATGCTCTTACAGCCTTCTTAAATTGTTCATGCTTTGGCCTAAGACAAAATGGTATGATTCTTTTTTTTTTTTAAATACAACAAAATGACTCAACTTCTTTGAGTTTTCTCCAGACATTCACTGTGGTAAACCCAAATTCAAACAAAGCTTGAAAACAAAATTGAGTCCTCAGTTATGTGTATTTTTAACAGCTAAAACATTGGCACAGGATCTTTAGAGTACTTTTGCCATAGTGATTCATAATTCACTTCATAATGATTTCAATTTAAACCACTTTACATGTTTAAAGTGTCGTAAGAAGTCCATATTACTCCATCAAATAAGAGGTTGTAACCAGTTTGTTCAGCTTGCACATTTTAATAAAAGATGTGTCAGTGTCTGCAAACGTGAAGTAACAGGTACAGATTTTAATTCTGCTGAGATGTGTAATTTGAAGGGTTTTAAATAGAATTGTAAGACCCCTAGTGTAATCTCTGTAACACCAGAAATTTTTTTGTTATTTGCCTAAGTCAAATATATTTTCCCTTTATTCTAGGGCTGTGAAATCCAAAGACTGTCATATTACAATGCAGAAAGTACTTTCTGGTTAGGTTTTGCCTAGGTCTTATAATTGTGCCCACTACTTGTGCATCTGCAAAGTGGTATATTGTTTCAGTTCAGCCGAATACAGAAGACGTTTCCAATCCCGAGCATAAAAATGTCTTCCCACTACTGGGAGGGTAATTTTTAAATCTCAGACTTGAATAAAAATCTAGACAGGTAGCTGAAAAGCTAGCAATTTTATTTTTTTCTTTTACAATTTTCAATGTAGTTTGCCCCAAAAGACAGGTTAATTAAAGTAGCTCACCCTGATGGGCTTGATGTTGAGTAGGATTTGTATTGTTCTGTTTAACACAGCTTTCCAGTATTTAAGATGTTTAGTAAAAGATTCTCCCTGGTCTTTATGAGATCGTGAAAGAATCTGAATTTATCTATTTATTTCTAATGTAAATTTTGAGGCACTTCTTCTAAAGATACCTGTATGGATTTTTTCACTTTATGATGTGAATTTGCTTAACCTGGCTTGATTATCAACATGAAAAGAAGATCCAGTTTCCTCAGCAAGGAAGCCATGCAGCAGCATGCTCCAACTCCTCCAGACTTGGATCAGTGCTGTGGAAGCAAACCCGCTTCTGTGGACTGGTTTCTGCTGTCCTGTGAGGTGTGATAGCAGTTTGGGATCATCCACTCTCACAGACAGCGGCAGAATTTGGCCTTAGGACGAGCCAGGTCAGGTGCAGGAGGATGTGGGGTTTCAGCCCTTCCTCTGCAGCGGCTATTTCCAACCTTGTACCCGTGTCGTAAATACTCAGGAGGCAATATCTCTCCAACCCTCTTTGCATCGCAGCAGTACTTCTGCTTCTGTACCCAGCTTTGTGCTGGAGCCGGAGTGCGTATGAGTTGTGAAGGCAGCATTTTCGGCCCAAACATGCATTTTTCTTGTCAGAGAAATGGGAAATCCATATATGCTCTGGTATAGAGCATATACATCCTGATTTCCCTGTAAGTCTTGAAAAAGATAAAGTTAGTGAGATACGAAAAAGGCTGTTTAAACAAAGTTACCTATTTGTCATGCCTTCCCTCCAAAAAGCTCTTCTTCCTGGTCTGAGTGCTGAGGTTACTACAAATATAATAATAAATGGCTTTTTTAATGAATGCAGTCTTTTCAACATTATTTTTATCTATTGTATTCCACATTATGTGTTGAAAAGAACACAATGGACAACATCTTTTTGAAAAGACAAAAGTACTTCTGTTTTAAACACCTGCCAATCTGAAATGTATCATGGCTTTTTTCCCTACTCCAGATAATTTTGTGTTTGGATACCTGCAATAGCAGGAGAATCTTGTTCTGTTCTACAAATATTTTGTGCAAAGGAATTGGCCAGCTTTCATGATTTTGCAGTATTTAGTAATGCAGATATTTACAGTGAATATTTTGCTAAAGAATTGTAGCAGCTATTTTGGTTTTAGAGATAAAGTGTTTTTGTAGTCTTTGAGGAATATGTCAAATCAACTTAATGATAAAGCTTGAAAGGGTAAAAAATTTAATTTTACTAAAAAAAAGATTGAGGTTGCGCCAGCCATCACAGTAAGCATTTCTTTTCTTGATGAAACTGCATGGAATACCTAATTGTCAAACTTCTACAGAAGTCGGCTAACATTTCCAATGTACTCTTGTATCAAAATCCAATGAAAAAGCAAGAGAGATTTCTTTTTTTTTTTTTCCTTTTTTTTTTTTTCCTGCTTGGCTGCAAAACACTGCCTTTCTCTGCCTCTGATTCCCTTACTGCTTTCTTCTTTGTTTGTAAGTTCAGCATACGTCAGTGTCATTTCCTCTTTTGCCCCATCCTACCCTCTTTCCATCTTCTTCTGCCTTTTAGGTGTTCAGTATGTTTTTGGAGACACTGGTGGACTTCATCCAGGTCCATAAAGAAGATCTGCAGGACTGGCTGTTTGTGCTGCTGACACAGCTGTTGAAAAAAATGGGTGCTGATTTGCTTGGATCTGTACAAGCAAAAGTTCAGAAGGCACTTGATGTCACAAGGTAACAAGTTCTTAAAAAAATAATAATTAAAAGAAAAAAAAAAATTTAAAAATCCAAACCCTGATGCTACTTCCAAGTTTTGGGGTTTCTCTGAGTATGCTATGAGATTCTTGGAAAAATGCAGAGCTAATAACAGATAGTGAAACTTCAGTAAACCTCGCTGCTTAGGCATTTTGGTTTCCTGAATGATTCTGAGTTGAAAGGGTTTGATTCAGTCCTTAATGCTGAACAATTAATATGATACTACTTATCTGATTGCAAAAAATGGGCATCTGAGCCATGTATGTTTGTTGCCTTGCCTTGCCTTGTGTTTGGTCATGCAGCGCTTGTGTTTGCATTTCTTTATTTTGATACAAAAATATTGTTGCAATATTCATCTGTCAGTGTCAGCGGGATTTAAAGGCGTTATGGCAATAGTGGATTTGCTTCTTGTCTGTCTTCCGCTCTCCCCAGATTTCACTAACAGCCTGATTCCAAAAGCATCTTACGTGATTTTTGGGGGCCATCCGGGCTGCCCATCCGGGCTGCCCATCCCTGACCAGTTTTATTTCCAAATAAAAGATATATTTATTTTTTTTTTTAAGTAGAGCTGGAGGGGCTCTGGGACCAACTTCTCATCCTCCATTCTCTGAAGTACGGGACAGTCTTAAGATGTCTAGTCCTTTGCTGAACCTGTTCATGTGGCAGAACTGCTGTGAAATCTGGGGAAGGGTATGGTGTATGTTGCTGGGAGAGAGGGAATATAGTCTGCTATACCTTTTTTTTTATTGCTGCAGAAGAGCCCTTGAGGGTCATACCCAGAGTATGCAATGTAGGAGAGCAGAGGCAGCCCAGAGTGGAACAGAGTGGTTCAGTGGTCAGAGAAGTGTGCAGGAGGGCTGTTGGGTATACCTGTAGCAGTACTACTGCATATTAATTTGAGGATTGTGTAGATTTAAAATCAGAATACTACCGTACTGGTGTTATATCATTCCTTCTTACTGGAATTATCTATTTTAGCTATAATTGCTTCAAAGTAGGAATTTCTTAAATTTTGTCCTTCACATGCTGGGTGAATATTTCTGAAAGTCAGATACGATATCAGCAAAACTGGTAGAAATTTTTTTTTTAGAAGTATTAGAGCTTTTCTTTACTGAAAAGAGTGAGGGATTATGTAGTGCCTTTCAACAGGTGTTAAAATAGTTTCACATAACACGATTTGATTTGTTTGTTTTACAGGGAGTCTTTTCCAAATGACCTCCAGTTCAGTATTTTAATGAGATTTACTGTTGACCAGACCCAAACACCTAGCCTGAAGGTAAGAATTTTCAAGCTTGCATTGCAAACAGAAATCTTCATTGATATACATTTGCTTGTCGTAATATTTGAATTTGGATTGTTATTTTTGTTTTGTTTTGTTTTTCAAAAAGTTTTCAATTAGTGGATTTTGTTTTTGTAAACTTTCAGACAGTCAAGCCAGCACTACAGGACCAGCTTCGCTCTTTTTGGAGCTCAAAGGTTTTTGTCTGAATTATTGTCTTTATTCTTAACCCTATGTCAAACTCTTACAGCGTTTCCAATAATTTTTATTTGAATGCATTCGTATGCTGCTACTAACCTTTGCGAGAAACATTAAGCATGCAGATGTTCAATTTTAAGCATTACACTAGTATGAAAATGTTTGCTGCAAGAGAGATCTAATAAAACCACAGTACAGTAAAAATGAGCAACAAAAATGTGGCCGCCTAACATCAAGCTGGTTATGCAAACTCACTCTATCAAAGTCTTTTCTAATTTTATGTTTGTGATTTCCCAATCGTGTTTTCCTAGTTTGTTTGTTGGTTGTTTTTTTTCCTGGGTTCAGCCTGTTAGGTCTTGAATTAGTTTAAATTATTTTAATATGAATATGAACTTGAGTTACTATATTAAAAATCAACTCCCTTTGTCGTACGCTTTTCTGAAAGTAATGTGTAACTTTATAATTACACACATTTTTACATAAGAATCTGTAGTCCATAGACCTGCCAGTATAACTGAAAAGTAAAAATCTATTGTGTAGTACGTTTACAGTTCCAAAGAGAGTTGATTTTGGGATAAATGCATCAAATCCTAAGAAGATTTACAAGTGATGTAAATGGGGAAATAACAAGCATATGATAACTGGCATTTTCTGCTCTATCCTGCACGAAATATATTTACATAGTTTGATACTGCACAAGAATATGACTTTTCCCAAGATATGTTGAATCTAAAGTCACGTGAATATGCCTTTTTTGTCTACAATACAGTAAAACTTACATTTTTAAGCTTTTGAGGACAGTTGATACGTTGACCACTGTTGCTTCGTAGAGCTGTGTTAAAAAGGGACTGCTGTCATTTATTGAAGACAGCAAATGAGGTAGTAAAAATCAGTTTGTTGTTTAAATAAATCCTTGGAACAAATTGGGCTTGGTTTTGTTTTACTTGATTTTCCTCCCCAGGAAGGTGAATTTGATGGTTGAGGTGTTCTTTTTTTCCATGCAGTAGTATAGGTGGTGAATGCTTATTGATCATGTTTCAAAGTTGAGAGTGTAGATTTGGAATGAGACATGGACTCCTACTAGGCTGAGTTGGGGCTAAGTTCAAGAATATTCACTACGTGACCTAGGTGGAATTAAGAAATCCGAAACACTTCATGGGAAAGACGTTCTGAAAATAATTTCCAGTATTTGAGAGAGAATTCTGAAATCAAGATTTTGGTAAAAACTACCTCCATAGAAGAATACCCGTTAGTCTGCAATAAGATCAAGAGTATTTAAAATGAATTTTTGGGACAGTAAAGTATGTAACCGTTTAAGAGAAAGTAAGCTTTTTTTCAGAAGGAAGTGGTATCTAACCCCTTCTTCCATCTTCATGAGGCAACTACAACTTCAGGACCCAGACAGTAAAGTTACTGAACATAAATTGCAGAAGTATCTATTTAATATCCACATTCTTGAATATTTTGTCTAAATCCCATCCTCAGTGCACCCAGATGTCTAACAGATGAGTTGATAATCCTAGTGCACTACTTCATTTCTTGAAGTCTTCAGCTTTTGTTCTTACTCTGATAAATTATTATTTTGTTACAGAGTGGGCCTTTGGGCCAGATACACTGAGAAACAGCATTAACTGTGACAGGAAAAATGAGAGCAAGGATTTTCAGCATCCTTAAAGATGGTCAGATGTAAGAAGGGATGATAGATCAGAAATTTGCTCTGTGGAAGGATACCCTCTACAAATGACTTCTCCCTCTGTTTTTCATGTGACAGTAGTAAATAATCATGATCTTCCAGAATAAACTGTCATTGTTGTTCTTACACTTACAAACACAGCTAAGTCTTGGACAATAAAAGTCAAGCTTTTAGGTGGCCACAGAGGTGAGTTTGGATAGCTAGGCAGTAAGAGGACCAAACGTAGAGAAGATACAATTATACTGACCTAATACATGAAGGATGCAGCACAGTGTATTTTGCTGTATCTGTCTTGTTTTCTTTTGCTATAATTTTATATGTAGATGTGGTGGACTGCTGAAACACAGTGTAGAGGTGCCAGATGCATGTATCGATTTTGGTCAAATGTATGGAAGGAGTCAAACTTTCTAGGGATATAATCTATTGAGCTTATTTCCGTGGGTGCAGAACGTATGATTTCTAAAGAATGGGTGTTGTCCTGAAATACGCTTTAAATCATCCCTTTCATTTTTCTCAGGTCGAATGTCAGATGGCTCACACTTAGTGAGGAATTGGTTTAAGCATTGTGACCAAAGTTCATTGCAAGTTTCTGAACCGTTCTTTCCTTTGAAAATACTGATTTGTTGGCAGAGGGTTTTGTTGCAGTTGATCAGAAGATTGGGGTTTTTTTCTAAGCCTGTATTAAAATTTCTGGATTAAAAAAGACCCCGACCAACCAATGACACAGATTCACAGAGATGAGAGCTCTTCAAAATTCATCTTTAGTGTATATTTTAGTCATTTGGTTAAGTAACGGCAGAGGCAGTCACTCCTAAGTATCCAGTAACTTAGGGACAGACGCCTGGGATATGGCAATCTGAAAGTCACGTGGTGCGATTGCTTGTGTTCAGTCTGAGTAAGGCAGAGTAGACTCTCTCACATCCCAGGAAAACACTGTAAGAGATGGAGTTTCTTGTGCTTTAGGTACAGCAGCTTCTCTACATTCCTCTCTCCTTTTTTCTTTTTTCCTGTTATGTGAAATGTTTCTTTTGTCTTACCCTGATGCTGCAAATGAAACTCTGTAAATCTCAAATTTTTCACAGGACAGAAAAACAGTTTGCCTTGTGGCACTGACTGTGTAGCAGTATTTCCTGAATCTCTGGAAGAGATCTGCACATATTATTGTGCCAGAATTTGTAATTTCATTATCTGTGAAATATGTTTATGAAGCACTTTAGTTCCATTTATGTCTAATCTTTTTTTTTTGTGACTAATAGTGCTAATTGTTGCTTGATCTTTATTTCACTTAGTACATCAGTGCTATTCTTAAACAAAATGTCTGTGTTAATATGCTCTACAGGAAAAAAAAATGTCTTGGTGTTTATAGTCCAGCAAAAGTACAATAAACTCTACCTAAAATAGTACAAAGAAGGTCAAAACAGTATTAAACAACTTCTCAGACAGCGGTTTCAGATTAACGGCGGATATTCATTGTAAGAATTCTTGGAGCTGCTTTCATTTCAGTCAAAAATTGTTTATCTTCTCTTGGAGAGATTAAATGGGTTGTTGAAGAGGACTGTGTTAGACCTCTAATTTCTAAATCTCAACTCTGTACATACTTACTGGAAATAGTGGTAAAAATACATTGTAAGTAGATTTGCTGCTATTATGGAGTTTACTTCAGGGTGGGGTTTTTATCCATAATAATACTGTCTCGTTATATTTGGTCATGGAAAGGTACCTCTTCCAGAATTTGTTCTTTCAAAAGTAATTAGCGAAAAACACACTCTTTCAAAATAGCTGTCAAACTTAGCTTTGGGTATCTGTCTCATTGTGAAAAGATTTATTAGTGCAAACTCTTTCCAATTCATCTTTTCTTCAGTGCTCTTCTGTCTTCTGAGAGCCTCCATCTTTCCAGAAGTCTGTGCAATTTACTCTATGGGAGTAGTTTAAACACTGAATAATACTGCTCTCTCAGATACAGAATTTTTTCATTCATGCCTCTGGATGTTCTAAGTGTTACAGTTCTTACCAGTAATTTTTTTTAAGGTGTGATATATATTTAAATCATAAAGAGAAACATAGTGCTATTGTAATGGTTTCAGTTGGTAATCTAGAAATTTTAACTTCTTTACCTTCTGTTTGGAAAACAATGTAGCCTAAAGTTTTTTTGCTGCGGAGATGTTTTTGGTTTGGTTTTTTTTCCTTGGAAAAGAATCTAGCAAATAGTGTCGTTTTTACTGCAGTTGTTGATACTGATCTAATGATATGAAAGCTTTCAGATGTTGCCCGTTGTATAACTTTGGGGAAGTTGAACTTTAACAGCTGCTGTGAAAATGAAGTATTCATTATTAGTCTACATGTATCAGCTATCACTAATGTCAGTGTCACCTAGTGTATCTTGAGTTTTTAATGGCTTGCAATTTTTGATGACCAAGGGAAATATCTAAATAGCTTTGCTTGGAACAGTTGTGCTACAAACCGTGAACAATTAAAAATACATCCAGAACTTTTTTCTTTCTGGTTATGATGGACATAGGTGTCTCCCTCCTGGTAGGTATTTCTGGTTCACTGTAATTATTAATGGAAATAAAAGCAGCTAAGTCAAATAGGTGGCCTAAATAAATCTTCACCACTTTTGTTGATGAGTTGCGTGACAGATCTCTGGAGCAGCGGGAGTTGAGGAGATAAATATTTAAGGGAGATACAGGCATAGTAGACCTTTGCCCAAAGCTGTGCAGTGGTGCAATTTTGGTGAAACTAGAGAGTTTTGGCTGCAGCCAAAGATGGGTAAAACAGATTCTGCATAAGGAGTAGAGGGGAGTTAGTGGAGTAGCAGAACATAATGCTCAGATAAATGAAGGGAGTAAAGCAGCTTTTATATCCTCCTGGTAAATCCATGTCTCTGTCCTAAATGTCTTCAAAGGCAAAGTGTGTATGTGACCCCTTCCAAGTCTTTTGTTGAAATTCTATTCCACGCCTTTTTAGTATTTAACAGGAAGATTCATGTGGCTTATCCCCAAAGATAGTGACTGGTGAACCCTGATGTTTTGTAAAAGAATGCCAAGTGTTAACTACATGGTAGGAACTAATACGAACTGATTATTGATTCATCAGATGATGTTCATTTTTCATTTTAGTACTAGAAAAAAGTTCTTAATTCTGAATAATTCTTTAAAATCCTGAGTATTCTTAAAAATTATAAGTATTTTGTTTTTCTTTTTGTTAAATATAAGCATCTGCATATGCAATGATTTGTGTATCTTTTAGTTGCTACCAGTGAAGTCTAAGATTTTCATTAATATTTGCATTTCTGTGGAATAATTGCCTTCTTGGAGTGTTATATCCATTTGTAAATTGATTTATTGTATAGAGTTTTACATCAATGCTGAAAAGATGTTCAGTTTAATTGGGAAAAAAAAATCCTCTTTGTTTTAGGGAATGAACACTTTGTGAGCACAGTTGTTCTTGCAGCACACCATTTTTATTGTCCGCTTGACTCTTATTTCTTTTTGCAGGTCAAAGTTGCAATCCTTAAATACATAGAGACTCTTGCGCAACAGATGGATCCAGGAGATTTTGTAAATTCAAGTGAAACTAGGTTAGCAGTCTCTCGAATCATCACCTGGACCACAGAACCTAAAAGCTCAGATGTTAGGAAGGTATGTTTGTTAATGTGTGCTTAGAATTGCAGTACATTCCGAGTATTTTTGCAAATTCAAGACACTAGTATTTCTTGCCCAAACAAAAAATACTATTTTTCCTTAAAAGCAAACTTATTCTTTCATTGGGAAAAGATGCTTTTATGTCCTCCTCAGCAAACACTCCTAATTTTTCTGTTTAAAGTATCAGAATTTTCCAAAAATAGTATGTTTAAGAACATTTAAGTAAAAATTTAATAATAACACATCTTTCAATTCTCCATTAGGATTGTATTTTTGTGTATGTTAATACGTTGAGATTATCTTTTGTAATACAAGGAATAGCTTTGTTTCAAGCACTATATGGTGTTAAAATGTCCACAGTGGGCATTGTCTATACAGCTTAATATTACTTCAGAGACCACCCTCTGTGCTACTGATTGCACACTCGTAACAGGAGTCGTAAGTTTGGTAGCAAACTCGGTTCAATCTCTGGATTTTCTCAAGTCCTTTGTGTTTAACAAAAGAGAGGTAAATAACTGTTGACCCTTGGACAAAAGAAACTTTGTGCTTTAGTAAGATACTATCAGATGTTTGTTCTTGTAATGCTGCAGTTCCAGCGCAAAACCCCCTTTTCCACATAACTATAGTGAAGTGAAAACTAATATTTGTGAGCTACGTGGATATATCAGGGATACAGAATAACTGTAAGAAATGTATTAATGCAGTCTTTGGAAAGGGTTTCTAAATAGTTCTTCCAATTGTAGAAAGAAAAATCCTTTAATTTTGTTTGCAGTGCGATGGAATAGAGTTTTGTTGTTGTTCTGATTGCCACCAGCCATTCTGTCTTAGCTGCCAGTATCAGCATGCTGACACTTTTTGAATGCTAAATAAACGTTTACTTGATGACTCACAAGTGTCTTTGACACACAGAACTAACTCTTCTGTTCCTTTTTCTCTGTTTATTTCTGCAGTTTGAAGAGTTGGAACAATTTTTGTTTAGATTTCCTTTGCTGTTTTCAGTTAATTTTGAGTTTTGGCAACTTCATCATTTCTGGAAACAGTACCAGAACTTCCTTTCTTTAGGAGGGATGTTTTGTGGAAGACAGTGGAGAGAAAATAGTGGGGGCAGTCTCACAAAGTGTGTAACGTGAAGAGAACAAAACCAAAAACAACTTCCACGGCTTCTTGATATCTGGAATGTTTGTAAGAGGAAATGGCCTCAAGTTACGCCAGGGGAGGTTTAGGTTGGGTATTAGGAAAAATCTCTTCACCGAAAGGGTTATCAAACATTGGAGGAGGCTGCCCAGGGAAGTGGTGGAGTTGCCATTTAAAAGACAGGTTGACGTGGTGCTTAGGGACGTGGTTTAGTGGTGGTTTGGGCAGTGTTAGGTTGGTGGTTGGACTCAATGATCCTTAAAGGTTCCTTCCAACCTAGACGATTCTATGATTCTAATATGTAATAAAAAAACATAGGAGAGTTTGTAATGGAGCTAATGTTTCTGTCTTTCACTTACGTAACTTCATGAGTATGAGAAAGCAGTAATAGATGATATCCTATGAACTTTTCTTGCCTAGTACCATGTTCTAGTGACATATATAAGACCATAGAACAGGAGGGGAATTGAAGCAGCACTATCTTACAAATCAGTAAAGTTTTAGTACTAAGACACGTGGCAAGCTGTCTTATCTGATGGTTCATATCTCTAATAAGCATTTTATGTCAATAAGTAACTGAATCGTGGAAAGAATTGCCAGTGAGTTTTATCATCTGGAACACCTTAATTATATGAATTTTTCTCATTTTATTTTTTCTTTCCATAACACAGTTGTTAGAGGCAACTAACTGCCAAAAGCCTTTAATAACTCTTGAAAATAAATTTCACCAATAAGTAGTCAAAAGGGTATTGTGATGGTATAAAATGTTTTGTTCTCTTAACAGGCTTCACAGCGTGCTATCACAGGCTTTTCATTTTATTACTTTTAATAAGCTTATAGATGTAGTATGATTTTTTTAAATTAAAAGTTTTTGCCAAGTGTATTTCTGTGGAATTGATAGGTTTGGTTGGTTTTGGGGGTATTGTTTTGGGTTTTTGTTTGGTTTTTTTTTTTTTAGTAAAAATATTTCCAGTATTAAGTATGATGAAAAATCCTTTTTTTTCTTTTATTAGTCTTAAGTTGGGCACTCTTAGTGCAGTTCAGTGATGTGGGACTTTTTTCTGGAAGGTAAAATTCTATGTTTCAGAACTTAGATTTCTTATAAGATGAGAATTGTACTGAAAAGAATTAGATTCTTCTTAGAGTTCTTCTAAGAACAAAACAAAAGATTTCTAATCCTTATTGCAGACTTTTGAAGGTGTTATCTGTATGACTGGACTTAAATCTCAAGAGAGCGAGCTTATGCTGAGGAGAAGAAAAACCTCCAAGTACTCTAAAATGCATTTTTTTGTCAAGGGAGAGAGAGAGAGATAATAGATAATTGTATAGTTGAAAACCATCTGTCATATCAATTTTGATACTTTAGGTTGAGCTTCATTCTGGGCAGACTTGATGGTATCTGTTTCTTTCCTGATAGGACCCTGGACTGTCTATTGTGTTACTTTATTGGCAGCTTAAATAGACATAGTGTTATGGAGTGGAGACTTGGGTAACAGGAGAGGAAAAGGAAAGTGGTAATTCCCAAGCCCTTGCTCAGTTGCAGGGTTAGTTTTGGGTTTGCTTTGTGTCAATTTCTGTTAAAAGACTGACCATTAAGAAATAACAAGGAAAAGAGAAACATGAAAGACAGATTGTAGAGGGCATTCGGGTTGTTCACTTGAAGGGAAGGCTACCAAAGGGAAAAGGGAATAAAAGTTAAAGGAAACAGCCAGTCACGAGTGCGCAAAGATAATTTGTGGCAATCTAACATGTTAGTATTTTTGTCATTAAACTTGATACCAAGATGTGTGCTGGTATGTGTGCTCATAACTTGGCTTTCCACTTTTAATTAAAAAATGCTACAGTTCATTGCTCTGGAAGCAAAAGGAGGGAAATAAATGTCTAAAAGAATTTTCTAAACTACTCGCTTGAAGTATATTGCTGCTCAAGCAAGCTGCCTATCATTCTGTCTAGCATGAGGCACTGGTTCTCTCCAGTGCATGGCAGACCTTGATGGTGAGCTGTATAAACTAGACATAGTTGGTTAATCTTAGAATTGGAGTTTCGTATTACGAAGAAACTATTAAATGATTCCAGAGAACATAATCTCTAGCCCTTCACTGCACGTGTTAGTTTAGTTTCTATGTTGACAAGTTTGTTAGACTGTGCAGTGAATATTCATCAAACTGTACCAGCATTGCTAAGCCATGCAGTCAGCATTCCTTTACTAGAGGGAACTCAACCGTTGTGTGACTTACTGTGTTGCTTTGTCAGTAAAGAGTTCTGATTTTTGATTCCAATAAATATGTATAGTAAAACATGCTGTAAGATGACGTTAAAGATGAACGAGGGTGTGGGAGGTGACAGCCAGTAGCCTACAAACTCCAGTAATTCAGCTGACTACATATTCTAAAGATGAAAATTGTTCTTAACAGTTTCCATCTTTAGCATACATAGTCAGCTGAATTATTCCTCATGCTGTTTGCCTATCTTTTAAAAAGATAAAGGAGCCAGGGCAGGAGAGGGAAGGTTAACTAACTAGTTTGGCTGTAGGTTAAGTTATAAAGAATATTAAGTGCTGTGACCACAAGTCAAAATCAAGACTGCCTCATTCCACATTAGTAGGGTATCTGGGTTTTTTGGGAGGAAGGGAGGGTGTTTGGTTTGTTGTTTGGGTTTTTTTTGGTTTTTTTTTTTAACTTGCTAAAGTGGTAACTGTTCCTTTTCAAGCTAGTGTGTTGATTATCCGTCATCTGTAATTAACACTTGCAGAACTCAGGAGAAGGAATTGGAGGCTTACTCCTGCCTGGTGTGTTCCATTCCTCTCTTTAGATTTGTTCAACTTCTTGAACCCTTTAAAAGCCATTTTGCAAATTCTTTTAGTACTTTTTTTAGTAAGTAACCTCTGGGGTTGGGGAGGGTTGAGAAGCATATTTCTGAAAGACTGCTCATTAGAATGATTGTGCAAAGTGTAAGCTTATTGTTGTGTGCTTGGATTTATCAATATCTAAACTTCCAGTTCACCACAAAATATGAACTGCTTTTGTTCAAATCTTTTAAGTCTTGATCAGGCTTGAATAAAGATATTAAGTCACGTTTTGTGATTACTGCTCATTATAGCATCTCTTGCTAATAAAATTACTTTAGAAACTCAAATTAATGTCTTCAATGTGTGTTTTCTTCTAGGCTGCACAGTCAGTGCTGATTTCCCTTTTTGAACTCAACACTCCAGAGTTTACAATGTTATTGGGTGCTTTACCAAAAACATTTCAGGATGGAGCCACAAAGCTTCTCCATAATCATCTCCGGAATACAGGCAACAGCGGTCAGGTATCTACACCTCTCATTATTCTTTCTGAAGTTACTGGTGTTTTTAACATAAGTCCATTTCAGTAGAGTTATTTGCGAGAGCAAGGTTGGTCGAGGAGGGGACACAAAACAAATCCTATGTAAAAGTTTGTCTTGGTAACAGGTGTCGCTCTTTATGGAATGCCTTTTCTTTTTCCTCCGAAGAATGATACTTTTTAAGTCTCTGTAGTTTCCATGTGACTTAAGTTTGAATGTGCTTTTTAAGAGTGGTTTATCTTTTACTTTACTCATCTCAAAGTTATACCTGATTGAAGTTACAAGTAATTGTTTAGCCAATCCAAAAAAACAAATAGGAGCTCTTTAAATGTTTCTGGGCACTAGAAAATAAATACAGTAATAAGTTAAAAGAGCAGCTGAAGTCCTACTGGAGTATATCTTCTCGCCTCTCCACCAGGGATCAATGGGAAGTCCATTAACCAGACCTACTCCACGTTCCCCAGCAAGTTGGTCAAGTCCTCTCACTTCCCCAACCAATACATCACAGAACACTTTGTCACCAAGGTAATGTTGGCTGCTGTTGCTACAGTTCCACATGTAAGGCTTCATTAGATGTTACCCGAAATTGTAACCCCAACAGTGAAAGCACGGAGCGAATTTTGCACAGACTGACAGGTGCTGAAAAATAATCCCCCTCCCTCCACAGTGTACAGTGAACTGCTTAACCTCCCTGAAGGGTCTGACGAGTGCCAGGGCTGGCCTGAGGTGGGAAAGGGCTGCGCACCTTGGAGTGCAAATGGATTAGCAAGAGGAGGAAGGGAAGCGTTCACCTCTAGCAAATGTTAGCTAGGTCGTCAAACCAGACTTAGTATTGGGGAGACTAATAAAGTAGTAGTTCATAAATGTTCTGGTCTGTAATTTTGCGGTACCGATGTTGCCAGTGAAGTGGATTTTGTAATTCTGCTTTTAGGAATCAAGTACTGTGAAAACTTTTGAGTTTTATGAGTCCTCCTTACTTTGGAACTTTTTTCAGAAAGAGTGTAAAAAAATTTCAGTTGTTTCATACTCACAAAACAGAGCCAAAAAAGTCTATTTCTTGAGGCAGATGCTGCTACATAATGTAGCCCTTCCTTTAGCCAGCTACTCCCAGTGCTTTCTCTGTCAGTGGCGGTACATTTACTACCATTGTACCATAGTACAATTTTGTTATGTGGAGAGCCAGCTTTCTTCCTTAATGTGTTTCAAGAAAAATGATAATTTTATTAGTATTTCTTGAGTCTCTGTAGTTCCGTGCTAATGTTATTTAAAAATATGGGGTTACAAAACAAATCCATGTTAATTCCTATGTCTTTCTCTGTGGCCCACAGTGCATTTGACTATGACACTGAAAATATGAATTCTGAAGATATTTACAGCTCTCTTCGTGGAGTCACTGAAGCCATTCAGAATTTCAGTTTTCGTAGTCAGGAAGATATGAATGAACCTGTAAAACGAGATTCCAAAAAAGATGATGGCGATTCAGTGAGTATTTAAACTCAGTGCGTCTTGGTATCAGCAAACCAAGCCAATGACTGATTTATTACAGATGATAAAGCATCCTTTTCAGTAGGTTTATATGTTATGACTTGTGAAATTTTCATGCTACATGCTGTGGTTTAAGCTTCTGTTTCTATGGAACTTTGGGTTTCAGATTTATTGAGCTTGCCAAATATGTATATGCTTAAACATGTTTTTAATTACTTAGCATTAAACTTTGAGATCATATACTGACAGCTGTTTCTAGTTAATGATTTTTTTTTGGACTTTGTACACTTTTTTGATAGGAAAGCCAAGTTTATGGAACTGTTTCTAAGACTTCTTATTTGAAGCCTAGTCTGAAATTTTTGAAATTTGTAAGCTTTTTGAAATGTGTAAGTTTTTGCTGCATAGATGAATTAGTAATGTAGTTAATTGAAAAATGTAAGTGTATTTCATATGCTTATATGATATTTCTTTTCCTGCAGATTTGCAGTGCCTCTGGAATAGTAGACCTACGTGCAGGAAGTGGTGTGAGCGATACAGGCCGAACAGCTCTTGATAACAAAACATCATTACTCAACACAATGCCTCCCCACTCTTCACCACGTTCACGAGATTATAACCCATACAATTATTCTGATGGTATCAGTTCATTTAATAAATCTGCTTTGAAAGAAGCCATGTTTGATGATGATGCAGAGCAATTTCCTGATGGTAAGCTTCAGATTGCATTCTGTGCTAGAAGAAAAATGGTGAGATTTTCCATGTTTTAGTTCAGTTTCTGAATTTATTATTAGCAATATATGTATCACCAGTGCCGTTTCTTTGAGAGGTTTTTACAAATACTGTATCTCGAATTAGTTTATTTGTTAGTAATCCTTTTGAGTGACATTGTTGGATTACTTGGTATTTCTAGAGATTAAGGGTAAAAATGAGATAAATGCTGAACTATATTGTATATTTCTGGTAGCACATCCTGTAGCAGTATTGTCAATATAAATTTACTTAAGAGATTGCTTTATGATTGAAACTTAAAGGGCGGGGAGATTTACAGCAAGGAAGTAAAACTGGATCAAACATTTGGGAATTAGGTTAAAGGTTAAGTATTTCATTAGTAATATATTTGTATTTGAAACACGACATTGGTGTTTTCTATTGACTAAACATTCTTTAAAAAAAAAGAAAAGCAAAGAAAAACAGCTTTTTACCAGGAAGGTGGTTCATTTAGCCCAGGAAAGTCTAGGAACTTGGGCTGTTGTTTTGTAGGCTTCTAGAGCTTCTTTTTAATATTTCTCAGTATATCTTTGGGTAATTTCCAAAGTATCACTACTATCATTATTTTAAATAGGAGTAGGTGGTTTTCATTATCTGGTATTCATTGTTGATATTTCATATTCAGTTATAGATTAACATCAGATTTTAAATAAACAGATTTCTTAGTAATGAGGGACAAATAAATTTTCCCCCTTCTTACTGTTTTGCTTCTGTCATCCAGCAAAGATGTGTTATAGAAACTGTTGGAAAACAAAGCTATTTTCTGACATGGTGTTGTATTAAGCTATTCTATAAATTGGCTTTAAGTTTACATTAAACTAAAATCCAAGTAAGGTTCATTTCTCTTTGTTTTCTCTTCTGTTTAGTGGTATCTGTCCAGTTATCTTCTGAAAAAGATTGAGGGGAAATTTTTACAAATCGTGTCGTCTAAATATCAGTAGCTAAATATCTTTGTCATCTACATACAGAGCCAGTTTATGATCGAGATTCTGTATTACAGGGATCCTGTTGTTACGTGGGTTAAGCCTCTTTATACCTTCTGACAACATATTTCTGGATATTGCATTAAACCAAGTGCAATCTGTGCTGCGCCAACATGTTCTGGTTTTGTTAAAATTCATGACTGGCTGGAGTGAAGCGTCCCCATCCAGTATTAGTTTGTCCTGGCTGGAGGAGTATTGCAATATATTATTTAGGTCTGCTCTTTAATGAATCTTAACAAAGTACTTGCTTTCCATTCCTGTACTCACCCTTAGTTTTTACTTATACCATGTGCATTGTCATTTGTCTGTTACTTTTAGAATTTCATCTGAGATAACTTTGAAAAAGTTTACATGAAAAAAGATACACTCGGCAAATTACTGTGTGCCTACGATTCCTCAGTTAGGAGCTGCATGCTTTTCCCATAAACCTGAAGCATTCATTGAACATTAGATTTCAATTTTCTGGAACTCCACAGAATTGCTGTATGTTAATGACACAAAGTCCTGTTTTTACTGGACTCCCAGCTATCCTCTCATGCTACTGGGAGAAGGATGCAGAAATAACAGGGCTAGATGGGAAAACCTTCACTACTCATATGGTTCCATCAACGGCACTGAGGCATGAATGTGTATTCTGCAGATGGTTTGTCTAACAGTTAAAAATTTACAGTGGAGGAGATGCCACAGTGTACCCCACATGGCCATTTGAGTGTTTTGCCTCTCTTACATTAAAGATGTTTTTCAGAGTAACAGCAAAAATCTTCCAACCACTAGCACTCTTCCCCCCGCCAAGGGAGATGGTCTTTATCCAAAGCATGGGGAAGCGTGGCTTTCTAAGTCATTTCCAGACTCCTTAAAAGTCCACAGTCTCTGGTTGAAAAACAGTGTTCCTCTTCAAAGAAGCTTATTTATTTCAGCTTACTTCCATGGATTGTGTTTTCCAAACATCTTCCTTTTTACCTGGCACTTTGCACATGGGCTTAAGATTTCTGCTTCTGTGTCTTGCCTCACATTTACCATCTTTTTTCTTTCACACCATTCCTCTGATTTTATCATGATAATTTTCAGTCTTTATCTTGTTCTCCAGAGTGTTTGCAACTTCTCTTAATTGGATGTCATCTGCAGATTTTATAAGTGGTTTCCATATTCCTTCGATATCATTAACAAAAGCATCAAACAACCAGGCTCTGCACAGACCTGAGGAGGGATGTCACTTGTATCCTCCTAGATTAATAGAAAGCCATTTATAGTCCAGTCACCCTGCAAGTGATTCATCACGTTTTGCACCCACTTTGTTGGCTTTTTTGGCCACCATGTTTGCATAGCTTCTGTATTAAGATTGTGTGGATGACAGGAGGACTAAATTCAGGATATACTTACATTTTCCTTTTTAACCCCTACACTGTTTATCCTGTCAAAAGGATATTATTTTATTGGTTTGAGAAGAGCTGTTATTCATCAAATATTGATATCTCTAATGCATATTTTAATTCATTCAAATGAAGGAGTTGCATCTGTTCCTCCCCATTTGTGTTTTGTTTTCTTTCTGAAAAAGAAATTTTGAGAGTAGAGTTTGAATGACTTCTTTTACACTTCTCCATTCTTATCTGGAGAATGTTTGGAAATGCAACACTGGGTGCTAAGTCATACAGAGGAATGGAAAATACAGGCTGTGAGGGCACATCCCTCTTGGTTGTCTTCATGTTTTTCAGGAATTCCATCTATTTCCTCCACTAATGGAGCTTCGTTCCTCCCCTTATTCCTGTGTGGACATGGCTGCTACCTTCTCCTCTCTGTACCCCCTCCGTCCATATGTTCAAGTTCCACTTCTTTCATTCTTGTACTTCCACAGTGAAAATAACTTTATTCAAGCAGATATGGGTAGTTCTGCTAATTATGTTTCAATATGCATTCCCCAAAATAGGATTTACTATAGCTGTAATTCTCACAGTTTGGTAGAACAAGTGTAATAGTTCTGGTAATAAAAGTAATGATCTTGCCTCTGTAAAAGAGATCGTCCATTCTGCTCATCTGTACTAATTAATAATTCGTGTAATGCAATTTCAGTCTGTCCTTTAGGCAAACATTAATGATCCATTTAGAGAGTCTGCAACGCATGCATTAATATCATGGAGGCAGTAGAATTGCTTGCAGGAAAAAGTTTCTGTTTTCAAGTGCTTGTGCTCCTGATTATTCATGCAAAACAGAATGCAAATAGGAATGTTGGGTACAAAACCAGTGTGATTTTATTTTATCTTTTTTAAGGTAACTGATGTGTGATTTTAAGATAATTGATATGTGATATTGAGATTTTACTTGTTTCTTTGTACAGGTGCTTTGTACAGCATTTATAAGTTATACAGTAATATAAGATGTTTGAGGGCTGTGGTTTCTCAGTATATGACCTAATCAGTTTGTTATGGAGGATATATTTAATGTGTTAATAAATGGAATGATTTTAGGAAAGATGCAGTGCAGGAGCATTTGCATTTTATGCCAATACTTTAAACCTTTTTCCAGAAAAAAAATGTGTTTCTGTTAATTTATCTAAAAGTCTCAGTGCAAAGATGGAAGCTATATGCTATATGCTTTTCTTTCTTAAAGGCTAGATGGGTCTTGACAATGGAATAAAGGCAACAACTTGATATTTAATTTTCATTAAGACCATTTTTAAGTTTCTTGACTGTTCGCAGATCTCTGTTTCAGTCCAGTATTTACAAATATGGGTCGTGCTACTTATGCGTTTTTCCATCATCATGGAACCCTCTCTAATCAAAACTAAAATCCAGAGCTGTCTTGTAATGATTGCTGTTGGGAATCTCTGTGGGACTGACGGCCTTGGTTTGCTTCTATTTCAGCTGTTTCGTACCAAGCACCATTCTTGTGCATTTTTTTTCCCCTGTTTGTGCTAACAGCCTAGCTGTTGCTGTGGAACCATGGCTTACAAAAGTTTAAGCAATTCGGTAATACTAATAGAGAAAAGACAAATTTATCATCTTGGATGGAAGGGTCATATGGAAAAGGTATCACTTTGTATATAGATCAGATTTAAAAGGATGCGGAATACTTATCACTCTGGGTATTGCAAGCATAAAAACTCTTGCAGTAAACTAGCTTACAGGGCTTTTCTTTTGCAGTATCGTTGTAGGGTTTTTCTGGTGACAGTAAGCTTGTTCAGCAATGTTGGCTGCACTGAAAATGTAGTAGCCAAATTGCAATTTTTGCAGACAATTTTGGGGAAATAATAAAAGCATGTTAGGCAGCTAGCCATCCTCAAAAATATCCTTCAGTTGTACAGAAAGCACTAATATTTACTTGCAATGATCTAAGAACTGTGTTTGTGTATTCCTTTTTGACAGAGCCTCCTATGGACCATTCTGATCTGGTTGCGGAGTTACTGAAAGAGTTATCAAACCATAATGAGAGAGTTGAGGAAAGAAAGGCTGCCCTGTACGAGCTCATGAAGTTGACTCAAGAAGAGTCTTTTGGTGTTTGGGATGAGCACTTCAAAACAATACTACTTTTGCTGCTTGAAACACTTGGAGATAAAGAGGTAAATTCAGATTATTCCAGTTAAGAATGTTAACAAAGCATGTGGTTTACTTTCAGTATCTTTGAAATTTGTGTGGATTGTAGGAAGGGCACAAATTCAAATTAGTCTTGAAAAAAAAAAAAACCCTGTGGAAATACAAAAACGTCATGAAGCCTGAATGCCCTTATGGTGAAAAGGGCATCAGTAATAATTACCTTCTCAAGTATTCTTATTTGTTGATTCTCACGTAACAGATTAAATGAAACATTTTTCACTGGGATTCAAAGTTTATCTATTAATAGCCCCTGGTGGAATTTAGAATATCAAAACGTCATGTGTGGCAAAGCATTTAAAAATATATTTCTAAAATACAGTAACGCTTATAGTGAAGAGACTTGAGTTCTGTGTAATTGTTCTCTACAAGGGCCACCTTTTTGAAATTACTGAGGATCAAAAAGACACTAATACTTGCTTTTGATTTAAAAAAAAAAAATAAAAAAATTTTCAAAAATGTATTTTCATGATCTGATGGTAAAGGTTTTATCAGCACTTGTGAAGAGTAAAATTGCTTGCAACTTAACTTCTGGGTAGCATAGATAACTCAGGTTAGCAACATGTTTATGATATGCCACCTGAATTACCTGCAAAAAGAGATCAGGAAGAGTGATAAACTGAAGCATTTTTTTTTCTAGCTTTATTTGTTAATACTAGGTTCATACTGTATATATGCATAGAGCATAATCTGATATTTTTCCATTATCAAAGACTTTTCCAGCTGCTGAACAAATGTTTGTTTAAAGATTCATAACTCATTTATTTTAATATTAAATCTTTAGCATGCAATTAGAGCTTTGGCATTGAAAGTTTTAAGAGAAATTCTAAGAAACCAGCCAGCAAGGTTTAAGAATTACGCAGAGCTCACAATCATGAAGACATTAGAAGCGCATAAGGATCCTCATAAGGAGGTTAGTAATCAGTTATTCTATTTGTTTGAGGTTTTGATAAATCATTACAAAATGAAATAGCTGTACAAAAAATGTTTGAGAAATTAGTCAGATCTTACTGAGGAAGTATTTTTTTAATAATCAAGCATTCGGCTGTCATCAGTTGACATGGGGGTACGCAAGAAAAAAAAGAACTACAGTTTTATAAGCTCTCAAATGCTTAATATCAGCCCCAATAACAATTGCCTTGGGTGCTGTCCCAAGAGGACATAGTCTCATTATAGCTCTTCAAGGGGTAACTGAAGGGAGTTTTTTCCTTGTATGGCATCTTAAACCAGATTTAGGTGTCGTGGAACTCTACAACAAGCTCTTGGATTTCATTAAGTTTCACGGTTGAGAGATGGGACTGAACACGGCAAGGAATCGTCCACCCTTTCCATTTTTAGCCAGCTCTGCACCATTCAAGAGCGTGGCTTCGAAACTTGTTAGGGGAGAATGCACAGGAACATATCAAAGGGAGGAGTTGGTTGTGGCCGAGAATAGCAAGGGGATTCAGAAGTAGGATGACTGTGGTCTTGCTCAGAAGTATTTGTGATGTGCACATACACAATAAAGGATAGTGCATGTAAGTATAAGAAACACAAATACAGTAACCACCCAAATATTAAACAGTTCACATCAGCGTCACTGATGCTATGGAAAGAAGCCAGGTTTATTACTAAATGAGTACATCTTCTCCCTGCCCTCCCCATGTAAGGGCACTTACTCTATATGGAACTTACTGTGGAGTTCTAGGTTTTGAAGTTCGACTGCAGTTCCTCCCATACCAATGACTTTTGTCACTCATCTGATACTCATTTCTCTTTCCCCTATGCCCTCTTGATTTGTTTTGTATACTGTATTTATTACAGTGTCTTGCCCCCATCTTTCCTTCTCTGTTACTGTGCCTTTTCTCTCTCTTGGTTTCTTGCACATGAGTGAGAGTGTAAAGTGGACAAGGATGGAGAGAAACGGTTATGGAGGTTTTTGTACATCATCAATGTACAAACTGCTGATCTTGTACGGTGGTTTGTCTTGCTAGATGGCAGATGCCACAGCTGCACTAATATGAAGATCAAATGTGAATTTTCTCTGTTGTGCCCATGTTGTATCCTGTGCTGCTGTATCTATTAACTTCCTACCTAATTACTCATGTTCTGTGTATTTTTCAGGCTTAAAGTACTCTCTTGTCATAATTTCTTTCAAACTTAGAGGGGAGGTAAAACAGCTAGATAGGCTTCTAAAAGTAGCAATCTAGGCATGTCAGTAAACGTGTTTTTGAGATGAGTGTGAAAACATGTCCTGTCAGTAATCACTGACCTAACAAGCAGTAACAAATGACAACACAAGAAATTACAGATTTACAAAGGTGGGGGTATTTCAATATGTAGTTGGAGGGTATTGCAGAATAGAGAAATTTCAGATCCAATTCAACAAGCAGGTTTGAAAAACTGATACGTATATTGCCGAGGACATAGATTAGCCACAGAATATTGGAAAGAGTCTTTTTTTTTTTTTAGGAAAATATGTCCAACAGTTGGAATCTTGTAGACAGATTTTCAAAGGGCTCTTCATACATGTTTTTCTACAGTATTGTAGAGCTCTTGGTAGGAAGTTTTTATGCTCAAGACCATTACTGCCAAATAACAGACCATAGTAACAGTCTCTTGTAAATCATTTTTCCATGTCTTTTACTTACTCTTTCAATAGGTGGTGAGATCTGCAGAAGAAGCTGCTTCCATGCTGGCCACTTCCATTAGCCCAGATCAGTGCATCAAAGTTCTATGTCCAATTATCCAAACTGCAGATTACCCCATTAATCTGGCTGCAATCAAAATGCAGACGAAAGTCATAGAAAGAGTATCTAAAGAAACCCTTACGCAGCTTTTACCAGAGATTGTGCCAGGTCTAATACAGGTAAGGAGAGAAAAAAGAAAGAAAGAAAAAAAAAAACCACACAAAAACACACACAAACAAAATAAACTGTATATATAAGAATTGCAAAGACTTTTTAAAGGTAATATCACTTGGCTGTCGTGAAGGATTTTATTTGTCTGATGGCTGCTTTGACCCAAAATAACTCAGGGCAAACAAACTCTTTGATTGACAGGTAGCTAAATCATAACTGTAGTTAGGATTCAAACAAAGTCTTGGTGGGATATAAAGTACTGGTTATAGTTAAGCTTTGTAGGTACTTTTACTTATAAGACAGTTTTTTTGTTGCTTGTATCTTTTTCCAAGTTGTAATTATTTGGTCTGAAATTGTCCATGTTGTATTTGTGTGTAATTGTAGGGTTTTATCACTTCGGGGTTGGGAGACACAAGAGGAAAGAAGCAGTTGATTAGGGAAAGTTTAATAAAATGAGAAGGATATCAGAGGTTTCTCTTCCTTTGTCTTTAAAAATAAATTCTCTCCCACCTTATCAAGAGCCAAGATACATTAATTTGCACACACTGGATAAAGCCTTTGCAGAGTTTGACAGCTGCATACTGCAGATTTCTGTCTTTAATGGGTGTGATCCAGTCATACATCTGCAGGAAGGTAGAGGCAGAGAAGGGGCCATCTGAAGAAGGGGTGTGAGTGAGATAGCCGGGCATGGGGTACTAGCAAAGTGGCAAATGAAACAGAAATCATTAAGGAACGAGATGGGAGTTAACAAAAGAATCTTTAGCTATTAAGAGAATACTTCTTATACAGTTAGGAAGCTCTAAATTGAGTGGGCTTCTGCTTTAAGTAAATATCTGTGTGATCTAGAACCATTTCTGTTACGTATTCCCCTGTTGCATGACAGCAGCTCTGTTTTCAGTGTAACTTATGAACAGGATCGTGTGGGTTTTAATTTCAGTCTGGAAAATGATTATCAATGGTGATAAATAAGCAGTGTGCTTTTTAAGTGCGTGCTCTGTATTTGCGTGTTTGTTTTTTTGTTGGAATGCTTCATTGGGCTACACTAGCATTCATTTACTGTAGACTTCAACATATTTATTATAGTAAATAAGTAAATAGCCTTCTGAGGCTTTTAATCATTAACTGATAAGGTATTAATGTTAATTTTATTGCTTTCTAGGGTTATGATAATTCAGAGAGCAGTGTTCGTAAGGCATGTGTTTTCTGCCTTGTAGCCATTCATGCAGTAATTGGTGATGAACTAAAACCACATCTCAGTCAACTCACTGGCAGTAAAGTAAGTAAAAGATACCATTTAAAGAAATCTTGGTTCATAATTGCATGTGTGCATTTGTATTTTGGTGGCAATTGCTAGAAAGTTTCACAAAAGTATATACTGGCATGAGAATATCTGGGCTATTGAAAGCCTCTGAAGATTAATATAATTTCGTCATAAAATGTTCAAAACTGAAAATCCATAGATCTTTCTTTATGCTAGTGTATGAATTTTAGCATTAAGATAAATACTAAATTATGTTTCTTACTGCTGTTTAATGGATTTAGTTACTGGTTGTATCCCCAGTAGTAGTGATACATATACTCAGCATGGCTTTTCCTATCAGTGTTTCTTGTCTTGTTTTTCATGCAAGTTCTGATTGGAAAGCAATAAATGTAATATGTAGATGTTACATACAGCAGTTTTATTTATTCTCCCTCCTTGTTATTTTACTTTCAGCAGTCCTTTCAGTACCTCTAATTTGAAATAATAGTAATCAGTCTGTGGTCCTTTTGGGTCCAGGATATTTATAATTTTATTGACATCTCTTACATACAGTTTTTTGCATGCAAAGAGCTGTATGTTAATTGTGAATCTCTGTCCTTGGGAGTAAACCAGGACAATTAATTATGTATATCTTTGAATAAGACAGTTATATCTTAAAAATAATCTCTTGCAGTGATTGTGTTGAATGTGATTCTAGACAGTATTGGAAGCTTTAGTAAGTACCAGCATCAACATAACTAGAGGCTTAAAACCTCAACATTAACTTAAAAGAAAAAAACCCAGAACCGAACTCATTTAGAACAGCATTGTAATTTGAGGAAAATATTCCATCTATCTTAATCTATCTACCCCTTAAGTCATTCTCTTCTTTACATCCTTAAAGAAGCTTGAGCAGTTTCCTTGTGACAAATTTTACTGTTTGATGTTTCCATTGGCAAGTGTGTTACCTTTGAATCAACTGTGTAAAATACAATTTTGCTTTTGGGGAAAAGAAAATTATTTATTGTCTCCTTTGTTGTACCATTCCTGTAGTCTGTACAGTTTGCAATACTAAACAAAGTGAATTTCTGGCTTAAATTTGCAGATGAAATTATTGAACCTTTACATCAAACGTGCACAAACAGGCTCTGGACCAGGGGATACAGCAGCAGATATGTCTGGACAAAGCTAATGAAGCTGACAAGAGTTAACCAGGTCTCCTAAAGCAAGGGCAAGGCCCTCTTCAGTGAAAGGAAAATTCTTACATACAACTTCTGGAACTTTTTTCTTGGTTTTTTCCCGTTCTTTTTTTTTTTTGGTTGGTTTTTTTTTTTTTTCCTTTAACCGACAGCTGTCCTCAGCCTGCATGTGACTGTTGCAATAGAATTATTCCAAATCCAAGGAAAAACAGTATTAACATCAGTTGATCAAAGCAGAATAAAATTTTAAAATAATCTAATCCATCAGTTATCCTGTTCGCAATCCTCTGTGTCTTCCCATTAACTTTTGCCAGTGTTACTGTATTAAAAAAAAGATTTTTTTTAATGCTAATTAAAAAGGTATGCTTTAAGCTTCAGAAGTTAAAATATAAATTCTGTTGCTTTTATTCAGCTGCAGATAATGTTACTTTTTTTTATTGCTATTTCGTTTGAGTATCATGTCCTTCACTAGAAACAAGAAGTGATGTGAAACAAGGCTGAACTAGTCTGAACTGCAGTGAGACTCGTTCACTGTGTTGGTGGTTCATCATCTTATTTACATCTTGTTTGGGATATTCTGGAGATTGAGAAATATGCCTATAAAAAAAAAGCTGGATTGATCCAGTTCTGTAAAAGTGATATTGTTCATTGGTTGTATGTTTGTTGCATAAATAAGAATTTGGTGTGCGCAGTAGAGGACTGGTACAACCAGTACCTCTTAATGTGGAAGACAGCCCTTTCAGGGTAGCATTGCTGACCTGGTGATAGTGTGGCAGTCTGCTTTTGAGCAGCAGAGTTAATGGTCACTTGATGGACGTGAACCATCCTTGTCACCTTTCGTTCTTCAAGCAGGATGCTTCAGAATGGAGTGCTCTGCCCAAGCATGCTCAGTATGTATTTATCTTTATCACTAGAATGTTTCCTCTCAACCTAATTGCTGGAACAAGTAGTCTTGTATTGTAACTCACATGGGATTTTATGACAACAGTGCAGAAAACTATTTATTCGTTACCTTCCTAAAAGCACCAAGATTTTCTGCATTGAATTTAAATGGGGGGGGAGGGGGAATAGTCACAAATGCTATGGATCTTGCCACCTTTTAATTTAAAAAAAAAATAATTATATATTTTGGAGTTGGGAAAGCTGCACCAAATTATTTGCATGGTTTTCTTGAATAGCATCCTCAAGACCCATCTGGACTAAGGTGTGGAAATGTTTCCAGGGTTTGTTTTTCCATTTTTGAAAAAAGAGTTAGTTTATTGTGAATAATGGTTCTTTGTATTTATGAACTTGATAATGGAAAGAGAACAAAGATCAAGTAAATGTGTCCCTAAATGTTGTCTTTTTCTTTTTCCTTTTTTTCTTTTTTCTATTTTTTTTTTTTTGGTCTTGGATATAAACAGCAAGCTAATTAACTGAGAACTGGGATGAAACAGTGCCCTTCCCAGGAATGGTGGAACTTTTTTTTTTCCCTGACTTTTTTTCCCTTTGACTGTGATGTTGTCTAGTTGTAGAAAGTGTATCCTGATAAGAGAGAAAATAGCGATGCCAAGGATGATGATCTATGCTAGGCTAAAATTCTCTCTACCTCTTCAGGGTGACTAATTTTTGACTGAGCTGCTGCATATAGCACCCGGTGGAAGAACTATCTACAGAAAATCTTCTTTATTTTTTTTTCCAAATTTTCACTTAATGTGTGTTCAAAACTCTATTCTTCAACATTGCAGCCAAATACCATGAGAAACTACTTATACACTTTACTTGCTCGGAACCCTGAAAAGCAAAACTGAATGAAAAAATAAGTCAGATGCTTGTAGTTGTATGAAAGATTGTTTTCACTTTAGTTTGAAGTGAATGCAATAGAAAGAGCTAAGATGTGGTTGATAAAGAAGCAATGCCATTGCAGAGATTTATTTGGAGGAAAAGTTGTAGAAATATATGTAAAGACTTAAAACCAAGACTCATAACTCATCGCTAGCCCTTTTTAGCAGCTACATCAAGAAAATAGTATCTTCTCTTTCTTTCCTTTGTTACGTGTAACATCCTTGTTGTTTTCTACTGTTTAATTATATTGTGTATTTATAGTTCTATGCTTACCATTGTGCATATACTGGCAATAAAATGTACATAACATTACTTAAAAAGTTAGCAATGTATACATTCTGTTTTTCTGTTTTATTTGATCACATGCTATAAGAAAAAATTATAAATGCAATTGATACAACATTGGTTTAAAAAAAATTATCTTAATCTTCATGTTCTGTGTGTCCAAATGATGTTTCTTTATATATTCTTGTTGCTGAATCTGACTTGGCATTTGAGAACATGCTGTGAATATAGGTCTGCTAGACAAAAATGTGTGTTAGAAATTGAACAAAATCTTTATGAACACCCAGTTTCCTTCATCTAGACAGGTTTCTTGTTTACTGTTTCATTTATTTGTACATTATACATTGTTTGCATTTTATTTTTTTAATATTTCAAAAATATTTTTCAGTCTACAATCTTGTAGTTTACATTTTGATTATACAAAAGGTCATTTTAAAAAATTGCACAATTCTAAGCTTAATAGTCCCATATGTTATTACTGCTTTTTCTACAGCTAACGTTTATTTTCAGAAGATCATTTCAAGCTGACTGCTGTTTGTCATCTTTTTGAAGATGATATTTCATGCTGAAAAAATAAGTTATTGAAACATACAATATATATTCTGGATTAAACTAATTTTTTAATGTGTAAACAAAAGTTGGTAAGAAAGAAATGTTTTTATCCCCTATATGACTGAAAATTTTTACGCCAGGTAGGGAGGGAGGAAGATACTTAGACAAAGTTTGTCCCTCAGTTTTGCTTCTAAGCCATCTTTAAATGTTCTAAGTGTGGATATCCCACATATTAAAAATCTAAATGCAATATATTTAAATGAATATTTTACTTATGATATGTCTAGTTCTGTTTCCAACAAAGATGGGGCTGCTATAGTGGATAGAATCTGTTTATATTACATGAAGCCATCAGAATGGAAGAATTTACAACAAAATTATTTCCACTGCAGCCAGTTACCAGATTCACTGCATTGCTTCTTGCCTTCATTTCCTATATTATAGATATACATTAGCCCAGTGAAATTTGAGGTATGATTAGTCATGCCTTATGTTCCTGCTGGAGGTGGTTTCTCTAATGCATTAGCATAAAGATCTGGGAAAAATTAGGACAATTATAAGTTGCTGTTCTTTCAGAAAGGGTTTCTTTATGTTCTTTCTAATACTCTGTAAAGATAGGTCATTGCAGTCATTTGAATACTAAAATGTAATTCTTAAAATTTTGGTTCGGGCTTAAAAAAAAAGAGGAAGCAGGAAAGAAAGCTACATGCATGATCAGGATAGGAAGTGCATGTCTTGGATGTCTCTGACTTGGATGTCATTTGCTTTAAAGAATTTTGAGTAACACATTATGTTCAGCTGAAGTCTCGGCAAGGAAGTTGGGATAGTAAATGTAAATTGAAAGGAGAGCTGATAATGTAAATGTTCATGAGTTTGGTTGCTTGCTTGTTTTTGAAGATAAAGGTTGGAACAGATTGAGTTGTGTTTATTATTTGTGGTCTGAGTCCCAGAGTAAAAAGCACAAACATTTGTATCCTGAAATACATATTCTTAGTGGTTTCTGAGTGTTTAAACATTTGAGTAAATTCACAAACATACTAATATAAAAAGCCTATTGAGAATGCAGGCCTGAACTGCTCACAGTTAAATTTTCAGCAAAAGAATTCTGAATAGGATGTTGTCCCTTTGAAAACAATCATAAAAGAGAAAATAGTCTTCAGGAATAAATTTGTTGAGTTATGCTACAGTTATTCCCTGTGATAGGGTAGTGAGAATGGGCAGTTTGGGAACTGGAGGATTATCTACAGAAAGAAAACTGTTTTCTCGCAATTAAAACAGTAAAATGATCAGTTTTGCAGTTGCAGTCCACTTCCAGGTAAAGTGAAAATCAATATTCATATTACATTCTCTAAAGAAAACTTCTTACATTTTCCCCACTACGTTTTGTAATTAAGTCTTCCAATTCTTTAGAAGCATATATTTTAAAGATTTGCTTTGTATATTATAAATGTTCTGTTAAACAGATTAAATTTTTTCTTTCTTTTTTTTTAAAACACATAAGATTTTCAGTAACGGGGGAAGTTTGAGAAATTAATTGTGCTAGTCTGGCAAAAAAAAATAATCAAACTTCAGTTACTTTTTTTTTTTCTACATTGTGTATATGCTTGTATACTTAAGTCCATTTTAAGACCTCAGGGTTCCCAAGCTGTGCAGCTTTGATTGTCCCAGTTAAAGAAGTTTCTTCGTTTGCTGGTAGAATTTTAGGATAATGAGCATGTTTACTGAGAAGTTCCCTGCTGAGGAAAGTTTGCTAATAGGTAATTTCTGCTCAGACATGTTTGTAAATTGCTGTTAAACAGTAACTCTTGGAAACTTCTAAATGGTATTTTGCAAGCAGTTTTGTATACTGTAGGATTTCTAACAAATCTAAAAACTGTAACTCTTAATGTATTCTAGGTAGATAGAAGTGATCCTAAGGAAGCCTATTTTGAGGGAGTAAGATTGGAAATAATGCTGGATAGCGACACATGGAAAAGATCTTTGGTGGAAAAAATAACATACCTGCATATAACTGATATCCAGGCTTGTTACCATTGGCAGGAGGTATAAAGGTAACTAAACTTTATCTTGGGCATCGAAGTTTTACAAGTCTTCCATTTTTATTGTGCTTCCTGTCCTAGATGGTGCTGTTTTCCACCAATGCAGATCTTTGGACCTCTATAAACTCGTACTGAAATCAGTACTGGAGTCAGTTCTGTTAACTCTGTGTCAGGCTACATTCAAAGGTAGTACCTGAGTGTTGAAGGAAGGTTTATACCAGTAAAAACAAACACACAGCTTTAAGTTAGGCAGTAGACAGACATTCTCAAAAATAAGCTAGACTGGTTAGTTATTTCCTCACCATGTATTCATCTCTGCCCGTGGCAGAGCCAGGAGCTCCCTTAATCTGTTGCAGGCAAATCACATTGGGGAGCAACCTCAGACTGGTCCTCCAGTAGCACCCTGGGATCAGAAACTTATGCCTGAGATGCGGGCAAAAGTGAACTTCTTTCCTGGGGTTTGAGGGTCTGCCTGTATGGGGGTGGGGAGGAATTAAAAAAAAAAAAACAAAAAACAAAAAAAAACCCTAAACATTCTTAGCATAGTTTGTTTAGCCTGAGCATATGTAGTTCCTGTTAAAATAGCAGGGAAGACAAGGAAACTGTGATTTCCGCTTGGTTTAAACAGCTGAAGTGCAAGCCTGTGGGGGGAACTGGATGTGTCTGTTTCAATTAGAATTGCAGATTAGCATGCTTTAAAATGCTTAATCTATCTGCTAATCTGAAGTAATACACTTGAAACATAACTGTAATGGCATACAAGTGCAAAAAAGCCTCTAATCTGGTAAAATAGTAATTTCTGGCCTAGTTTTTTTTGTCCTCTCAGTGCAACTTACTGATGTGGATAAATCATTTTTACACCATGCCAAACGTCATTATAGGTGGTTATATTTTAAGTAGAGAAATTTTGAGGTGTTTCATACGGTTTTTGATCCTTCAGTTAACACCTGGGGCCTTGTTGGCCAACTAAATCAATTGAACTAGTTTACCCAGATGAAATTACCTGTTTTCCCTAAGGAGTTTTCATGCATCGCTATTTATATAGCCTGTATTTGCCTAAGAAGAGGAATCTTAATAGGATGTTACCTGATTGTTCAGAAATTGTCAGATGAAACTTTAAAACCTTACTCAGAACTAACTGCTGATGTCATCAGAGGCTGCTGTTTCTTGGAAGTCTGTTAATGAGCCATTGCTTCTTGAACCATGTAAGAAAGGAGATTTTTTGCCCTGTTAAGAAGTGGAAGACAACAGTGTTGTTACAGAATATAAGGAGAGAGGCAAGGTACATATATTTAATTTAACCCCCTGTAAGTTCTAGCTCTTGTTCTTAAAATCCTTAAAAATCCCATGTGTTTTGTAATGCTTTTAGGAAGGGGATTTTCTTGGAATACAGAATGTTTTGCTTTCTGCATTGGCAATTACGAGGAAAATACTGATATTGGAGGATTTTTTTTCTGCAAAGCCAAGGGAGCACGATACTAGAAAATTGTTAGACCTGGCAGAGTACCAAAGCTGCCTCAGAGCCTCAGGTAAAAGGGACTTTGTCCATTAGGAATGAGAAGGAACTGAGTTGTCTTTTCTGTGTCAGAATGTGCGCGAAGCCTACATTGCCACAGCAGTTTGCAAGTCCAAATGCTGATTTGTTTAGGCTACCAAGTAGGCGCACAGCAAGCATAGAATAGCAGAATAACTAACACTTGAACTTGTACACCTTTACAGACTTCTGAATCTTCTGAAAAAAAAACCCTGACTCGGTCTTTTGCCACAGCCATCAAAACCTGCTAAATTAAGTTTTGGTTGAGGTGTGATGTGATGGGTTAAATACAAATTTTCTCTGGCGGTGTTGCTGTCTAAATCTCTTTATGCCTAAAAATGATCTCTATATGATAGGTTCCTTTGCAAGCCTTTGAGTCTTCCTAAGAGGCAGCAGAAGAAACAGAAGAAAGCAAAGGTAACACCTACCATGCCTCCATCTCATAAGGCCTGAAGTCAGTAAGACACTTATTCCTCAGTTCATACCTCAGCACCTTAATCGCATCCTTCTAGATTCAGAAGTAGGTTATGTGAGGAATATGACTACGGAGGAATAAATTGCAGAGCGGTAACACCTTGCAATGGAGATTTTCAGACTTTTCTTTTAAAGGGGATAGATCCCATGGGGAAAGGAGCATACTCTGCATTCTTCAGAAGAAGCTAAACCTATGGTTTTTTGTAAACTGACACCCAAGGCATTGGAAGAAATCCGTATTTTTCTTTTACATATGAAGTTAGTTCTCTAAGGGGCTCATATCAAGGAGGCACTGAAGCAAGTCCAAGCACAGGGTCTCCTACACATCTAATGTATTTCATCAAAGTAATCACAAGGAACTGTTGAAGTATTTAGTGTGCTCAGTGCTGTCAGCACGCTATTCTGGTCAGATACCCCATGATGCATTGCCTTGTCTCTGTGCTTGTAGTGTCCTAAGATTTCTACTGGAATTTAGGAGGTCTACCAAAAATGTTCTTTATGGTTTTTCCCATCCCCGCCCCTCCCTTTTTTTTTTTTCTTTTTTGTTGGCAGCCCTGCTTCTCAAGAGTTCTTGAGAAGAACACATCCTATCACAGAGGAAGGGCTGGTAAATGCAGTAGTCCTTATGGTGCTTCAGTGTTAAGCAGGACCAGATTAGGATGTCTAAAACCATCCAACAAGCCAGAATAAAGGTAGCAGGTGGACATGGAGAATATGCGGGCATTCCTGCTTATCCCTTATGGCACTCAAGAGACACAGTGCATTGCTGTTTGCGGACTGACTGTTAGCAGTGGTTGCTGCCTTCAGATGGCCAGACAGGCATAGGACTGGGCTGGGCCAACTCTCAATGCGTCAGGAGATGTGTGGTGAGAACTGCAAGTCTGCAGTGAAGGATCGCATGCAGAAGTTTTTTTTGCTTCTGATTGTTACCTGTCAGTGTTTTAAGTTCATTATAGTAGTGGCAATGAATATAGTCCGGCTACCAACGTGTATCGGGGACAGAGAGGTTGTGTATTCAAAAGTCCATACAAGAAAGGGCTAGAAATATGTTTCAGCCCCTTTCATGTACATGTATGACAAATACCCAGCCCATCCAAGCAGGGAGTATCATCTAGACATGAATACCTCACTAGTGATTTAGGTGAATGGAGTCACCAGTGTCTGGTTCTACAGGTGTTTTCATTCCAAAGTTACCCTGCATTTGGGAGCAACTCTTAAACAACCAAAAAGAGTCCAAAGGTCAAACAGGGTGCATCAAAATAGCACTACTTTCCCCTCTATACTCTGTTTTGGAGCTGAAGTATGTAGGGATTGCTGCTGCATACATATAAACCTGTCTTCTGATTTTAAACTGACCTAGCATTTTAACCACAACAAAAAATCATCACTGGACAGCAAAAACTTCCTTTAAATAGATTTTTTCAGAATATATACTGAATTTACCATGTCTTACATGGTACCTGATTTGAGTTTTTCCATGTGTTGTTTTCTCTAGAATTTTTAGTTGCTAAAAACAAAGAGAAAAGATGACATTCTGTGTATATAACCAGTTATAATACCAGTATTCAATGTCATTTGCTGTAGTTCTCAGAAGGGCAATCAGAAAATGAAGTGAGACGTCTGATCACTATAAAAAAGATTAGCAAATTGAGTGATGCCTTAGGAGATCTCATCATTTTGAATGCTGCTAATGGAAAAATCCAACAATTAAAGTTTTCAGGCACCATATGCTAAAGTACTTAACTTCAGTGCAGATCCACTCGTTAGCAAAACATTAGCCTCCCCACCTTAAATTTCAGGTTGGACTTTGCATGCCATACACAAGCCTTAAAGCACGAGATGTTTTAAATAAATAATGTCTTGTTGTTTGTGTATACAATGCTCCTTTGCTGAGATCTGTTTTAGTACTTACTGGGCTGATTATAAAGCAAGAAACAAAAATAGCCCCTTAACAATAAACAGGACAAGGTAAAAAACTCACCTTATTTGTCCCCAAACTTGCAAGACCGTGTAACCACATACCTTTATGTCTAGAGGTTAGTCAAGGGCAGCAGGTGTGGGTGTGGGGAACATACAGTGCTTCACGAGGCAAAACACTAGAATGAAATGTAAGCTGGGAGGTTTATCCTGATTGAAAAAACTAAGCTATACTGTACTTTGAAGTTTTACCCATATACTGTTTGCAACAGAGATCAATCAAAACACAAGACTGTAAAGAGAAGAAAGAAAAATATGATAATTTTTTTTGGTAGTGTTTAATTTCAGTTTGAATAATAACATCTTTCCTACATGTTCTGTCTAGTACTTTCCATACAAGGAACTCAAAGCTTCTATGAATGATGTGTCAAGAGTTCTGTCAACCCTTGGAGGGAAAAAAAAAGGGGCAGTTTTTCCTCTTCCACAGTGCTTTTGCGTGGAAGTCCACAAGATTTGGTTCTGCTTTGCTTCTCTACACTGTTGGGAACAGTGGTCGCAGCGGGATAAGATGGTTTGTAGCGGCAGCCTTTGTGGCCCCACTTTCAGGTTTGAAATAGTTTGCATACCATGAGAGGTAGCCGTAACACAGCTCTTGAACTTCTACTTTTTATAAGAAGGAGGTACTTAGAAACTGAGATCAGAATAGCCTTCATTGTTTCACCTTCCTCTACTAATACACAGCCCATCTCCTCTAGGCAGTAGCTTTTTGGATATAACCAATGACTCGGTTATTTTTAGTCTGCAAAAGCATAATCAAACAAAGGTAAGAGACTGAATAGGCACATTTGCTGTGATGCTGCTGTGTTTTATTATGACCTACTCGTGTGGTTGGTAGAGTCAAAGCTTTGTTAATAGCTGGGCAAGCTAATGACAGAGGACTGACATTAGAGAACTGAAGTAACTGGGCATAACAGCTCTCACTCACTATCCCCACTCAAAATACACAGGGTAAACCCAGGCCAGTAGCCTAATCTGCAACTGCTTGCCCGGGCTCCCCTGGGGTGGCTATTTGCAATGAGGGCAAGTTGTGTGTCTTGAGCAACTTGGTCTAGTGGGAGGTGTCCCTGCCCATGGCAAGGGGGTTGGAACTATATGATCTTCAAGGTCCCTTCCAACCTAAACTATTCTAAGATTCTATGACATAAGAACAAATCCTGATATGCTGTGTTTGTGTTACTTAAAAATATCCAAAAAATACAAAAATTAATTCTACAGTAGACAGAAGTCTACTGTGCTGGAGATGAAAAATAGGAGTGCAGGTTTTTAGTATACATATGTAGATGTACATATGTGTGTGTATATATATAAAAATAAAAAAAGTAAAATAGGCTACTGATTAGTCTGGGAATCTCAATTGCTTTTGCTCACAAGTTCTCTCCTGGACTACACACAAAGACTGATCAAAACTGCAGCATTCCCACCTGCATTTGGCAAACCAGCATCTGTCAAAAGCAACAGGCCACTTTGGGAGGGAAAAAAGTGCTTGATAATTTAAAGCCACGTTGAGCTCCGTAGGATGTGCACAGAGATGGGAGCCATTCTGTGCTAGGGACTGAAAGCCCTTCAAGTTACGGGGAATCTGTGGTTTTAGTCTTGCCGTTTAATAGAAACAGATAGTAGGCATTTGCTTTGTTCTGTCACTTCTGTGGGGGAAGCTCACGTCAGCCCCAAGGGAAGATTGTGAAAGTGGATTGAGGCATGTGTAGTCCTTTTCTTGCGAATAATCAGTGCAAAGGGAAATGGGGCTTCCAGACACAACGCACTGTACGCATGCGATGCCTTTGCCTGAATCCAGGGCTGGAGACAGTGATTTTATTTTACAACTTGCCAGTAGATGGAGCAAACTGGATAGCAGGATACATACTGCTTTTCTACAGTCACTGAAATCGAATTAATTATTAAAAAAATGCAGCAGTGATCACTGGGACTCGTTCAGCCCTTTACATCTGCTAGGAGGGTGCTAATTGAGAGTATGTAGATACATACAGACATATCAGTGGAAAAAATAACCTTGGAGAGACCCCTCCAGCTTTCATCCTTGCTGCAGCAAAGATCAATTCATGTACACAAGCAGGTCTGTGTTATGACAGCTCTCTTTGAGGTACCTGGGTGCCTCTTGGAAGAGAATAATCTCTTAGAATCGCTAATTCAGCAGTTCCAATTCTTGTCTTCTTTTCTGGACAGTGTCACATGTGGGTGTTTCTTTCTCTTCCAATGTTTCTTTCTCTTCCCACTCTTTTCCTCTTCCTCTTCTATTATTATTCTGGCCTTTGCTTTTTGTTTGGGTTGTTTGATGTTGAATAAGAATGGTAAGTTAAAGGAGAACTGCCTCATGCTATGAAAAAAACCAACCAACAATGTTGTTTATTTGAAGTATTTTTGACTGCTGGATATTACTATCACTCTAATAAGAAATAATTCCTTTTTGTTTTCCAGAACCTTGCTCTTTGATATTGTTTTTCATAGCCTGAGTGTTGTCACAATATTGCAATACCTTTTAAAAGTATCTTTTAATAGAATGAACTGCAAGGAACAAGCAATGTGTGCTTTTCTGCAGGTGGTGTTTAAAAAAAAAAAAACAACAAACAAGAAACCCCACACCAAAACAACACACAAAACCCAGCAAACTACTATTATTTGTCAGTAGTCCTTCCTATTTCAAGCAGAATGGGTGCCCTCTGCAGGTAACTATTTTCAGTTGAGGTTTTTGGATGTGTTCCCTTTTTATTTCTGAGTGTCAAGGTCTTAGCAGGATCAACCAGTGCTATTTTGTGTGTTTTAAAGCAGATGTTACAATCCCGGCTGCAAACCAGGCAAGCAAATGGCACTGAGACATGAGTGCACCAAGCAGCTGGTTTGCATCCAAATACGATTTTTCCCTCAAGTGTGTGTGTGTGAGGGATGGGTGGGTGTTGGAGTAAATATTTTCCCTGCCATTTGACAATGTTTTCATTGGGATTTTTTAAAATCTTTTTTAATGGCAAGAAGGTAACTATAAAGCTGTAGTCTGCAGTAGCCTGCTGCTTGAACTTGTACAGAATGAACAGGCAAATGGGATACAGTCTAAACACTACTGAGAAGGCATCTTGCTTGCCTTGAAGAGATCGTTGTATGTTCCACCTTTTTTCTTTTCCTCTTCAGTTTGTCGTGCCTAAGCAGGTTACAGTGTTCAAGTACTCCCAGTGGACTGTGTAAAGAGGGACATGTATGCCTCTCTGAGGCAGAAGTGCTATGAAATGGCTTTTTCTCCTGGCTCCGTAACACACAGCTCTGCTCAGTGATGCTCTGACAGCGTGGAGGGAGGGGGAGGAGATCAAGGGGGATGCTGGTGAGGTCTGAGCTGTGCTTGATGTCACATCAGCTAGTAATAAAGCATTGCAGCTGGGCAGCAGCTAACAGCGCAGCAAGGATGGGGAGCAGAAGAGTAGGTGGGGACCAGCCAAGATTTCAGCTATCTGCCTCTTCTGGAGAGAGTGATGCCGGCAAACTTGCTGGCAGCAGCTAAATATAAAAGTGTGAGAGGAACACAACTGCAACTTTAATCTGAATGTGTGTATTTGTTTTCTCTTCCCTCTCTCCCATCGCTGCAGTGACCATCTTTTAGCTGAGCACAACGCTTCGTCTCATCCCAAAATGCTTTTCTGGCACAGCCAGCCTGAACATTATCACCATCACCAGTATCCCACCAGCAACAGCAGCTACCTGCGGTAAGAAAAGAACAGGGGTGATTTTAAATAACAATTATAATGCTATAAGACACGAGAATGCAGACTGCACAGCCTTTGCTAATTCACAAGTTCAAGCTTTCAAATAGAGCTGGTGATTGTAGACCCTTTGAGAAGAGTTTGGGCAGTACAGTCCACACAGTGGAGATTCACTTTCCTGTAGCTCCCCGACTTTCACAAACCATGCCACCGTACGCGTGTGCCAGTAACACTGACAGGAATGTTTTGCTGCTTAATGTGACATCCACCGATGTGGATTTTTCTTTTTCAAATTACATTCACAGTCTGTAGATAAAACTCTGTTTACATGAAGTAATACAGACTTATGAATACCTTGATGTTTCATGTCTGCTTTGACTATCTGCTGAAGCTCAGCTGACCTGCAGGATCAGGACTATGGGCTGCTTGTCCTATCAGTCCAGGCTCACTGGCTAAACGCTTTGCACTGAAATTTTGATGCAATATATAGCTTACTGCATCAGCACATTCCTGTGAGCTACGAACTTACTTTACCTCTTCATGGCTAAAATATTATTTGTGTACAGTATTCAAATTTTTCTTATAATTAAAAATGATTATGCTTTGACAAGAGCTATCCAGATAATCTTGATGTTAATTGAGTTTCAATTTATAATGCGGTTCACTCTGTATTAAACTTTAGCTTATTACTTTTTGGCTAAATACAACGTATGTAAACATGATAGTGTTTAATCATCTACTTTGATATGGCTTTTGTATGTTGGTAGTCTCACACCTATTGCTGTATCACAACATTACTTCTGCTCTTGTAGAATTGTCGAGTAGCATGTTTTTATTAGAAATGTGTTGAGTTTTAGGTTTAAAAAAAAAAAAGCAAAGGAATTGAGGCTATATTTGGGTTCCAAAGTGTGAAACTAATGAAACTGCAGTGGAGTTTTATAAATTTAATCCATTTCAATACAAAGGTCAGGGTGACTTGGAATTTAGATTGGCTAACGCAAGTATGTAGCAAACACAGTGCTGTTTCTATTGACTCAAGCAGTCAAACAGAAATGAAGAATGGGTTCTGGAGTTCCCTGATGCAATCCTGTTTATAAGCAACGTGCACAGTTCCCAGTACAAAAGGAACCAAACAGCCAGGGAAAGTGAGGATGTCCACTCACAACTTCAGTCCCCCCTTCTTCAGCCTGTGTTCAGCCTAGAGGAGGTCTCTCCCCTCCTAGCTTTTCTCAGGGCCGTGCTCTCTCATGGCCCGTTTTCACCATGTCCTTGTCTTTTCTTCATTGCTTCTGTTTCCCCACCCTTATCTAAAAATCTGCCATTCGAGTCCCTCTGAAGTTACTCTTCCCACACACTTTTGAGCACCTGCCTTTAGGTTTGGATGGCAGCATGCATCTGTGTGTTTTGGTATCGAAATACAACGCAGCGGGGAACACTTCCATAAATTAAGGGTTGTGTACAGGAGCAAACAAGATTGGCCCCTGATGATTACCATAAGCAGAAAGGATACAAACCAGTTCAGGCACTAGGCTTCAGTTTGGTCATAATCATCAAGTTGTTTGGCTCTGTCCTCAGCGCTTCATCCTTAGTGAAGCACCACACTTTGGTCCCATGTCGGGACATCAGTAAGGCTTATATAGAAGGAGCAATGGACTTCAGGGGAGGATGCCAGCCAGTGTTAGTGAAGAGCAGATGGAGAAAGGAGCATCCCAGGATCCCTTCTCCCCTGTCCCAGTAAAACTGTACTTAGAATACATTTATGCAGATATATTTGCAAAATCAGGCTCCGACTGCATGCGCTTGCTCTCTGTTATATCAAGGCTCCAATTCCAATTGGTGGGTCTGGTGACAGGGGTACGCAGAAGTGGAATGGCAGGGTCACAGGGAATGTCACCTCTGACAAGTTAGGCTTGTGGATTTGACCTGCTCAGAGGGTTATAGAAGCAATCTGAGATCTCAAAATGCTTAACTCCTGTTTTATACAATTCCGCCAGGCAACAAGAAAGTTTTGAATGCTTTTTGTGTAGGCAAAGCTTGGGAGAGAGACAAGAGGGAAAGCAGTATCATTCTATAAAGCATACGGAGTCTTCTCTGTCCTATAGCCTCTGCTCTCAGCCTTACTGATAAGCAAATAGTTACAATTTAGGCACCAATTCTGCAATCTCATCCTCAAAACATACCTAACTTGTGGGACTCTGCATGGGGCTTATATTGTCTATGTTGCAGAATAGGAATTTTATTAGAAAAAGAGCAAAAAAAAAAAGTACCATAAGTGCATAGTATGTGGATTTTCAATTGTTCCTATTTGGTTAAATCCACTCTAGTTTTCTGTAGAATACAGACAGCATCAAAATACAGACAATTTTTCCAGTCAAGGCTCTTGCTCATAAAGAACAACTTTACTTTTGCAACAGAAATCAGTACTCTTTATTTGCTTAGTCTTTAAAATACCTTGAACTTGACTCTACTCACCCTGAGTATGAGGCCAGTATAGAAGTTTAGCAACAAATCATCCTGAAAGTTAAATTATGGGAAGACTAACAGAAAAATTACGATTAAAAATAAAAAAGCTATGGGAGCAGCTACCATTCATACTACAATATGCAGAATATCAACTGTAGGCATTAAAAACCATAACAAGGCTAGTTTAAAAACTGAAAAATAGAATAGAAAAAAGATTTCTTTTCAAGGTTTCTGTTTGTAATCACTACCTGCCTGAAGATATTTTTAAACTCTTTTGGCAAATCTAAGAACACTGCATCATAATCACAAAAACTAGAGATTTAAGTTGAGTACTTGAACTGATTTGCACTGAAGCTACAACTCCGTACATTGGAGTTGGCTCCATCTGGCTGGGAAGCAGTGTTTGTGTGCACTGCTGATCTTCAGCAGATGATCCAAGAACAGGACTGATCAAGGAGCCTGCCCCAGAGAAAGCAAATGCATCACAGGCCTGTACTTTATAAAAGCAACAAAACAGAAACAAACACCACAAACCTCTACAGAAAACTTGTTGTAAATTAGCCAGGGATACAAATAATGCTAAAGAATGCTAAAGAAAAAAAGATATGCAGTGTAATACTTGTGTTTTAACAGAAAAAGTATGCTTTGTGTCCTAAAATAGCTAACAATAACATCTTCAGAAATGCTAACAGTCAGTTTGCTTATCATGGACAAGCTTTACCCAACTGTTAAAGACTGAACTGCAAGAAGATGGGTCTTACTGTATCCACTCAAGATATCCTCAGCAGAGGTTGGAATTTATGTCAGAAGAAAACAATTCCCAGTATAAAAACCATCAATTTATGATCTTGTAACTGCTATGTAGCTATGTTAATGTAAGTATAGTAAGCAGATAAACCAGTTTTGCTATGCATAAATCAAACCATATCTGGCTTCTCTGGTCTTGCATCCCATCTTACCTCTCTGACTGTCAGAAGTAGAAAGTGCACTACTTTTAGTTTTCCACAATCACTTTCTTTTATATCACTTACAAAAGTGCTGTTTAGTGTTATTTAAGGTACCTTATTTGTACAAAGTCTACTTTAGGTCTACAAATGTCCACTTAGGGTAAGGTTTGGGTTCTCAATTAAAACTCTGTAAATTCTGCAACGATAGGAGTCTAAGCTAACTTTGTAGCCACTATTGTTGTATGCTGAATAATGCCTGCTAACTTATTAACTGGACCACAAACATCCTGTAACAGTCACTGAAATTAATTAATACCATCATTTGGGTATTGTTGTTGTCAGGCTTAAAAGAAGTATTTTAACTGTGGCAATTTCAGTTCTCCTCACTCAAAGGTGTAACTTGGTAGCTACTGCCTATGCTAGTGACTTGTCCATAAGCTCATGCCCTCTTCATATATTTCCCTTTTTTAAGCTTCCTGTTATATGCAGATGAATTGTTCATCTCTCCACAGACAGGCTGAGAACTCTTACGTCAATTACAGCAGCAAAAATACCGGTACCATGTTCTGGAGAAGCTGGCGGTCGACTCTTAACTTACAAATTGCCTTTCAAAATCATAAATCATGGTCTGTGTGCTTCTCTTTATCTTTGAGGATGCCGTGTGTACGTTTTGAACAACAGCTAGTATTTTGTTAATCATTAATGAAGGCAGGGCCTTCCTGATTTGTATCTTTTGAAAAACTTGTGCAATTGTGCTTAAAGCATGTAACTATATGATCAAAATACATTCTACACTCTTAATACTTTTCTGTAGTTTCCTCACTGGATGTATCATTTTAATGAAATTTCTCATAAAATTATTTAACAATCCTCTGAATGATTAATATTTGAGGTTTTTTGAGAACCCTTCTTTACATGAAGTTGTGGGTTACTTACCCTATGAGCACCCCCTCAATAGACTTAAGTATTTTATGACCAGAGGGGACCAGGGGATTAACATCTGAACCTCTGGCAGTTCCAGTTCTTCCTTGCATCCCCCCATGGCTTCTCCAACTGCCAGGCCATTATAATCAGTAAGAATTATTTATTAAAAGCTTAGCTGCCTTNGTGTATCATTTTAATGAAACTTCTCATAAAATTATTTAACAAGCCTCTGAATGATTAATATTTGAGATTTTTTCAGAACACTTCTTTCCATGAAGTCATGGGTTACTTACCCTATGAGCACCCCCTCAATAGACTTAAGTATTTTATGACCAGAGGGGACCAGGGGATTAACATCTGAACCTCTGGCAGTTCCAGTTCTTCCTTGCATCCCCCCATGGCTTCTCCAACTGCCAGGCCATTATAATCAGTAAGAATTATTTATTAAAAGCTTAGCTGCCTCTTGGATCCTTTCCTTAGAGAATATAAAATAATCTATTTGAGTAACAGTATAAAATCAAGATACTTTAGTAATTTTTACAAAATAGAAATTTATATCCCAGAAAGACAAATTTGATGCTATTTGAAAACACCTGGATTTAACTTGGCTTGGCCCTTTAAAGGAGAGAAGGGGAGTCTTAATGCATCTGAAAACCTATATAAAACGGTCTTAAGGTGCTATAAATTGGGCCAAGAAACAAGTCAAAGGCTAGACAGGAAATGAATACTAAGCAAAAAAAATCTTTATAGGTAGTGCACTTTTCATCTTACTGCAGGTGGATGGCAGTTTAACCTGGAGATGACATTAGCTGTATGTCCATTTAGAGCAGCTTCCTTCTACCTATCAGGTGGTAGAAGGGCTCTGACCTGAGATTATGTTCCTCCGAGCTCCAGCCATTTCTGAGTCAGCCCTGCCTGCAGGTGTCACGCGAGCCTTTGCATTTGTGAACACTTTTGTTGTAGCAAGCTGGAGACCTCAAATCCAGGATGCGAAGGTGTTGAGATATTCTTCCTCACATTAAGTAGTATATTTATGTTAGGTAGTATACTAGACATAAAGTGTAAGTACTTTTCTGCCTTGCGTGCTTGCTGGTCTTCTTATCTTTCCATCGCTTTGAAGGCTGCTAACAGGTCTTTTAAATTGCAATGGATTTGGGTTCTTTTGGGCAGCCTCCTCAGTGTTCTTTGGACAATGTTGTAGGTCAAAGCAAGGCAAAGTGAACCTCTTTCCTTTTATTACCTTTTCTTCCCTCTTCCCAGAATAAGAAGTTGACTTCCTGGGATGTAATAAAATTTGCCTTATGAACTTGACAAGGCTGAAGGGCGCGAAGGGCTGAGAAAGGCCAAGGCGGAGCCATTATTTATTACCTCGCCCTCCCTGCTGCCTGAAGAGCTGCCGGGCGGCGCCTTCTGCCCGGCTGAGGGCAGGGCGGGGACGGGCACCCGCCTCCCGGCCGCGGGCCTCTGCCCGGAAGGCTGTGACGAAGCACGCGGCCCGTTATACGAGCTCCGACCGGTAACCGCCGCCGGACCAGCAGTGACAGGCCCGCAGGCGGGGGAAGAACCGGCCTGTTACGAGTCCCAGCGCGGCCCCCTCGGGCACCTCACTCCGCGGCGGAGAGGTAGCGGCGGCGACCGCCTCACCTCGCCCGCGAGGCGCTGACGCCACTTCCTCCCCCACCTCCCACCCGTCCGTTTCCGCTTCCGGGAGGTGCCGCGGAGGCGGGGGGAGGAGGGGCGCACCAGGTGACGTCGCCTGGCGTGAGGAAGTGCCCGCTCATTGGCTGGGCTTTCCCCTTCCTCACCCCTTCCCCGCCCTCCTCCGATTGGGCCCTTCGGCGGAGGCCAACCAATCGGCGGCCCCCAAAGGCGGGAAGGCCCTGCCCCGGGGCAGCCACTCGGGGGTGGCAGTAGCCGCCATGTTGGCGTGAGCGGCGGCGCGGCGCGTGAGTCCGGGGGCACGCCGGAGCGGCGCGCGGCTCCCGCGGCGGCAGCGGGGGGGCGGGGAGCCCTGTGCCCCCCCCCCCCCNAGGCGGCGGGGAAGAGCGCAGCGGCGGCGGAGGAGGAGGAGGAGGCGGCGGCCGCCCGGTCCTCAGCTCCCCGCGGCGGCCGGGCGAGCGCAGGATGCTGAGAGCCACCCCGCGCCCTGGTCGCGCCGCGGGGAAAGGGCCCCCCCGGGGCTGAACGTGGACTCCCCCGNGAAAGGGCCCGGGCTGAACGTGGACTCCCCCGCACCCCTGCACGCTTCCCCCCCTCTCTCCTTTCCCCCCTTCCCGCCTCCTTCAGCCCCTCACTCTCTCCCGGCGCCGCCTCCCGGCGGAGCAGCGGCGGCTCCGGGGCTGAGCAGCTCCTCCCCGTCCGGCTCCTCCCGCGGCGGCGCGGGAGCGCGGGGGGCGGTGGAAGATGGCGTGGGTGCTGAAGATGGATGAAGTGATCGAGTCGGGGCTGGTGCACGACTTCGACGCCAGCCTCTCCGGCATCGGGCAGGAGCTGGGAGCCGGTGCCTACAGCATGAGGTAACTCCTCATACCCCCTTCCCTGGGGCGGGGGGTTGAGGGGGAGCGATGGGTTCTGCGTCCCGACCGGCCGCCTCGGGCTGCTGGGCAGGGAGCGCGGGAAGGAGCTGACTCCCTTCCCCCCATCTTCTTCCCTCTGTTTTTTATTTATTTTATTTATTTTATTTCTCCGGCTCCCGGAGGCTCTTCCCGAGGAGCCTGGCCCGGGTGTCGCCGCCTCTTCCCCGGTACCGGCTGGCGTGTGCTCGGCACGGCGCGAAGGGGCTGTGTTCCCCCCCCCCCCCGGCCCCGGGGGATGGCCCTCTGGAAGGGCGGGCTGGCTGGCATGCTTTTGCCCTACGTGCATCATCTCTACCCTAAAAATGGCATTTCTCTGTCCCTCCCATGGCTGTGTAACTGGACCCCCGTGTTTCAGAAGATGGTCACCACCTACTCGGCGAATATAATTCTGGTTCATAATTCGCTAACGCTTAAAAAATGGTCTTTCTCGAGCGAGTAAACATTGTGGCCGTTAATAGGGTAGTGTTATGGTTGTACTTTAATCAGTCTGTTTCTTACTTTTGTGTAGTATATGTCTTTAGTGACGTTTTTCTTTTTTTTTTTTTTTTCCTGCTATGTAGCTCTTTCTGTTCTTAGTCAACTTGGCAGTTTCTTTACCTTTTGATTGTTTTCCAGGTTTTACAGTAAAAGTGTTTAAATAGCGTTTGGGTGTGCTTTTTCAAAGTTAAGATAAAACTGTACTGGTTTGAAATAAGTACATTTTATCTCAGTTACGGGCAGAACGTGCAGATTCCCAAGTGACTTCTTAGTGTGAAAAAGGGAAACTGCTTTGGAGACATTAGGAGATATTTTACTCTAAGGGTTTAGACAGGATAAGTCAGTATTTTGAGAGTCTGGAGAGGTAAAACACTGGCATTTGATAGTTTTGTTGGCCTAGCCTGTGTGGAAGATTCAGTCTCTGAGTTTTCTGAAACTTGGAGGCCACTGCAAGTTTCAGCTATTATATATTTTAAGGTAGTACTTACCAGGTGAAGTGTTGGAACTGTAGTATCTTTGTTCAAAGTTATAAATAAGGGTTTCAGCTGAAGAGAAATGAGGACCATTTTGCTAGTATTTGGGATTGTGAGCTCAGCAGGTTTATGGTGGGACATGTATATGATGGGGGTTTTGTTTTGTGTGGGGTTTGATTATTGTTTTGGGTTTTTTTAATTAAAAATAACTTTGAGAACTTGCCAGTTCAGAGAACAAGGTGATTCATCTCTGTCCCTGAGAATACTCCTGATTTTATGTTCGGTTTATCTGGATTTTATTCCATTTCTGTCCCGTTTCTGTCTTTGTCAAGCAAACGTTCATCCCACAAAGTGATGTGCCAGTTTTTGTGGGCAACTGCATGGCAGTTGCCTGGACGGCTTCTCAGCATTCAGTTTCTGGTTATCTTTTCCTCATGCAAACGCCAACAGATAAGGCATGCACACCTGTTCAAGGACTGTTCTTCCTTCTCTATCGAGATTCTGGGATTAGAAGTCTTGTTTTTGTCTGGGATGGCTTTTTAAAGTTTTCCTTTTCTTTTTGTAAATGTTATGTCTCCTCCAGTAACGCACACTGTTTAGTTTCTTGAAACTTTAAGAATTGTTTTTGTATAGATTGCTGCTTCAGCTTGTGTCATCCTTTTATGGTGGGCAGTAATCCTAAGCGTTTTTTTTAGTTACATATACCTGTCTGTTAGGGTATTTTGATTTGCCACAAAAAGAGTTGTAGCAGTTAAAAACAGCTCTTAACAGGTAATATTGCACAAGCAAAGCTATACATTAGTCTTAAATTTTGTTGCATACTTGTGATGAGATGCAAGTATTTTTGGAATACCCACTAATACTATTTGTAACTTTAGTTACAAAAGGGATCACCTAATTGCAATTAGTGTTTGCTGGATTCAGAGTGATGTCAGCACGTTATTTTATGTGTTGTTTAGGTTTCTACTTTAGGGAAATCATAGACTGTTACGTGATATGAGAGGGAAAAACTAAGAAGTGGCGTAGCATGAAGAGTGAAGATACTAGTCTGTCAGTGTTTTGTGTGCCAGTAGAAGCTAGTTACTTGTCAGTTTGTTACAAAAAGATGTGGTAGATGAAAAAGAAATATTGCCTAGAGGAGAACGCTGGGAGAGCTCCCCAAGCTATATGCCCTTGCATTTTGTTAGGAAGACCTGCGTGTAACCCTTTTCCTTGCCAGGGTTGTGTATTGATGCTTCTGTATTCTATTTTCTTGCCCCTGTAGGGTTTTATGGTTGATGCTTCCTCAAGTTGATGATCAGTCAATGCCCTGAAGTATAATATGTGGCATTACTCCTGTGTTTATTCTTATTAAGAAAAATGCTCGTGTCTATTGACCAGTAACTGTAGCTTTTTTTAAAAAGAGGCTAACTGGCCAAAATTTCTCAGCAGATTCACATGGTTTTAAATAGTTGTCAAAATTTCATTAAAATCTTGAATTTTTTTTTTGATTGCTTTTCTAGCAACTTCTCGTGCAATAAGAAACTGCCTATAAACACAAAATTCAATTCAGTTGATGATAATTATTGTCAGATGTGACAAATAATCCCCCCCTTGGAAAACTGTATAAAAGCACTGTATCGCTAAAGAGCGATAGTGAGTTTTGCGTATTGTTGTTAACTTCAGTTGGTAATGACACCATTGTGTAGATTTAAGACTCTGATTTTGTACAAATCTGTCATAATAGCCATTGTAACACAGCAAAAATTGTGTCATTTTTGGGGCCGCTGATCATAGCTATGAACTGTTAAAAGATGGAGGCTATGTTATTGAAAAGATAAGTTTCAGGAACTGCCTGCCATTTCTCTGGCAGAATTCAATTTTTCATGTAATGAAGTATTTGATTAATGAATTGATTTAAATTAAGTTAAATGAGCATTAATATAAGGGCAAGTACCTTAATGACTGAATTTTTATGTGTAATTTGGAAGCTTAGTATATGGATTTATTTAAATACCTACAATTCCAATGGTATTTGTAGTGCTAAAATTGAAGCCTGTCTGTCATTGGGGAACTTGATGATTGTTTCAGGAGTAGCTATTTTGGAATATATTTCTAGATTAAAACCTGAAGTTTATTAAACTAAATTGAAAAAGATGACTCAGTTCTGAAACAGGGAAGTCTATACAAAAGAGTATGAAAATACATCCAGACAATCCCCCATTTTTGGAAAATCAAGTCAGTTTGACTGCTGCATCTCCCAGACACTTGGGAGTGTCTTTGGAGAATGGAACTGGCTGCTGCCTTGGTTGAAAAGAATAGAAACCTACTGCAGTCAGTCTTGTTTCCTTACTGTCCTGTGGAGAGCCTTGGATAGTGAGGGAACTTTGTGCATCAACTCTCCTCCAAAGTTTAGGCTAAAGTAACCATTAAGGTGGTCTCTTAGGATTTGCAGGACCATTGTCTTACAACTGATAGCTTTGTTTTCAGGTGGAGAAGAAAGGGAGGGTGTTTTCTAACAGCTTTGGGGACCCTGGCATCCTTTTTTTGGCTTCTGATGAACATGATTGGATCACGACGGTTACTGTGTTAACTTTGTAGTTGCTGTGCAAAAAAATAAAAAAAGAGTTATCTCATGCAGGCCCTGTTTTCCTTGTGGCTGCTGTTACTTTCTGACAGACAAAATGACTGTCTATGCTTCCCCTAACACCTCCCGCTCTTTTGAGGCTCTGCTACTGGTTATGTTGGGATTTTTTAAAAGGAGTGCTTACTCAAGCTTGGAGCTTGATTCTCTGTGCAGGCACGCAAATATATAAATACCTGTCAAAAAATAGGCATTTGAGGAAAAAAAAAAAAATCCACAAACTTAAATCTCCTCACTTTGTCACCACAGATAAAAACATGTTGAAAGATAAACCTCATGTTCTAGATCACGGATGTTGGTTTTGTTTGGGTTTTTTTTCTTCTTCTCCCCAGTTTAATGTGTGAATACGTTTCAAAAGGTCAAGGAGTCCAGTTTAATTCTTAAGGAAAAGACTCATCAGGTTGCATAACTATGTTCTCTGTTTCCCTGTCACCTCATGGTGGATGGATGTGCAGGACTGAGAACAGAACAGCAAGTTTACCCTCATTTACGCTGCATGTGTTACTCCCACTTAGGAGCAATCTGTACTATAGCTGCTGCAAATTAGAGCAGCTGCCTGACCTCCCTGTGTCAGAGGAGTGGATGGAGAACCAGGGATTTGTAATTGTGAACAAATACTATTCTTACAGCTTTTCCTTGGTACCTTCAAGACCTTGGGAAGACACAGGTTTTGGTGGTGGAATTTTTGTTCTTTCTTTGGTTGTTTTGCATTTTGTGCCAGACTTGAGTCTGTCAGACTCTGTCAGATATAAGTCAAGGCCTTTAACCAGCTGAGTTTCCGTATGAGGGGTTGTAGGATTCCCAGGAACAGCATTACATTTGCACCTGTTTTCTCATTCAGGTTTGCATTTCTTGACAACTGCTTCAGAGAAAGTTGTTTCCCAGCAACTACTTCCAGGGGTCTTGTCTTGCATCATATTTGCTTTTGTGGATGCAGCAAAAGTGTTAGGAAGTATCAGCTCTCCCGTTCCCTTACATTTTCCTGTGGCTTGTTCAGACCTCTTAACAGTGCAGAACTTGGCTTTGAGATCATAACTAATTCAAATACTGCTTCAGAAACATTTTTTCTCAAGGTATTTGTCCTTGTAAACCATGCTTTAAAGGTTCAAAAGACCTGCATGTTCTTGGATGCTTTAGTACTCACACCCAAAAATATACGATCCAGAAGACAGATAAGGCAGATGATCGATGCAATGTCACTTTGAATTTTGATGACATACTAGTTCCTGTTCTTGTAAGGACAGGAGGGTTTTCATATTTTTTTTTTTGTGACCCTATTATTATTAGATAGGTTTTAGTTTGGTTTTTTTAAGATTCTTCAGAAAGTGTTGAAAAGAGGGTTTTAAATTTGGAAGGAAGGTGATTTTTATGGCTGACAAACACATTTCACAAGCATGGGAGAAGGATAACTTAAATTTTTCTGGGTCTTTTTGTACTATGCTCATGTAGGCTACATAATGTAGGATAGTTTATCACACGTGGTCCATCCCACTGACTGCTTTGGTTCAAGTGTTAACATGCACCTTGCTTCCTCTTCTAAGCCTTCCTACTTTTGTATGGTAAAGTTTCATTTATGCACTTCTGTAGCATAGCTAGCTAAGACTGGGTGATGGGAGATGTGTTTACTGCCTGCTTTTGGTGTATAGTGAAGACTGTTTCTGTTTGTTTTTCTGGGAAAATTTTCTCCTCCCTCTAGGAAGAATGCTTTCAGTTGAAGGCTTTAGATAACAAATTGTGAGGGACTGAGATAAGACTTTTCTTGCTGGAGCTAATAGTTTCAAAAATTTGGTCTCAGAGTTCCTTCCGTCAGGAGGGTAAACCTTGATAGATCTGTTTTTTTAAATGATATCAACAAGTCTAACAAAAGATGCTGCTTCTTCAAAACATTGCTATTTGTTTATATGAGACGAGTGAAGTCTTTTACTTCACAAGATCAAAAGTTATCAGTGGCAGAAAAAGAACAGAATCAGTCTCTTAGAGCTCTTTTCTCCTGTAGCCTGAAATAATTTCAACAGTAACTATTTTGGAAAACTTATTTTTCCTCCATCTGGGCGACTCTGCAAGCGGGTGCTTCAGTTTTAGGTAAGAGGTACTTTGCCATGTTAAATAACCTGAGCAAAGCTGGCAGTAAAAGTGCCTGTCACTAAATCTGCATTGGGCCAGCACAAATCAAATTTCACCAGGTGAGCAGGAAAATGACTAAAGGATGCTGAAGTATACATAAACATGGAGGCTGCCAGTGATTTACTGGGAGGCAGATGATTTGCACTGCCAGGCTGTTGGCTCATTATAAATACAGAAATTGTATCTGGGATCTGAGGAAGAAAAGCGAGAACCAAGAAGGCTGACCTGTTCTCCTGTTTTTTTTTTTTTTTTTAATTGGGTCTTAGAATCAGTAAAAAACTAGAGGTGGTAAAAAGACTGTTATTTAGGATCTCTGTAGTTTTTAGGAACATGATCTACATAATAGCATATATTAAATGCAGTTTATCACTTACAAGATACTTTAGTGTAAGTAAAGAGGACTACTAAAAGACTAAATTTCTGTTTCCTATTGGTTTCTTACTCTGAATTGTGAATACACCTGGCATCTTTGCTTCAACTGTGCTGTGTGAGCAGTGAATTTTATTTGTAGAAAATGCTTGTTACTGTGAAATTTAGATGGTCCTTATTTGTACTAGTGTAGGGATAAACAACAGGGGAATTTGGCCTCAAAGAACTGGGAGGAATGCTCTTTGTATTCTTGTGTTTCTCGAAGCTGCATGTTTCTAATGATTTCCTAAGTAGACGTAGACATCGGCAATTTCTTCCCTGATTCCCATTATCCCTGTTACTGCCAATCATGAGGAGGGAAATGGGCTTAACTCATTATGCCTGCCCTCTATGTTTGGTAGGACAGGGGTTTCTCTACAGTAAGATTTTTATCACCTGCTTTCACCACGCTCAGTTGTGTAGCTGTGTGTTGACCTGTGCTATGAACTGACAGAGATCCCAAATTTTTCTGTCGTGGTTTAGGCCAAATCGGCTACTGGGGACCTGGGGGACCCCAGATGGGACCCACAGATGCTCCCCTCTACCCCTCTTCAAAGAGAGAGGCAGAGGAGGAAAAAGAGACTTACGAGTTTAGAAGGAACTAAACTACTTTAATGAAATATTAATAATAAAATAAAAAAGAAATAATGAAAAATATATACAAAACCATATCAAGCTCCCGAGGCAACAATCAGGACACCAGCTGGCACTGGGGAAGTCCCAGACTGGACTCAGTGACGGACGGGAACTGGATTCCAGATCTGCATTCAGGATCGGGATCACAGGCAGACGAACGGAGTCCTCCTCAGACGTCGGCCATTGAAGGAAGAGCGCTGACCCTTTGATCCATCAGCTTTTATACTGAGCATGATGCAGATGGGATGGAATACCCTGTTGGTCAGTTTTGGGTCACCTGTCCTGTCCGCTCCTCCCTGCAGGTGGGACCCCACTATGCTTTTCCACTTCTGACCTTCCAACGGGGCAAACAACAAAGTTGGTTGGCCTTGGCTGTTATAGCAATAAGTATAAGCAAGAGCCTCTCTGCATACCATGCCTGGGCATCAGCTATAAACATTGGTCTTATCACTCTGAGAAAGTGAACATTGTCTGCAAAATATGCTGTTAATTTCAGTGGTTAGAAGAGGCCCAGCTAAGAAGCGAAGTTACTGAACAAAATTGGTTCTGTTTTACCTCAAACCAGGACAATAGCCCAGAAAAATATTTTGTAGAGAGGAAGGGGGAGGGGAAGGGAGCAGCTCACACGGCAGAAATTCTTTCTGCCAGTACTGCCCAGAAGACCTTTTGCATTGCTGAACCGTAGGCTCACGGGTATCAAATAAAACTGGTCATCCTCTTGCTGTACAACGGTGATGAAAGGAAAGACCAGTCGCTTCATAGTGTCTTCCTTGTTGAAAGCCAGAAAAGATACATCACTTTTTTAAAGAGGAGTTAATAGTTGGTTCTAAATCAGTCAACATTTCTTTATCACTGGCACTTTAAAATTTTAATTTGAAATACTTTATTCATACCTTATTGACTCTTTTTAATTGCCTGCAGCATTTATCTGGTTTTGGATGGGAACAAGTGTATGTTTAAATGTGAAAACTCAGATATTTCATTCTTTATGAGTGAACAAGTGTTGTTTAAACGGTATTTATTTCAAGATGGTTTAGGAAGGAGTTTTAAATTGCATTGGCTTCTCTTTTCCTTTGGAATATACTGGTACCCAGAAGACATCCTTTTATAAGAAAAATGTGTGGTTTTATATGGGAAAATAAATGAAGGTTCTTACATTTGCCTCGTGCCGTTTGCTTGAGTGTTTTTTTGGAATGGTGGCATTTAAGAATGTGCATTATGCTCTCTTTACAACTAAATTGTAGGGTTGAGGAGTTGGATGTCTTTTTTTCTTTTTTCTTCTGCAGTGGCTGTTAGTCATTACCGCCTTGTAAGTATTAGCAAAAGCAGGTTTAAAGCTGGTTAAATTTGTCTTCCATTTGTATTTGTTGGCTTCCAGTGCCTTGTCTGTTAATTTAACTAGTTTATTAACCATGACACAAATTCTTAAGACAGACCAGGTGCACTTTTATCTTTAAATTGTGGGTGGAAAATGAAGGCTTGCAAGATACTTTTCATAAATACACAAAAGACTTCTCTTTTTAATCTTGCATGTTACGTGAAAGTAAGTACTGCAGAACTTAGCCAAGAGTTACAGGTTATTTATTTGGTGAGGTACTTTGCATGCCTTCTTTGTTGCACTTCGACTCTTATGTGTGTATTTTAAACATTGTTATTGTTTTCGTGTTCTTTTGGTTTTAAAGTTCCTCTTCATAAAAACATTAGCTTTTACGTGCCAAAGTGTGTGATGAGCATGGGTTCCTGATGTGGAAGTCCCGTCTTGGGATGATGCTTCTCTCTGCTTGTCGCAGTGCTCCCTCTTGTGTTGGGCTGCCCTCTGCTCATGCTCCCCTTTTGACTGATATCAAGGCATGAAGCATCTAGTTTCTTTTGAGTCATCCTCAAGTAGCAGTCCACCAGTGTATGAAATTTTCTGCCCTGATTCTGCGTATGATGCTCCTTCTGTTTATTTAAGTAAACTGTTTTAAGAGTGTCCGCTTCTCTTAAGTGGTTATTTCACATTATCTTCCTTTGTAAGGTATGGTTCAGTAGGCTTGTACTGGCTTTTTGGACAGTATCCTGCCTTGTCCTGCTTTCATGCTGGTTTGTAGCATCTCTTGTGGTTTCTTCTTAGTGGAATGCATGACTTTTTCTGGTCTTTTTTTTAATTCTAGTTGTTATTTTGGGGAGAGACTGTACAGTCTCTACAAGGTATAGACAAACTTCTTAAACTTTTTCACCGTTCATAAGTGTTTCCTCTTTCAGGTCAGTATAGCTTCTTCCAGGTTAGCCAGGGCAGTGGAATACGATGTGGCTGGCCTTTACCTCTTATCCAATATGCACTCCTCATAGCTAATACCTACGTAGATGAAGTCTGTACTATAACCTTCTATGACACAAAAATATTGGTGGTAATTACTTTTTAGATTGATTGTGATACTGATACTTTTTGATTCTCCAGATAGGAGCTGGAATTCAAGAGGAATTTCAGAGCTCTTTTTAAATAAAGCAGGTGCTCTCAGAAATGAGGAACAGCAAAAAATAATTTTACTTCAAAAATTTTAGGGTACAGAGTGTAAATAATAGTGCAATACAGATAAGACATTCTTTTACAAAATACATTAAATCTATGATTGTGATCAATGCAAGGGAAATAAGATACATGTAGATTAAAAACTGAATCAATAACTGAGGTGGTGTGAGAAATCTTCAATTTAGAAACTTTCAAAGAAAATCTCATGGATCTGCAGATAACAATTTCATCACGAACAAAAATTCAGTGCTAGAAAAATGGTATCTTTGAACAGAACTCAGTCTCTCTAAAGTTTTATTTATGAAGGATTACTGTACAAGGAAAATAAATCTTGTTAATACAGGATACTTAATTCTGTAGAAAGCAGAAGACGTATTTGCTGGTTGTGGTGAAGCTCTCTCTCTTACCGCTACCTGTGGACAGTATGAATTGCTCTTTACTGTTCAGAAACCTTGCAGTTCCGAAGTCTTTCTGGTGGTCTTACATCTATAAGTGAAGTGAACCTTGGCATATGCTTTCTTTAACTTGTGTTTTGTAAACCTGCTGCTTAATTGTTTTTGTGCTATTCAGTGTGCTGAAGCCTAAACAAAGTTAAGACTGAAAAATCTGCAATGTCAACAGAGTTATTAGGTTAGATATAATTATACTAAATGGGGAGAATGATTTTCACAGTGTAAGTAACTTACTTTGGTGAATATATTATTTTGAAGAAGAAAGTAAATGCATTGCTCTCAGCTGCATGTGTATTAGGCGAGCTTGCCTTTGTTGGCAGGTGAATAGTTAAGAGTAAACTGAATTTTTTCAGTAGAGACAAGAACTGAAGATTAAATTTTCAGAGGAGCAGCACAACTTTATTGTTTGCTTAGGTCCCAGAGCGTTGTTTATGTATCCTAGACTAAAATTTTGGTGGAAAGTGTTTTGGATACTGCTAACATTGGTTTCACTAATAAAATCAAAATGACACAATTCTGTATCTATTCCACTGTGTGTTTTTAAGTCACAAATAACTTTTTTTTTTTCTTTAACTTCAGGCAAAACAGGGCCAACAGTCTCACAAAGTTATTTGTTTGGTTTTTTTCAGTGATGTTTTGGCACTGCCTATTTTCAAACAGGAAGATTCCAGCCTTCCACAAGAAAATGAGACCAAACATCCACCCTTCCAGTATGTTATGTGTGCTGCAACATCTCCAGCAGTAAAATTATACGATGAAACTCTTACATACTTGAATCAAGGTTGGTATACATATGTTGCAGGCATAACTATAATGAATGCAGCTTGTGGTACAAGTCTAAACCTGGAATTGTATTTCATGTTTTGATACATGTGGGTACATCCAAAATAAACTTATGTCAAAAATGGCATTGGGCGCCTTACTAGTATTCCTGTTCTGTCCAACTCGTGGACTCAGAGCTATAGTCAGTCAATACTTCCCTTTCAGAGTCTGGGTTTTTTGGTTGTTTTTTTTCTGCTCTGTGTGTTACCCCTTTCCATCCCCCACATCCACCAGGAAAATCAAGCCGACAGAGCTTTAAAGAGACAAACTTCAGGTAGTAGTAGCTTGAAATACAAGAGTAATTTTGCATTCCTGTTTTGATAATAGCAAGTTGATTGGATGATATTTGTGTAAGGTACACACAAACACCCCCAAAAAGTCATAATAAATGTTAAAACGTCAATCCCTAAACAAAAACTATTGCACAACAGAGGACACTGTAATAGCTCTCAAATTAGCTATACATGTCTGCCCAGAACAGTGTTATGTTTGAAACATAAACACAAGTGCAGCTACCTTTGGAGTTTGTGTGTATTGCACCATTGTCTACATTTATCAGAAATTCACTAGATAAATACTTCACGTGAGTCTTACAGTTTTTTCCTCATACCTTGTGGTTGATTTGCATGAAAATTCGGTTTTCCTTCTACAGAGGGCACTGACTGCTGGGTAAAACAATCTGAATGTAGTCATTGCCATGTGATAACACCTCTCTCACCTCTGGAAATGACATTGGTGGTGTAAGTTTAGTCAGCTAGTATTCTAAACTCAAATAAAACCATTTACCCTTTGTTCTGAACTGTGTCAATGGCTTTGTACACTGCCACCCACCCTCTCCCTCAGCTGTAACATTCTAGGATCACCATTCCTAGATTTAGTTTTTCTCTTATTTGAGGACTTTGACCCAAAATCTCTCAATAGATAGCACTGTAATTAGAATACACAGTGCCGCAGCACAACTTGTATGAAAAATAAAAAAAAATTAAAAAAATAAATCACTTTCACCATTTCTTTTCCATCCCCTACTGTGTTTTGGTACAATTAATCTTCTTGACTCGTGTTTCTCTGAGCACTGTACTACTTTAGTGTGCAGCTAAGAGGGGACAGGTTAAAATATGTACTGGTGAATATTCCTTGGTCTTTGTGAGCTATTTAACTTACTAATTGCTTTACTAGGTTATAGAATTTGTATATTTTACATGTGTGTTTTCTTGATAGGATATCCTTTTTGCTCAAGTTGAAAGGCTTCTAGTAGTCTGAACTTCTGGTGATGCAACCTGGAAGTGTTTAACTGTGTACTGGGGGCCTAAAATCTGTGAGAGCAGATTGTGTCTAATTTGATACTGACATGATGACAAAGCATCATTTTCAACTTTCTATGTGAATAAAGTTGCTAAGTGCTTCACCTTGCAGTATCCAGTCTGTCTAAATATGCTTTAAATGTTACTTGACTCTTCTACTAATGAGAATAATGGAAGTTATTTAGGTGATTTCTAGTGTCTTGCAAACGTGATCATGTAGTTCAGCCATTTGCTTGGTCAGGTTTACTTTATTTTTTACCACTTTTTGCACCCTGAGTGCGCTCTGCAGGAGAAAAGAGTACAATTGCAGCAGTATGCTGGACCAGCAATATGCTTTGCACTGTTTAAAACACTTCCAAGTTTTGTAAACTTTAAACTCTGTAGAAATATACTTTGTTTTCTTCAGTGCCAGGATCCAGCCTTTCTGACAGAACGCAAAACTTGAAGGTCAGCTCAAAGTGCTGGGGGCCCAGCACAAGGCGGCAAGCTGAAGGAAGAAACTGCTTGCTATCTTGCCTCTAGGAAGAGCTTGCCGTTTAAGTGACACTGTCTGAAATTACTGTAAACGTTTCATCTGCCCTTGAAAATCTCTTTTAATATAAAGATTTCTTTTGCAAAGAAGTCTTGCTGTTTTTCAGTGTCCTAGGTAACTTTTCCTGATGTTGAAAAATGAAGGCACTGGTATACCCTTTTTCTAAATAAATATGGGGAAAAAACCCAGCTGGCCAACTTCCCTTTTGTGCTAATACTGAAGACAGAAAGACAGTACATTTGCTGCCTTGGTTAAGACTTTCTCCTAAAAAATTCTCAACTAGATGTTTGTGTGTGTGTATATATATGTGTATATGTAAAAAAAAAAATCTTAAGATAGTTTTGAGACATGACATCGTTCATACTGAAGCCAGTTTAAAATAAGGATCAGTTTGCCACACTTGAGTTGTACTGATACATATGTTTGTGTAATGAGTTGGATTAAGTCCTCTAGAAAAAGAGTAATTTTAATCCTGGTCAATTCAGTTATCTGGTTTCTAGTTTAGCCCCGTTATCAGGCAGTGTTTTGCCTTAAATCATTTTCAAGAGGATTGTGAATAGGGTGTACCATAGAGAGCAAATGCCCTCTTTAGTTTCATCAGCAGTTGTCTTAGTTTACTGGATTGGGAATACCAGAAGCAACGGGAACATTTGCCCTGTCTGTTAAGCTATGGTGACATTTCCTAAGGCAGTACTTAAGGAAGCCCTGACTTTACCCTAGTATTTTAATAGGAATAGCTAAGAGCGTCATTCAGAGTTCAAGGAGTATCTTGCTGATGCTCTTAGTCATATGATTTAGTTTTGGGTAGTCCTGTGAGGAGCAGGGAGTTGCACTTGATCCTCATGCGTCCCTTCCAACTTGAGATATTCTGTGAGCTAATGGAATATTTAAAGGGATTAGGTTTTCAGCTGAAGCTGATTGTAGAAGTTCAGATCTTGGAGTGATGATGATTGATTGTTCAGTGGTTTGCAGGGTTCTTATTAACTGTAAAATCTGTTAAATTAGTCCATTGAGAATGTATATCAGAGTTGTAGGACAACATTTTGAGTTGGGTGCTGTTCAGCTAGATGCATATCGAATAGTAGAAATGGTATGGAAGAGAATTGCTTAAAGGGGAAGCATTCTTTAGGTTGGTTTAAACAGTGCAGCTGGGCTTGTAGTTCTGTGAATGCAAAGAACTGCTTGGGACAGACAGAATCCACCTCAGTAAGGGGGGCAAAAATACCTTTGCCAGCAGGAGGGCTTTGAAGAAGGAACGACAGGGGAGGGAGAGAGTAACCAGTAGCACTGTGAGGGAGTGATGGACATGGTTGATGAGCAAAGGGCCTCGAGTGATGTGCCTGAAAGGGAACACAAAATCAAGAAAAGGAGGCTTAAACAGGATCACCTCCACCATTTGGGTGTAAGCAAGTAAGTGCTTATAAAGCACCATTGTGAGGAAACGCCAAAACCCTTTCTGGCAAATCAGAATGGTGGGATGCCTCTCTGAAGTGCATGTACATTAATGCAAGCAGCGTGGGAAGTAAATACAAGGAATTAAGACATCTATGTGCAGTGCTATGATCTTGTTGGGATCCTGCAGACGTGATGGGATGGCTTGCATAAGTGAAATGTTGCAATGGAGGGATACTGGCTGTTCAGGAAAGGCAAGGCAAAAAGATAAAGAAGGGGGAGTTGCACTTCATGTGGGAGAACAGCTGGAATGCCTGGAGCTCTGCCTAGGGGTTGGGTGATGAGCCAACTGAGAACTTATGGGTAAGGATTAAAGAGCAGAACAATACGTGGGACGTTGTAGTGGGTGTCTGCTATAGGCCACCTGACCAGGAAGAACAAGCAGATGAGGCCTTCTACAAAGAGCTAGAAGTAGCCTCATGTTCCAAGGCCGTGGTCCTCATAGGAGGACTTCAACCACCCTGATGTCTGCTGGAGGGACAACACAGCAGGACATGAGCAATCCGGGAGGTTCCTGGAGAGCATCGATTGTCAGCTTCCTGACCCAAGTGATAGAGGAGCCAATGAGGTGCGGTGCTCTGCTATACCTCATACAACAAGGAAGGGTTCGTTGTGGATGTGAGTGTTGAAGATAGGCTTAGCTGCCATGATTGTGAGATGGTGGAGTTCAGGGTCCTGAGACGAGGAAGCAGGGCAGAAAGGAAGATCACATCACTGGACTTCAGGAGAACAGATTCTGGCCTCGCCAGTGATCTTGGTAGAGTCCCATGGAATAAGGCCCTGGAGGGAAGAGGAGCCCAAGAAAGCTGGTTAATATTCAAGGATCCCCACCTCCAACCTCAAAAGCAGTGGATCCCAATGAGCAGGAAGTCAGGCAAAAATGGCAGAAGGCTTGCATGGATGAGCAAGGAGCTCTTGGCAAAATTCAAACACAAAAAGTAGACATATGGAAGCTGGGTACAGGGACAGGTAACCTGGGAAGAATACAGAGACACTGTCAAAGCCTGCAGAGATGCAGTCAGGAAAGCTAAAGCCCAGCTGGAGCTGAATCTGGTGAGGAACGTCAAAGACAAGATGGTCTTCTAGAAGTACATAAGCAGCAAAAGGAGAACTATGGAAAATGTGGGCCCCCTGCTGAACGAGGCAGGGGCTCTGGTGACATAGGACATGGAAAAGGCTGGGGTATTGAATACCTTCTTTGCCTCAGTCTTTACTAGCATTACTGGCCTCCAGGAATTCTTGGCCCTAGAGATTAGGTGGAAAGTCTGGCGCAAGTAATATGTACCCTTGGTGGAAGAGGAATAGTTCACAGAGTAGTTAAGCAGGCTGGACATAGGTAAATCCATGTGTCCTGATGGGATGCACCCACAAGTGCTCAGGGAGCTGGCAAATGTCATTGTGAGGCCACTCTCAATAGTCTTTGAGTGATCACGGTGACTAGGAGAGGTGCCTGAGCACTATAGGAAACCAAACATTGCTCTGATCTTCAAAAAGGAGGACCCAGGGAACTGCAGGCTGGCCAGCCTCATCTCCATCCCAGGGAAGGTGATGGGAGTAACTAATCCTGGGAACCGTTTCCAGGCATATGAAGGACAAGAAGGTCATCAGGAGTAGTCAGCATGGATGATTCACTAAGGGGAAGTTATGCTTGACCAACTTGATAAACTTCTATGATGAAACGGCTGGCTTGGTACACAAGGGGAGCGCTGTGGGTATTTTCCACAAGTCATTGTCTTCAGTAAGGCTTTTGCTATTTTTTCCCATATCTTCATAGAGAAGCTATTGAAGTATGGGCTGGATGAGCATCCTTGGAGATACTCAGAAGCAGGCAGGGTGGGTCCTGGGCAACTGGCTGTAGGTCACTGCTTGAGGGGGGACGTCAGGCAAGGTGACCTCTAGAAGTCCCTTCAAGACTTGACCATTCTGTGATTTTTGTGAAAGAGGGTACCACGGATTCAGTGTTAAGCAGTGGACAGTTAAAATTCCTAGCACCTTAGGTTGCTTTGCTCCTGTGGAAAGAGCAGAGAAAGTAGCATATATAGCTCTCATATAGAGATGACTAAAATCAGTGCTGGGGTGCTTTTCACGCTTTCAGAGCAGCTACATGTCCAAAACTCCAGAATGGAACATATCTGTCCCTTTGTGTTGAAAACTTCCTGTGCTATTTTTGCATTTTTGAGTCAGGTATTCCTTGATTTTTACCTTCATCAAATCTTTGGTCTTAATATTATTGTGCACCTGTAAAAGGTTAGCAACACTTGTTGAGCAAGCAATCAGAATTCTGCCCCCCCGCAATGATGAGAGAAAACAGAGAATACTTGCAAAAGTTTTATTAATAGTGCTAGATTTAAAAAAAAATGCAGTCAATAAATGCAGATGGACTTACATATACCTTTGTGAGTAAAACAGCACTGGTAGTTGAGCAAATCTCAGTAACAGGAAAAAAGTTCCCTCCTGTTAAATACAGGAGGAGAAATTATCTACTGCTTTACTCATTAGCACTAGGTTAATTTAATTTTTATATGGATTTATGTGATCAATAATCATACCGATGATCAAATGCTGCTGGGGTGAAGAAAGCCTGTATGTGTGTAGAGTGTACACGTAAATGTGCTAATTGTGTTACAGCAAAAAACAACCCAAACATATAATTGGAGGTAACATGGGTCTGTGAAGCAGTGAAAGGAGTTGAAGAAATCATTTGCTCATTCACAGGGGTATGGCAGCTGAGCTTTTACCTTGTAGGACAAGTCAATAAATGTCTTTTAAATGTAGTATATGCTAGAGCGTAAAGGTAGTTTGGAGGGTAATGTAGAAGGTAATGAATTTACTGCACTTGATGTTAGTGAACCTCTTGAAATCTGTGTTGTCCTATATTTTAATTAGGGAAGTGCAGTTTTGCAAATGAATATGTGCTGCTCACCTTGGGAAAAAAAAATTATCCCTGTTGTTCAAACAAATTACTTCAAGCTTTGTCTCTTTTGAAGTACAACAGTTCATCAGATTCACTGGAAAGATAGGTTCGCTCATATCTGTTTGAAATTACCAGTAACTGGCTCTTTTAAAGGCTTATTTATAAAATCATAGGAAGCCTAAAAATCATACAAAGGCAACAGGTACACGAACAAAATTAAACATGGGAGAGCATTATGTATGTTGTGTGAAAAGTATAAAAACCCTGCAAGAGTTTCTTTCGGAAGACCAGTCTGTGGTCCTCGGTATGTTGCCTTTCATCAGTTTCCAAAATAAAGGAATTCAGCTTTGAAAAGTTTTTCTTCGTTAAAAAAACCAAACAAACAAACCAACCCAAAAAAACCCAACAGAGAAACAGGTACTTAAACTTTGTGTAAAATGAAATACTTAAACTTTGGAAGTATCTGTAGTTTTAAAGGGACCAAAAAGTTTCATTTTGTTCCAGTATTTCCTGTCCTGTGAAGTGAACCTTGTTATAAAAATCTCTTGAACAGAAGCTTCAGCTACTGGTATTCTTGTGTACTGTGAACCAAAAGCTAATTCAGGTGCGTTGAACACAAAATAGCTTTGTGCTCTGAGTCTTCTACTGATACAGATTTTTTTTTTTCTCTTTCAAGGTCAGTCCTATGAGATACGGATGCTAGATAATCGGAAAGCTGGAGACATACCAGAGATCAATGGAAAACTGGTGAAGGTGAATTGAAGTTCTCTAGATAGTATTACTAACCTCTACTGGTTGCATATGAAAAGGGTAGTTCTTAACCCTGTATTGTACTCTGATTCACGGAGGGAGGTTGACTGGCTGATCTGACCAATAAAGAAAATAGCCACAGTGGAACTTAATGCCTGGTTCTGTTGTTTCAGGTTTACTACAAATTGAAAGAATATAGATGTATGCATTTCCCCATTTATGAAATGTGTTCATTTCATGTAACTTTAGATAGCTAAAGGTGAGCTAATCGCTTCATGTACCCTTTATAAAGGTCTGCAGTCTGATCTAAGATGAGATGAATCTCTGCTAACCATGCCCGTGTCTTTCTGCTGAGTAAAAGGGAGCTGTGATAACAGTGATCTCAAATTTAGATATCTGAAGTTAGGTGAGAGAATCCAATCTAGAGACTGTGTATTTTATGGATTTTTTATATTTCTGATGTCACTAAATACTTTTTCAGAATGAGTGTGGACCCGTGATACTTTAAAAAAAAAACCAAAACAGTATGAATATGCGCACCCCATGCATAGAGTACTTGTGTGTGCTGAAGACCAAATTATTTTATGCAAAGCTTAAGATACCTAGTTGTCTACAGGTTTGTATCCAACGTCTTCTGAGCTATTTCGTTGTCCATTTCAAGGGATTAGAAGCTGTGGAAGGAAGCTAGAGGATCATTCAGAAAGAAGTGGAGGTAGTATAAGCATGTTTCTTAATAGGTGTTACAGAAGACACATGGAGTCAACCTGTGGTTTTTGCAACAGCGGGATATTGGAGATACATCCATAGGAAAATAATCTGTCTAATTTTGCTGCTTGTAGAGCAGTTTATTCCATATCTGAGCTCCTGTTCGCAATGCCAGATTGGTCTCCTTGTGCTTTAATGTTAGTGGAAGGTACTGTGGATCTGAGGTGTCGCGTGAAGTATAAGAACAAGGCAGACTGAAAAATGTCCAATTCATGGTACAAATTATTAAAAGAACTGGTGAAGGGGAGGGGTTTGGAGTTTTCTTATAAGCATCGAACAATGTTACTAAATTCCCTGAAAAATCTTATTTAGGTACTGGGAAAGAAGGGAAAAACTTTAAAGTCATTTTGACAGTGGTATTGATAAGTACACCAGAACAGTATGCCTGTGGGAGGCTGAGTCTTTACCTGTGAAGTTTAGGCTATATAATTTTTGAATTTTGGTTGTATTGTGTAGTCCTGTGCCGTGTTCTTATTTGTCTGTGGGATGCTTGTTCAGAGATAATTTCAGGAAATGTTAAACACATGCATAAAACTGGGATTTGTGAGTTCTGTAATCAAACTTTTTACAACTTGGCATGTTGTCTTGCTGTAATAAGCATGTTGACTATTTTGCCCCCTTTAGGTGCTAATTCCTTGTAGCTTTGGGTTATCTCTCTGCTGTAATTTTGTAGGTTTATATATTGATGATGACCCATTTGGTAGGTAAAATAGGACAAAGCAGAGTAAAAGTTTAAAAAAGTAAATTTTATCATAGCAAGACATTGTAATGCTGCATCAACAAACTTTCCATTTTCAACATTTAAATACTGGAATCTCAGTACTTTAACAAAGACGGCATTTAATGTTGGTGAAGGTGGCTGCAGATATTTCCAAGTTCCAAACTTGCCAGTTTGCAGTGAAAAAGGAGCGGTATGTGTGTGTACATGTGTGCATGTATGCGCACGCGCTTTCTGTTATCTTTGAAATAAACCCAAGAAAATGCAATATATCTTGAAGAGGCACTTCATTTAAAAGTTACTGGGATTTTGGACACTTCTATCCACTGTTAATATAAGTAAGACTGTAGACTAATGTAAAAAAATGAGGCAAATTTACCTGCGTTTTGTTTGTTCAGTAGCAATTCATGTGTTCAGTATTTTTCCCCTTCTGTGTAACAAATTGCTTTGTATATGTGCATTCATGCAGCAGAATGGAAACATTTCTTTAATATGACTAAGTGCATAGTTGTAGCAGAACTGGTCGCAAAAATAGGTATTGTTGGATAATTGCTTCTAGCTGAATAGAGTTAATCGTATCATAGTATTTTTTAGAGTAGTATCTTAGCTAGAATAGTTGGAATACTTTGGAAGTTTTTCATTGTTAATATTAATTAAAATAATAGATATGTTGTAAATATGCTTATAAATACTAGGAAGGGAATTTTCTGTTAATTTTATTTCTTAAAACTTTTAACAAAAATTCACAGAATTCCCAGTGAAAAAAATGGTCAAACTATGTTAACCACTTTTCAGCATAAATGAATTCTTTTGTGTTTGTTTTCTGAAATAAGTTGATGTTGCCTACACAGTGTTGATACTGTGCTGTCAGTGTTGCTCAGTTCACTTCATGTGACCTTTGGCATATGCAATCAGATGTAATTCTCTTTTGCGTTTCTACCACATTTTCAAATATCTCCTGCTGCTCAGTTTTATTTCTGTGTTCTGGAATATTTTGGGATACTGATGGTTGCCAGATTTTTTGCTCCAAGTATGTATTTATCAGCACTGCGGCTATTTTGGAATGTTTTAATGCTTTATCTTCAGGCTGTTTCTAAACATATAGTAACATTGTGGCTCATCAGATGCTTGTTTTCTTCTTTGTTAGAGTATTATAAGAGTTGTGTTCCATGACAGAAGGTTGCAATATACAGAGCACCAGCAGCTAGAAGGTTGGAAGTGGAACCGCCCTGGGGACAGACTTCTCGACTTAGGTATAATTGTTTCTATCTATTGCCACTGTACGAAATTCAATTTCCAAATTTAAATTGATCATGGTCACATTTATGCCGGGGCTGGTGAAAAAACACAGACTAGCTTTCTGTGTGCTGCTTTGTCATAGCGTGTATTTTGATTGTTCTTAACACTTTCACATTCCTTCAAAAGCTTTCAATGCTACAGAAGTAAGATAGCAACTCTGCAACAGTAATCTTTCTGATTTTGTTACTAAATTTGATAGTAATTAGGAGAACATGAACAAAAGTAACTTTCTCTGGTAGGTTGTGGAAATGACAGCAATGTGGTTTCTTTATTTTGCATAACTTCATATTTTTTTTGTTGCATAATCTGGGGGCGAGGGGGAGGAGGGGAATCAAAAAACACCCCGAAACCCTACGCACTTTGTATGTTGAGTATTTAATTTCTTCGGATTAGTCCTGAGATACTGTTTATGGGCTTACGGTCAAGCCACCAAAGCCCACCTTTTTTCACCCTGTGTTTGTTGATGGTAACCTTATATTAAAACTTATTTCTACTGTTTTGTTGAACTATGATTATTTTAAAGTATATACTACTTACTTTAATATAGATATTCCAATGTCTGTTGGAGTCATTGATATCAAGACAAATCCAAGCCAGCTCAATGCAGTTGAATTTTTGTGGGATCCAACAAAATGTACATCTGCTTTTATTCAGGTTTGAAACTTTACTTGACTGGATGTTTGTGTTTGGTGCCTTTCAGATCACAAACAGTTGTGTGTTTGCATTATGAAGCTTCTTGATTTCTTATTTGTGGGATAGACATTAAATACCAGCTTTGTAAAAAAACAAACAAAACACAGATTCAGAGCAACTGTTAGTTCTATAAGGGTTCCTAGTTAGGTTTTTCAACTTGATTTGAGTTTATAAAAGCGTCTTTTAAAAACAATTTAAATAAAAGGCTTTCAAAAAGCTCTTTGCAGAAAGCTGCCATGGTTATAATATTTAGTTATACGGAGTATTAGAATTAATTTATATCCCTCTAAATAACTGTCACTACTTTTTTTTTTTTACGTTGAGAGGCCCGCTGGCCTAGAGATGAGCTTCAGCAGAGGCTTGGCTTGAGGATACAAAATGAAATTTAATGTGCTACAAAGAGAGTTTTAAGTCAGACATTCAAAAATGTTTTTCTTACTATGTCATCAGACTTCCTTGTAGTAGGCTTTTATTATTTATGTATTTGATAGTCAGGGTAATTGAACATGTTTTCTCTGGAAATTATTTAGATAGAATATTTAGTTTCACATTGGAATTTTTAGCTTACTTTTGTCTCGGATCTTTTTTTTGTTATGAAGAAAAGGTATAAAGTTTGAGGTAGGAGCATTTCTTACTGAGGCTGCCAAAATAGGTTAAATTCCACATCAGTAAATTAACTTTGATCTCGTGCAATAAGACATTTTTTCTAGTAAGAATTACACAAGTACTAAAATGTAGTCTCCTTAAATAAGTGTGAGAGAAACTATTGAATATTTTTGTTTATGCACTTCCTTAGAAGAAGTGATAACAGACTAACAGACTGAGGGGAAATGGAACTGATTATTATTATGGAAGTATAGTTCGGTTATTCTAAAGGCTAGAGGACACAGCATAGCAGCACTGATTACACTTAAGGCTTCAATTTCCAGTCTATGGTTCTTTGTTCTTGATGGCTATAGGAAATAAAAAGATAGCATTGTAGTCATTGAGAGTGCAAGGTATGCTATTGTCCACAGTGCCCAGCTTGCTTAAAATTCTGTAAGGGAGCACTGTCCAGTGAGATTCATCATAACTCTCTGTTACACTGATTTTCTTCCTAGATATTTTTTAGGGGTGTTTCTAGCTTAAAAATCCAGTCTTCAGGCTGATGTAGCACTTGAAGCAATTACATACTGATTAAAAAGTCTGTTGACTTTTACAGGAAGTTGGGCATATTTGAAAATACGCTGATTTCACATGAGTTTAAAAAACTTCCAGTCAGTGACCTTCTATAGCTTTGGTAATATTTATTACAAGTAACTCCAAAGTTTATTCTAGCTATAATGCATTGGACAACGATATTGAAAAAGTTTTTGCTATATTCATGGTAGATATGGTTGTCATCCACATACATATTTCTTAAGATCCAGCAATTTCTCATTTAATAAGTATCTATAATGACTTCTGCTTTTTGGGGAGATTTTGGTGACACACTTGCTTGTTTCCCTTCTTCCCTGTCCACGCAATATAATGTTTTTGGCTTCATTTGCATGTGGGCATGAAAAGGAACAAAATGTTAGTTATGCAGCTTGGTCCTCAGATAGGCTGGGTCATTTGTTACTTGTCCTTAGAAAATGTATATGTTGTTGGTAACACATAATAAAATTCATGTCTAGAATACTTCTGAGGGTCCTTCTTGTTTGGTGGTTGGTTTTTTTCAGGTACATTGTATCAGCACTGAATTTACCCCTCGTAAACATGGAGGAGAGAAAGGAGTTCCTTTTAGGATTCAGGTTGACACTTTTAAACAGACTGAAAATGGAGAATATACAGATCATCTGCATTCAGCCAGTTGTCAAATCAAAGTTTTTAAGGTAACAGTAGAAAACAGATCCTTAATAAGTCTCAGAAGCTCTCATAAAGATGGGGGACATCTTTATATTACTGCTTGACTTCTGAGATCAGATTTCAATTATAAAGCCATTTTCCCCCTACTTTCTTGTTCATGTAACTGTTCATTTTTAGCCAAAAGGAGCAGACAGGAAACAGAAAACAGACAGAGAAAAGATGGAAAAGCGAACTGCACATGAAAAAGAAAAGTATCAGCCTTCATATGACACCACAGTTCTTACAGAGGTAAGAAAATAGAATTGCATTTGCTTACTGAGGAGAAAATACATAGGTACAGCATATAACTTAGCTGCAGTCTTGGAAGGGTTGGGGAAGAATTAATTCTACACAAAGATAAGCCTTTTATTTTACAAACTTGTCCAGTGAACAGCAATGTTAAATTTTAGGGTTTTATTCTGCAAACTTTCATTTGCGGATAGTTGATAGATGCTGTATTAAAACAGACTAAGATTGAACACTTTGACTGTACTGAACCCTAGGGCCAGTCTTTTGGTACAGATCTAAAAACCTTGCAGCTGAAAAGCAAAAAAAAAAAAAAAGGGGGGGGAGGGGGAATCTAGAATTTAATTGTCTGTGAAATTTGAGCGTCAAAGTGTATTTTTTGGAGATTACTGAACATAAGGCCAGAGCCTCAGTAGGTTTTTGCATTTTCTTTTTACTTAAACATCAGTGAGTTCTGTGCAGTTTTCTAAAGATTTCAGAAATTTTTAAAAGGCTTTTAGATCTTTCCTCACTGTATAATGAAAAGAAATTGATCCAAATCTTTGGTGTTTGTCCAGATGAGGCTTGAGCCTATAATTGAAGATGCAGTTGAACATGAGCAGAAAAAGTCCAGCAAGCGGACTTTGCCAGCAGACTACGGTGATTCTCTGGCAAAGCGAGGCAGTGTAAGGGACTTCTGCTTACCTTTTCATTGTGCAAGATACCTTGTACAGTGTTAGATATAGGAGAAACTTCCATTACATAAAGTAAAAATATTTTGATTGCTGTGTCTTAATTTTATTCACTTTTATGTATACCAATTACTCCATGTTTGTTTTCAGCAAAGGAATCCTTCCTAAATCTAACACTTAAAACTGTTGCAGAGGGACTGTGTAACTTTTAAAAGTCAAGAGCTTTCCATTTATGTGACTTTAAGTGAAATAGCTTTCTGCTTTCCTGTATGTGTGTAATTAGTGGAAGTAAGAACAGTGAAATTTACTGTTTTGTTCCGTATTTGTACTTACATTCAATGTAAGTTTCCATGTACATCAGCATTTTTTGAAACGCCATGTGGTGTTGCAGAGGTTGATCGTTAGTTACTGATTTTTCCTTTAGCCATCTACATATTGTGCTCCAAGCAGGTTTAATGCAGTTCAGAAGAGTCAGCACGTCTTTGTGACATGTGTACGTTAACCCTGTACGTGCCTCCAAAATGAATCTAACATATCCTTGAGAATATCATTGAGACCTGACATTTTTCAGATGAGAAACAATCCTGCATCTTCTGTTTGGCAAGTTTAAATGTCAATTAATAATGTGACTGTGGAAGACAATTATTTGACTGTTCTTTGAACAGGCATATTGTGCTGACAGCTCTTTCCCAGCAGCGCTCAGGCAATGACTGTCTGACTCTTGTCCCTCAGACATGATTTTGTTTGTATTTATGATCCGTGAAAGTGATGTATAGGGTTTAGGTTATAACATACTTCAGTGTATACCTCTTGTTGTTTATAAGCCATGTAACTGGGTGGGAGGGAACAAGCGATATTAAGAAAGATGGGTTCTTTGGAGGATTTTTTTGCCCCCCTGAAACTGTTGTAAGCACTGAGCTGTCTAAATTTACCTTCTGCTTTTCTTGGTGATTGGGGTTCTTTTTCTTTCTTTCTTTCTCTTAAGATGCACCTTTAGCATTCTTTGGCAATGCAGACATTCTTTTATTTGTTCCAAATGGCCCTGGGAGGGGAAATATAGACAGGAGAAAACAGGATTTTATCACTTTCACTTATAAAGCTTATCTGAAGCAACTTTTGAAGCTGGTCCTTGGAGGGATTTCTACTTTTTTTTGCCCCATGCTCTGTTCTCTTTCTGTTGTTATAAGTACTTCATTGAATGATTGTTGCTTATAGGAAGAATAATAGAAAAAGGTGTTTTTAAAATATATGACAAATCCCTTGTCCAGAATAGGACGAACTGTAGCCAAATGATACCTGAAAGTTGTCAAAACTGTTATTAACAATCTCTTGGAAAACTAGGGTTCTATGGATGGGAGCATTGCTGTGATTGTAGCGAAGAAAAATTGAGGTAGGACAGGTAGTACTGGACTTCTAATGCCTTTCCTAAGGGACATAAAGGAAAGTGTGTGTGTGTGTTTATTTATTCACTTCTTGCTTGGGATGAAGGATGATCCACAGACTATTTTGGAATAACAGCTATGTACGGCTTTCCAGTTCTCTTAAATGTGCAGCTGCCTATTTCTGTTTTGCGTTTGCCCTTAATACAATTCTGTCTTGAGATCATTTGGTCAGTTTGTTGAGACCATTTTGAATTTTATTCCTGTGGGATGAAATGCTTTCAGCCTTGCTAACTTGATATCATTAGCAGATTTAACACATAACCTGTTCCATCATGACAATGATTTTTATAATTAGCAAAATTATTAGAAATCACCAAGCCCATAAAAAATGCCATGGAACACTATTTTTGCTGTATTAGAGTGTAACCTTGGTAATCGCTATACACTCATTAAGTACTATTTCTAACTATGTAAGTTGAGTGTGTAACCTGTTTTCTTGATGTAGGAAAGGAATGTCTGATCTATAGCTTGAAGGTTAACTTGTCAGCCTTTTTCTCTTTTCACGAGACAAGCTTATTCTTGTGGGACTTTTAAGTATGGACAGGGGATGGTGCATGTTTCTACTTAGAGCAGTTCTGTCCTTGCAAATCTGTCTTCTAAAATGTAGCCATCAGAAGGTTTGGCCATTATCAGACTTACCTCATACGTGCAGATCAGATGTACCGTATGTGCAGTATAGTCATCACAGAGGGGCTTAGACACAAAAACTAAAGACCTACTTTTAAGTATGAGAATTGACACTGGTTTACACATTATGTCTTTATATATGATGGATCTTGTACTTCACATGTCCTAGGAACTGTGGCTCCATTACAGAAGGAAAACAGGATTGTTTGGAGTGTGTTTTTCTTGATGAAGTTGAGAGTGTTGGCTGTAACTTAACCAGTGCTGCTTCCTAGATGCCCAGAAATAGCTTTTTGTTACCTTTCATTGAATTCCAGAAATCTAATCTATAGTTCTCTTCCTTTTTAAAGCTGGCTATTGTTATCTTCCTCCTACACCTAACCTGTTCCTTGCTTTTTGCATCTCATTTTGTATGTTGGGTTTTTCATTTTGCTCCTCCAAGATTCTGGTGTTCTGTTTGCTGGATATTTCTAATTTTGTTTCTTTTTTTTTTTTTCCCCTGTATGATTTCTTGCAGCCTAGCCACAATCCAATTTGGACAGATTGGTTTCTTACTGTGCTTTCTTCAGAAAACATTGAATCTAATATATTTTCTTTCCAATTTAATTTGTATGGGATTCTAACACAATACAGAGTTTGGTGAAGCTTCCTTTCTGAATGGTCATTCTGTTCTGCTCTTCTCCTATCCTGTCCTTTCCTTTCCTAAGCACCAGAGATTTTTTTCTAATTACCATCACCCATCTTTTCCTTCCTATTCATTCTCATAAGAATGCCACCTAGATATGATTTTCCATTGCTCCTCTTTATTTACCTTCATGTTTCAAAATTCTGTGCATTCGCTGCAATTCCTGCACTATTTATCTCAGTATTTTCCAAACAGATGGATGCATAGGTAACTACTTGTTAAGACTCTCTCACTCATGCTGTGGAGCGTTGATTTTTTTTTTCTGTAGAGATAAAAGGCTACAAAATTCACACTGCCTTCTGGACCTCAGAGTGGGTGTTTATGTACGGGTGACCTTTATCCATGGCCATTTTATGAAGGAGGCACCTTATTTTTTCCTCTCTTCCAAATCTATAGAAGCTAGAGCTTATCTAAGGAAGAGAAAAAAACCCCACCGCAATCTTTCCCCTGCTTTGAATTTGAAAAAGCAGGCAAATTTGTATTGTGATAGTTAGGCCTTTGCACTTTTTTTTCTGTCTGCAGTATCTTGGTTGATTATTGTATTGTATTATATTATATTATATGTCACAAGCTAGAATATATAAAGCTACAATTTGATTAAACTTGGTCAAATGGTCATTTTTTGCAGATAGAGCTGATCATAGGGCACATGAAAGTTAGAAGACTTCTAGGTATAGACCTTGAAATAAATTGGAACATTAAGTTTTGGATGTGAAAATTTGGTGCAGAAGTTAACTATTCTCTGTAAGTGACTTAAATTTAAAATATAAAACCTACTAGAGGCTGTGAAAGTCAGAAAGTGGAGCTGGAGCAAAACTAATTTATTAACATAAGCATATACTATTTCTTCAATTTGTTCCTCTGTACATCTGTGCTTCGTATAGCAGTATCCATAGCATACAGGATATGTAATGTGGGTGACTTTACATTTTGGTAATAACTTCTGCATTCAGAATAATTAAGCCTATATGAGCAAAAGTTTTTTGCTTTTGCCTACAGCAACTGTGATTGTTTGGGGCAAGAACACCGTATTTTACAGGTTCCTTGAAAAAGCTCTGTCCCACATATAATAAAATTGCTGCCCTGTTCTCTAAAGATGATGCTGTGTGGCCAAGTATAATAAGCCTGATTTGGAGAACAAACGCTTTGTTTTCATGTTGATTTGGTATTTTAATATAGCATGGAGTTCTTTGCCAAAGTCTAGTATATTCTCTTGTAAAGCATGCATTTGGGCAGATTCAGGTAGATTTGAAGTAGGAGGGGAAATTACATAAAACAGTGGCTTAGAATAACTTGAGTTTTTGCAATTCTTCAGACGTTAGGAACACTTTGTAAGTGTTGATGTTAGTCAGCACTTCATAACTTCATTTATGTCCTATACAGAAGAACGTTAAAGATCTGAAACCAAAATGATTTCCTCCTTTTCTGGAATTAATCAGTGTTTGGAAATAAAGGCATAATTTCCAAAGTACAGTTGCATCAGTAGTATTGTATCAGTGTGGAGGGCAGTTAGTCTTGAGACCTCAAAAACAACTTCTTTGAAAATTTGCCAGTATATATTAATTGTTCATTACAGGTAAAGTTATAATGCCAAACTTTTTTCTGTTCAGTGATGGCACTTTACAGAGTTGGATGCTTCCTTGTGACAGAGTGGCATATTTCTTTTTAAGTTTAAGTCCAGTGGCCGGGGACTTCTGTATTAATATCATTAGCTTGCTGAATGTCCTTTGGTTAACTCAGTTTTGGGCGTAAGAATATAAGAAATATCTTGATCGATCAGACCACAAGTCTGTAGAGTGCAGTGCTCTGTCCCTGGCAGTGGCAATTGCAGATGCTGTTTCAAGAAAGGCTGCAGCAGGGAAGCCTTGCCACTTTCTGTGATCTGTTCCCCTCCTAACCTCCCAGTGTCCAGAATGGGCATGCAGGATGTTAGAAAGCACATCCCTGCTTAGTCTTTTTAGTATTAATGGATTTCATGCCAAGGAGTTTGTCTAATCCTGTTTCTGAACATGATGGGTTTGTGAAGTGTGGGACAGTTGTGCTTGTGAGTGATACCGAAAGCATAAGCAGATCAGGTTAATTGCCAGAAGACACTTGAAGAATATATGCTGTGGCCTTTTTTTTTTTATGCTTGGCTTCTTTGTTCCTTGAACCTTTCAGAATTAAGTATCTCAGTGCTTAGATACTCATTTTTCCCTCCTATAAGACAAATGAAAGGAGAACTGAGCCAAGGGGCATGTTGTAGTAGTATTATAATTGCTACTAGCAGTACTTCTTTTTTTTTTTTTTTTTCCAACTGATTCAGTCTCAGTGGATAGTTAGTAATATTTTTGCCGGAAGAGGAGACTAGGTAGGAAAGTGTGTTTATAGGAGAAGAAAGGCTACTTGCTTTGGTTTGGGATTTTCTTTTTCAAAGTATTTCAAATGTGCGTTTTCTTGCGTTTAAACTCAACAAAACTCAAGAGTTTTGTTGTGAACAACTTGAGGTGGGTTTGGACAAACATTAACTGCAGTACCTGCCTTGGGAATGGCGCAAAAGCTGTTCTCTGACACCAGTGCATTCTTCCCTACCCCCAAATTTAAATATATGTTGAACAGAATCTTGTAATGGAACAGTGGCTAAGGATGTACGGCTTGCATCTGTGTGTCCAGATAAATACCTTGCATTAAAATTTAGGGAGAGAATGTCAGAAAATTAAAGAAAATTAATTACACTGTCAAAGTTTTTCAGAAGAACAAAGTTAACGTTATTATGTTGAGCTTTTATTTTTAAATTATTTGGACCATATAATTAGGGAATGAAGGCCTATTTTAACCACCTGTTGTAATGTAACATCTTTGAGATTAATGTTAAAATGAGCTTGAGAAGAGAAGCAACAAATGGGAATATACAGAATAGGAGGAAGAGTGGGTGACACTTGGTCATGGAAGAGCACGCTTTGTGTGGATGGCACTGTTTGTAGTCTAAAGGGTGACTTTGACCACGTAATCAAAGGCACTGTGTACATAGTGGCTAGCAAAAATACTGATTTGAATCAAATCTCAGACAGATGAAGAATTTCCTAATTTTTAAGCTATTGGCATGCAAGTGTATTTTTTTTTTAATTGTACGCGCCATGCTGGGAAACTTGCAATCTTACTCTGATGAGTGAAGACTCGAGTCCAGCAGAGAAATGTTGTTAACTCTTTTACAGAATATTGCAACTGGTATTGTGCTCATTTACTGTTTCCCCCAGATAGTGAAAGCATCTTTCAACACAAAATTGTTGAAACAAGTTTCCATTAATATTAGGTCATACTTGTTCTCCTCCCTCCTCTTCTCCCCCGCAAGGCTATGATATAACTCTGGAAATTTCCTTACAGGGTATTTAGCTGGTGCATGATAAGCATATCAGAAATGTTTGTTGTTCTAACAGGCATGGTCTTAGCTTACTTTATCTTGGGCAACTTGCTTGTTTTAATCCTGTCTGTTTGTCTTTGAACATACCAAAATCTGTTTGTTTTCTATTTTTCTTTAAAATACTGAATTTGCAATGGTGGTATTTGAAACACTAAAACCTAGTCTCATTTTGAAGGGCTTTTATCGTGGTGGTTTAAAAAATATCCAAAAAAGACTGACTAAGTTGGACAGCTGACTCGTAATATACTTGTGATGACTTAAATTTGTGTATAAAAATTCCAGTTTACCAAGCAGTTGAGAAAGCAGTACGTGTAAGCATCATTTTAATCCTGTAGTAAATTAATAAAAAATTTCAATTCACAAGATTTCTACTGAAAATTCCACTTGTATCTAATTGCTGTCAGGGCAGATACATTAAATTTATCCACAAGGTGAAATCTAGCTTCATAGTTCTCCTTACTGTTGCTGAACACCTATTGTCAAGTCATCATACACACAGTTTAAACAGCCCCTTCATCCGTTTTAGGATGAAAGAAGTTTCTTCAGCAGATGGCTTGGGATTGGTGGGGTGGTTTGTTTTAAACTTAGTAATTTGTACAGGTCTTCTGTCAGTTCCACCACTAATGCCTTCACTTTGTTAACAGAAGACAGTATAAATAGGAGTCTTCTTGAAAGAACAAGATAAAAGAAAACTGATTTTTGCCTGGAATTATCTGTATGTAATGTGTGGGATGGAGGGAATCTTTATTTGGAATTACAAATCAAAGTGCTCTGTGGAAAAAACCCTGGCTTCAAATGAAAGAACTGTGCATCAGAGTAAAAAAAAGTATTGTCAAAAGAAACTTAAGTTTTAATTCTTTATCTTCAGTGCTCACCGTGGCCTGATACTCCTACCACATTTGTAAACAACAGTCCTACTCCAGCTCCAACTTTTACCTCTGCTCAACATAATACCTACAGTGTCCCAGACAGGTAGGTTTCTTTTCTCTATCCTAATTAAAGGTAACATTTTAAAATCAGGCTTATTCAAAAGTGGTTTTTGAGTAGATCTAGGAGCTTGCAACTGTTTTCTGGTTCCACTGGGGAATGAGATTTTTTTTGACCTGTATATTTATTTTAGAGTTTGACGCTTGCATTGTGTGATAACATAGTTACTTCTGCTTCAGTATTTTTCTTTCTCACTGTACATCATTGGAAACTTCTTGTCCTTTGCCATATAGCAAGTACTTTACCTTTTAACTATTCTAATTTAGTCCTTGTCTATGGAAACTATTTAGCTTTTTTCAGTAAGAACAGTCTTTGTTCCCCACATACATAGTTTATATAATTTGCAAGAAAAAAACCCCACAGCAATAATCTTTACAAGCTTTTCAACAGAAATTGTATTGGTAAACACATTTTGTATTGAGGCATTAATTAAACTACTGTAATTAAATTTGGGGTGATCAAGGAGTGATTTCCAGTGGTATTGTCTGGTCTATATACTTCTGGTTTGTCTGCCTTGTATTTTACTACCTCTTCCTCAGGCACTCTTTAGGGGACAGATAAGTGGCCATATAACCTCCCTTGAGTGTTGGTAAAGCTGCTTCCCCAGTTGATAAAGAATACACAGGAATCAGATGACTTGCATATAGAAACGTGATGATCTTGAGTTTAACTGCACTTTCACTCTATGCAGCGTTTAATTTGTCTTTCGATGGTGATTTTTATTGGTTCAGGAATTTCAAGTTATTTTTCAGCAATGCTTGAATATTTTGCTTAATAAAATTCTAGTAATACTTCCTTTTTTTTCTTCTTTTTTAATCTGTAGCAATTCTTCTTCCCCAAATCATCAAGGAGATGGAACCTCTCAAGGATCTGGAGATGTGAGTGTTTGCTTTCTGTTATCGAGCGTGGCTATATTTGTGTCAGAACATTCGATTTATACATACCTTGATATTAATAGGTACTGAGGAAGTGTTTAACTGAGGGAGGTTTTTTAATGGTTTTGGATTTTTTTTAATATCCAAATGATCATATCCAATCTTGTTTCTTACAGCAGCTTCATCCTTCAGCAACAATCCAGGAAACTCAGCAATGGTTGCTCAAGCATAGGTTCTCTACCTATACAAGGCTTTTTTCAAATTTCTCAGGTACCTATAGTCTACTTTTTTATTTGAAGTCTTTCTTTGTGTTAGCGAGCAAATTTTGTGTGGGAAAATAATTCTCTAAAAACAATATGGCATCAATCTTTATTGTAATTTACTGATTTGTTTATTAAATGTTCAGTTTGCATTGGAAGGCTTTTTTTTCTAGTTGTGTTTTGCACAAACTCGCCCTGAAACCCAAAAGAGAAGCTAGGTTCTTTTTTCCTGATAACAGTTCACAAAATCATTTTAACCTTGATAAGTCCTTTGAGGAAAGGTGAATGAATGTGGTGAGTCAGACCAGCAGGCTGTCTGTTTTGCTGTGCTGTTTCCTAGCGGCAGCAGGTATGGAATGATCTCAAAGTGCAAGAAATTGCTAACGTCTGACCCACGTTAGATCTTTTCTTAAGAGTGTGATTTAATTGTGGTGTATGAAGCTTTCATCCTTCCAAACTGTGAAGCTGTTAGCAGTTGTCATATTCAAAGAAATGGCAACTTATTTTTTGTATTGAACTCTGCTTCACTGCCATGCAACAGGAGATGTATTTGTCTACCTTTACCTAGATGTATTTGTCTATTTTTTCTTTCATTTCAGCAGAACGTTCAGTCGCTCTTCCTTAAATGTCTGTCAGTGTAATTCCCACTATATGTATGGAAGCAAGAAATGGCAATAGATGCGCTATCTGGGGCCATGTTTTGCTGTTTGCTTCCTCAGTCTTCCATGTAATTGTGCAAAGAGTGGGATGACACAGTACCCACCATGAGTAAAATTCCTTCTCAGTTTTCTTTGGTGACACATCATGAGGAGAATCTGATGAATAACTCCTGCTCTCTGCCTCTTAGCTTAGCTCAGCTCATGCTTCTACCTGATTTCCCTTTGTACCAGGCATCTTCCCTGGTCAAGACTGAAAGTACAGATTCTCTAATGTGGCATTCTTGAAATCTGTAAGACTCGGAAGTTTTGTCTGTTCTGTAGCTAATTAATTCTGTTTGCTGCTACCTAATGTTTTCTGCCTAAAATTCATACTGTTTTCTGCTAGGACATACAGGTTCTGAGAAATAAACTCACATTTAGCCTTTCTGAACAAGCTGTGAAGGTGTCATCCAACCCTGAGAAAGGAAATTCTGCAATCTCACTAATGAATGAGCCAGTGTTTTGCAGTACCTTCCTCAGCAAACCATATGGAAACATGGTGTTGATAAAAATTATTTATGTATAGTTCCGGTGACATTAATATGGGCAGCAATAACTAAAATTTTGTAAGCCATTGCTAACAATAATATAGCAATGAATAAAAATAACTAAAATCTTGAGACCCCAGGGGTCCACGATGTTTTCCTATACACAGGCGGTATGACTTCTCCAACAAAAATTGACCAGACCTTGAGATGGTCATGAGGCCTCTTGGAAAAACTGCAGCTTTTGGCACATAAGAACACAATTTCTTTGAGGAAAACAACACAAATTAACATACATGATGTGTAAGAACCACGTGGCACTACTAGCTATCTCAGCAATAAATTGGTGCCGTCCCGGGTTCCCCTCCTCAGCGTGGCTCAGTACACCTTCAAAGCAACCTGTTCTTATACCTTAGTGGGCAGTACTGCCACAAGCTTCCCTGGAACCAGTAGCATCTACCGGCTCATCAAGACTAACACACTAATAAGGCTCCTTACTTAATCAGTGCCATGATGATTTTATTTTAAATACCATGGACCTAATGGAAAAGCACAGTATTTTAGAGTCAGCCCTTGCAGTGTTGGAAATTGACCATTTATTCTCTGGCTGCTGGTTAGTTTTTGATCTGTGTTTCATGTCTTGTGATTGCTAAGCTTTCTCAGTAAACTTCAGTACCAAATTTCTGACAAAGACCCTTAGAAAACTTTTAAAGCGGTTCTTCTTTTTCATTATTATCTTTATATGTTTATAGAAGTCAAATACCTGCTGGCTGATGGATTTTCTTTGAAGCAAGAGGTGTAGTGTAGCTTTTAATGAAACTTATTCAGGTGTGGTAGGGGTTTTTTTTATTGTAATACTTAAGGGGTATGATGACAAATTACTTTTTCGGGCTTCTACCTATGCATTCCTAGATTGTCTGTGGAGTATTTTCATGAATATAGACTATCTTTTATTTTTCCCTGTCCTCCCACTCATCTATTACAGTGACTGATTTTTTCAGACTGTTGTTTTCTTTGCTTCTAAGAAGCGTGCTTCCTTCCATTTTGTGATTAGATCTGCTTAGTATCTTTTATTGAAGCTTCATTTGCTAAAGTAAGTGTTCTGGGAAGCAGCTGTTTTCACAGATTGCTTATTCCCGGGAAAAAAAAAAACAAAACCACAAACCTGCTTTTGGATGGAAGTATCCTGCAACCTGGATTCACCCCATAGGCTGCTGATGTACTGATTTGACCACGCTGATTTAGTTACGCCAGCCTTTAGCAGCATCTTCTATAAATGAGTGCGCTGTAATAACTTAAGTGCGTAGAGCTTATGATGTATCAGTTGAATGCCTGTGATGGTTCCTTGAGTGGAGAAACCATCAAATATCTTTGCTCTGTATTTTGCATGTGTTTCAAATACACTAACCTGGGTGTCATTTAAAACTTTGAGTCATTTAAGCCATTGTCTGGATACAGAAGAGTCATATTCTCTACAGAAATTGTGTGCCTGGCAGGCTTCGTACTTTTTCGAAGATGTGAACACCATCAAGTGAAACTAACCACCTTTGGAAAATTGGTCATTTTTTCTTAGTGGTAGCTAGTGCCTATTCTAAATTTTACTTGCCTGTTTGTGTTTGCAGGATTCCATTTTTATAATGGTAGAGTTTTTTGTTCTTAGCTTAAATGAACATACACTTTATTTTAAAAAGTATAGGTGTTCTAAAATAATCTTGCTCAAATCCTCGTGTGTTTCTCCAGGTGCTGATTTATTAAAGCTGACAAGAGAAGATCTGGTACAAATCTGTGGTCCAGCCGATGGAATTCGGCTATATAATGCACTGAAATCCAGGTAACACATTGAATGTGAGGTTGAGTGGGGTTTGTTCTGTCATTCACTAGGATCTCTCGTCATTAGAATTGGGGGATATGGGAAGTCAGTGTCAGGATGGGTCTCGATGCCTGTGGGAGCTCTCCCAGGAACTGGCAGCAGTATGTTTAAAAAAAGAGCCCCCTGTGTACGCCTTCAGGGCAGACCCCAGATGAGATGCAGGCACTGAGGAGGTCAAAGGGAGGCTGTAAGACTGGTACCAATGCAGTTGGGCACGGCCAGTTTCTTGAGAACAGATGGATTTGTTGCCAAGACACAAAACTACTCATTTAGGGGAGCTAAAGAACAACCCCGAGGCCTTTAGAGGTTCCAAGTGTTGGGTGCCAACACCGGCAGCAGCCCAGCTGATGTTGCTGATTCTGACTGAAATGGGTGTTTGTTACCATTGACCTTTATAAGAATTGTTGTTACTCAGTAGTTTTGTTCCAGGATTCCAACAAGCAGCGTCTTCATGAACTTGGAATTGATTGAAATTTTGTTAAAATGTGGGAGCATCTGAGAGACCACGTACCATTATATTAATTTTTTTTTTTTATCAGTGAAAGAAAACATTTCAAGTATATTATCAGGCACAACAAATCTACATTTGCGGCATGTCAGTTTGCGTATTTCCAGGGCAAGTAACCTTTTCTCTGACGTGCGATGTGTTTGACTTGCAGGTCTGTTAGGCCCCGTTTAACAATCTATGTCTGTCAGGAGCCATTAAGGAGCATACAACTGGAAAGACAAGATGCAGGCAACGGTGATAGCAGCAATGGTGCAATATACGGTATGGTGCATAGGGGGGTCTCTTAGCATACCATTTCTGTGTCTTAAAGAGACTAAAACAAGGTAGATGGGAAGGAAAAAAGAATAGCGAAGAGGCGGAATTTCTGTTTCTGGTGTACAGAGAAACCATAAGAAGTTGCATTCAGAACAACATTGCTGTTTTAACGCTGCACGGGATGAACAGAACCTTAAAACCTCTCAAGGTTAAATCATTGATTTTTTTCAGTCCGTTGATAAAAGTAACTGTAGTTACATGGTAATTAATTAAGGAGCTCTCAAATTAGCTGTGCTGTCTGTTACTGCTAAGGTATTAACCAGATAAAAGTAGGTGCGTGTAAAAGCTATGTGTAAATAAAACATTTAGATTCTTTCCCATTTTCAGTTAGGTTTTGCTGTCATTTTCTGTGCAACTGAACTAAAACTGGTTTTAGCTTGAACAGAAGAATACTCAAGCACTGTACAGGCTTGTGATTTTAGTAGTATTTTCCTGAGAGATTTGTTTCAACACAGATGGGAACTTTATATTTAATTGTAAATTCATGTCAATCTTACAATTAAGAGAATGGAGCTATGTGAAATTACTCTTTTCTTGCTCTTGCCTTTGAGGGAAGAGACCTCACTCCCCAACCAGTCAAAATCTGTATAGGCTGCTGCGGTAATAGTAGTTGTGTGTTTTCCATGCAAGAATTGAGGTAGCGGAGAATCTGTAAAAAGGATACTGGCTCTGTTGAATACATGTTTTCCATCTGGATATCTGCAGTCTTTGGTTTGGGACAGAAAAATGTGCAAACATGCAGCTGCCAAGGCCTTTTAGCACTATTACATAAGGCTATAGAGCTGTAAATACAGCATCAAACTGAACAGCTGCTTTGTCTTACTGTTCTGTTTGTTTGTGGTGTTGTATTCCCACCCCCCCAGCTCCCTGCCACCCTTCAGCTCTAAGATGATCTGTAGGAAATTTATTCAGACATTGGAAAAAGGCTTTTTTACCAAAAAAAAAATAATAATAATCTACATTCCTATTTAAAGCAACAGCATAGTAGTGTAAGTCAGATGTATTACCTGCTTCTTTTGAGATGGTCCAAAACAACTTCTAAAGTCATCTCTAGGTGACTCTCTAAAGATCCATTTAAGTCTGTTTGGCGTGACTGTGCCTTTTTGTGCAGGATACAGGAAAAATGTGGAAGTTGCCTTCAGTATCAGAGCAAAGAGAAGCCCTCCCCCTTGTCAGAGAGGTGTGCTTATGACTTTACCTTGAGAGAAAAGTCATGGCAGTTCATGCTTCTTAGTGAAAACGGGGAGAGTGAAGGTTTCTAGCTTTTAAAATTTTTTAAAGCCAGGGTATAAATAAATTCAGATTTTTTTTCACGTACTTACTTGTTATCATTTAGTACCATGCTTATTTAAACAATTCTTTTTTCTTCTAGTTTATCACGCAATCTACTTAGAAGAAATGGCAGCCTCAGAAGTGACACGCAAGCTTGCTCTGGCATTTAATATTCCTTTGCATCAGATCAACCAGGTTTACAGACAGGGTCCCACAGGTATCCACATTCTTGTTAGTGATCAGGTAATGGAACTTTTATTTTCTTGACAAGTTTTATTTATGAATTAAATAGAATGGATGATTTTCTCATGCTTGCTCTGTTACTTTTTTTCTGTTTGATAATGGAACCTGATGTTTAGAGGATTTTTTCCTTTACATTAAAATAAGCAGAATGATCTTTAAATGTCACTCTTCCTCTACCTGAGCAAATTCAAATTATGAGAAGAGAAGAACAACTGGTCTATATAGTTCTGAGATGCTGCAGTAACTACTTAGTATGTATTTATTTTGAACATGCCCAAAGGCAGGGAGCGTTTAAATACTGTTGAACTTGGCTTACCCAAGCATCTGCTACGCGTATTTAGCGTTCCAAAACTACAGTAATAGGCTCCCAACTGGTTGTCACATGATTAACAAGTGGTATTTTGACAGTAATGTATTTTAATTTAATTTGGTATATGCTTGTCACCTTTGAACACTTGCTGAAGAAAATCAAAATATGCCATTTCTTATAAAAGGCTGCTTAATATCTGATGTGTTTATTTCTGGCATTTTGTACTCAGGAGGGTTTCAAAACATTTTTCTTTTTTGTAGATGGTTCAAAACTTTCAAGATGAGAGTTGTTTCTTATTCACCACAATAAAAGGTACAGTGTCCTTTCTGACAGCTAAAAACATAATTGTTTATTCCAGCGAGGAGCCTTCCTTAAAGCAGAATACCATTCTGGTAAAACCTTGCCCAAGCAAAGAGTAACGGCAGTTCCAGTGAAGGCTGCCGGGCAAAAAAAACAGTATCTGCCCCAGTGTAGTGGCAGAAAGCATCCATAAGTTCCTCCTCTCTCAGCCAGACTTTTCAGGCTCTGCGTAGCACCTCAGTCTTTTCTCCAAGCTTCCAGTTCAGAACCAGTGCAGCACTGGTGCAAATTGTATCTGCAGAAACTGTTAAAACATTAAACAATTTCTCATTGGATCTTCAGCCCAAGGAGGACAGTTTTAAAAGCTATGTTTTTGCTGTAGATGAGCTGTATTTTTAAAGTCTGCTTCACTTTACCAGCATCCTAACTTGAAACTAGTTGTTCTGTGTAGCATAAAATCTATTCACATGGTTAGTGTCTGTTAGAGACCCATTTCTCTCAGTTAAGCCTTTTGGTGGTACTGCTAGCTTTTAAGTGTAAAATCTACAGGATTTTTTTTTTTAAACCTTTTCCTTTGGCTTTCTAGTTTAACGCTGAGCATCGCAAAATAGAGGATTAAAAACATAAGACTAAGGATTTATATTGGTCTTGCAGCAGTTACTTTCTGTGATATTAACTGTCACTGTCAAATGAGGTGGTTTTAATGCATACTAGGAAGAGCTCAGAAATAACTGCAAACCAAAGAGATTTTCAAAAGTTAGTTATTCTTCAGGCATTTAGGCTGAGTAGCAGCTTAGTGATGTTTCACGTTTCAAGTTCAGTATTTCATAGTAGTAATGAACCACTTTTACGCAGTCCACACTTTGATGTTTTGGTGCATTGGGTAGTATATTTATGGTTCTATTTATGAAAGACTGATGCTTTTTTTTTTTTTCAGCTGAGAATGGTGAAGGCTTCCATATAATTTTGAAGTGATGTCACACGATTGCTAGACTGATACTCCAACGCAGACTGCAGTCCTGCCTAAAGATTATGAAGATCATCCAAAACCTTAGGATCTAACTTCACCGTATAAGATGTTTCATATTGAAAACACAAAATGACCTTTCTAATGAGCTGTTTCATAGGTGAACTTTCTTATCACTGCCATAGCTAAGTGTCCTCATGAGAGGTATAATGCCATGACAGCTTACGTACAGGCATGGAAGACAATGTAAGCAAAGGTGCTTGCCCTTTCCTGAAATAAGGCAAATTATGGCCAGTAGATACAGTTTCTAGAAGGGAAGCACGGTCGCTTTTCTCTTACCTGTATCCAGTTGGAGATGAATGTAAACTTATTTTGGGGCATTTACCTTTCTGTGCCAGTTTGTCTATTACTTGCTTGTACCTTATGCTGGTTTTATTTTTTGATGTTAGCAGAGCACATATTAATCTGTGTGGAGATGAGTAGTTAAGCTGATAGTGATCAGGTTGTCGGGTCTTTGAGAGTAAAGCTGTCAAAACAGCTTCCCGTGTAAATTGTGTATAAGAGTGTATGTAAAAGAAGTGTAAATGCCAGAACAGGGCTTTTAAGAAGCCCTAGACAGATGCAATATATGCATGCAGCAAACTGCATTATCAATAGTACCTTATTGGAAGGATTAATATAAATCCTGTGGGGTACCAAGTAATTGTGTTTTGCTTTAACAAATTTAATGGAAAAATAATTGCCTATGCATCCTTTATGTTTAGTTTCCTAGGTTCTCTGCGGAGCACTGCTGCAGTTTAACTCTTTGCTTGTAAAATTGTGGGTTTAAAAATACTAGCAGTGAGAGGTGGATTTTTATGACTTAGTGGAATCATGCTGATGAGGGACGATGACCCACAGGCACCACGGGGCTGCCATAGCTTTCAGCAACATCAAATGAATTGCTTAAGAAACACTAAATATACACCATTTATGTCTCCTTCCCAGCAGGTGAATGCCTTGCTGTAGTTGCTGTTATGGACAAGTATCTCACCTTTTCTGTTGACCTTTCTTCGCCCCCGATCCATGCTGTACAACTGTTACAGTGCCTCTTCCATATGACCAAATATTTACTTTTCTTTGAAACAGGCAATGTGCTTTTTCAATATTTTGGGTATTTCTTGTAAAGACATGGCGCACAGCATTTCCTATCTTAACATTGTGTCAACTGGTTAGGTACTTAGAGGGGAATACTCCAAAAGGTATTAAGTGACAGTTTCACAGCTGTCACTTTTTTGCCTTTGACAAGTTCCACCTTGATCTCTGGCTTAAAAGCTTGGGAAGAGTTTGCTTTTTATGCTGCAGTGTTCAATGTAAACAACTACTACAGCATGTAACAAAGCAACTTTGATTTGTTTTTCATTCCCTCTTTTCATAACTGTCTCAAGTGCTTAGCAGAAAAGCTTCTTAAAGCTGTAGCATTTTGAAAATTTAAATTCATCCAAGCTAGAGTTTCTTTCCTTTTTTTTATTTTTTCTGCACTGAAAGTAAAATTTTATGTACTTAAACATTTCTGCCTATAAGTTGCTCATCTTTGGGTATTGTTTGGTCCTAGTATTTTCTTGAACTGACACTTGTGTCTTTTCAGCTCACACCATATTCAAATCCAAATGTTTTATAAAAGTGGAAAAATCCTTGATTGGAAAGTATCCAAATATCTAATTTTAAAGAATATTGAAAGTTGTACAGTAGTTTGTCCAGCTCACTTGAAATTGGAATTAAATTATGGCACCAGCAAATTGCTTTTGTTTTTTAATAAGATGTACACATTTCAATTTAAGTATAATAAATGTTTTTCAATAATTTTGTAAATGTGCTTTTCTTTTGGTTTACTTAACTTACTTTATTCCCCCACACATTAGAGATACTTCTGTTGTTAAGATTATATTAACTGCAAGACCTACCCTAGCAATAATGGTAGGTAAAGCTAAATAGTGGGAGGAAACCAGCTCTGTGGTTTATCCCACACCCAACACATGCACATAGATCTTCTGCTTCTAATGGAAAGCATAGGTAAATTTGCAATAATTCAAACAAATTCAAATTTGACATCAGCTGATTGTTTATTTAAGTGTCCTATATCAGAGTAGGTTCCATTTGTTTTTATACATCTTTAATGCAATAGACTTACAAGGTTCATTATGTTCTTAGAAAAAAAATGAGCCAACAAACGGCAACACATCTTGACATCCTGGTACCAATGACCTTCCTGGTACAGTTGAGAATAAAATCTGCTTAAAACTCCATTGCAGCAGTATCTTAATGGAACTCTCAAGTATGATTGTAACAGCACTCCTCCGCTACTGCGCAAAACAAGCCCCATCGATTGGCTTATTTTGTAGTAGTAAAGAAACCCATGTACTGCCCTCTAATCTGTAATTTATCCTCCGAGTTGAGATCCTAATTTACTGTCCCCATTGTCTTGTGTACGTGTGAAGCATGACCACAATGCAGCCGCTCTTGTCCATAAAAGTCTCTTAATGTTCACACTCCTTTTTAAAAGTAGCTTAAAATTTTGGGGGGGAAATTGCAGTACAATCCAGTAGTAGCTTCTCCAGCTGCTTTTTAAGCCAGTATTTCTATTAATTTTCAGTAAACACACAGGCCCTGAACTCTTAAAACATACACACACACACAATCAATCTTACACAAAAAAGGCTTTCTGAACTGTTGAGTAGTTTATCTCAGATAATTAAGTTGCTTAATATAAAAAAGTTTGTTTATCTAACCCTCTAGCACTGAAAATACTAAGGATGAAAGCATGGCCTTAAGAGTTAATACATTATTATTATCATTCAGAAGTTGACAGCGTCTTAAATAACCCAAATGGGAAGAGTTTGGCTTTCTACATTTGAAAACCGCAGGTTTGGTTTGGTTCAACTCCTGCCCACAGCTGTGTTTGCCCAGCTGCTTGCTGTGTCCCTACAACATCTGGGACAAACAGCTTGAACCGAATTCCTCGCTCCATCATAGTTCCTGTGACTGAACCCGGTTCCTGTGCTTCAGCTGCAGCACAGCATGAGTGACACAGCCCTCTTCCTAGAGCCGCTGCACCCTTCCCTTACAGACTGAGGAGGTAACTGAGGACACACAGGACTGGCCTTACAGTGAGCACCATGTATGAGTGTGGCAGCCAATTAAGAGTGGAGTGCAGAAGCTCTACCACAGCGGGTTTCTTACCCCTTTTAAAGGCCGATGGCGTTGGGCATCAAACGTGCTTCAGTGACAGGCGAGCTTGATACGAACACATAGTTCAACGGAACCAAGGTCAAAAGCTTCGAAAGTATATAGTTATCTTGAGGTACTATCTTACCTTTTGACATTAAATATTATGTCCTGTTATGTAATTAAATACGAAGCTGCATCATGAAAAAGTATAAGCTGTTTTGCTGTAAGAGCTCATGATTACCTTGCATTTTGTTTTGGTCAACATCCGCTAAAGCTGATTTGTCCTTAAACCTGATATTTAATCTGTCGTGTATATTACAGAACAGCAGGATCGGTTCCTTGGTGTGACGGACTTGAGCCCCACGTTAGGTTAGAACTTCACACTGAATAGTGCTTACAAATGCAAATTAACTTCCAAGTTTAGTGAACTTTCACCAAGTAGCTGCTATGCTGAAACGCCCCCCCCATTTTACACGGTACTTCTCATGCCAACAGAAGGAAGGAGTTACTAATACAAACCGAAGCATCACCAACTTAATCCACAGCTGCACGTTACGTTAAGATTTTTACCTGGAAAAAAAAATAATGCTTTTCTTGTCACAAAACTGGATGACCAAACACCACCATTAGGACTGTCAGGAAACCGACTCCTTCCACTGCCTCGCAGTCCCATTCTTTTCTTCAACGACGACGATGAAATTTTCTGCGTGGTTGCACTTACTGTCAAAGAATAATACAGCATCTGCAGAGGCGCTGTCCACTCCCTCCCACCGAGGGAGGGGGAGTTACTGGAGCAAAGTAAGCATGAACTTTCACGTGAGGTAGATGAGCCTGTGGATGAAAAGTCTGTGTTATAACGGGAGAGAAATAAACATAAGTAGTAAAAAAGAAGCAGTACGCCTCAATTACTGCCAACAAGTTAGCTCTCGTTAAGGCTGGTTAGCTAAAAAGAAAGCATCTATAAGCTTGACGCCATCCAAGCCGTCTTCTCCTGACGTGTAATTGTCGTGCCCCATCCGGCTAAGGCACGCTAATGTCTGGGCACTCACCTGCTCGGGGTTCCCACTTCCCAGTAAAGCACCGATCAGCCCAGAGAACTCCCTGTCAAGAGAGGCACGGGTTGTGCTGCAGGGGAGAGAGGCACCCCCGGCTACTGAAGAAAGACTTGTCTGTATCTCGTCTCCCATATTCCCGGCTTCTCGCATCCTAGAAAGTAGCATGGAATAGAACAGGGCATCTGCCCTCAGTAGTCACTATCAGGGATGAGCTTTCCAATTGCAGAAGTGTCTGGACACGAATCTGGGATATGAAGCTGCAGACAAGTTTAACAGTAAGGCTAAAACGCTGCCCCCGAAGGTAGGCGGTCCCTGACCTACCGGGGGAGGTACACGGAGGAAACGAGTTTGTGGCTGTATTCCAGGGCCTAACGGCCTTATAACCTATTAACTGAAATCTCCGTGCAGATGTTTTGCTATTGGCTCTGTATGTTAACATATAACTTAGGAGAGAAAGAATGGCACTACACAATCCTAAAAACAGAAGCCTGTATTTGAAAAAATACAGAAAGCAGAAGATAAGCACTCATCATGAGTTATAAACAGAATTAGACAATTATTACTGCTCGTATAGAAAAGCTACGTGTAGTCCCTAGAGATGGGGCCCTAACAGAATGATGTTCAGACTTTTTTTTCATCCTCCCTTGCCTGGGACACATGCAGGATTCATACAATCATCTCAAGCAGTTATCACCAGCTCGGGCATCCCCACCAGAACAAGTCAGCGGACACGTACTCTGATGCGTTTGATTCCAGCGCGCGTGACTTGCTGACAGTCATACAGCTCGATTCTCTCCAAGTTATGGCAGTTCTCCAGGTGTTCCAGAGTCACATCAGTGATGAGAAGACAGTTATCAAGCTCCAGCACCTGTAGCCTCTCGTGACCACACGTACTGTTGCTCAGATGAAGAATCCCATCATCAGTGATCAATTCACAGTGAGATAAGCTCTAAAATAGAGAGGCAAGCAGTTAATGACATCACTCAGTCCTAAGATAACTCTGAACAGCACAAGTCCTCTTCAACTTCCTTCATTCTAGGGGTTAAAGAGTGACAAAGAGTATTACAGCTGAAATTCAGAAGAGTACCAAAAGACACAGCTCTATTTAACAAAAGAAGAGCTGTACTTTATTTTTAACTTTGCTTCAAAACGAGCAGAGTCCCAAAACACGCGTCACTGGCAAAACTCCTCAGGCCCTTTTGCTCTCTATGAACGTGGGAATTCTGCTCCAATTATCATGCACCTCCGTTACCGATGGGTGCAAACAGCACGCGTGCCAGAAATGGGAGACAACTTTAAAGGATGATCAAGAACACAGAGGAATAGCTGAGGATCTACAGACAGGAATTAGTGTTTCAGAGCTACTCTGTTTCCATACATACCGCCAGGATCAAGCCTGTGCAAGTCCACATGGATACAGAACAATCAGACCGGACTGATTTGCCAAATAATGATTTCAAAAAAACGCGAGTGCTTAGCACCTCGGGCTGTGCACACAAGGAGTAATAAACATCTTGTACAGCTGCGGGAGCAGGTCTTTTCTGCAACAGTCAGCAAAATAAACTAAAAAATTCTGTTCCTCTTCAACATATTTTTTTACTCCCTTGAATTTCAAGAGCATGGAAAAAGTTTCGGCATCTCAGGCAGTAGCACCACATAAAGCAGTTTCCTGGTTCCTTTAGGGAATTCATGACTTTTGGAGAAGCAACGATGATGACAACAACAGGAAACAGACTTTCCTCAGAGGAGGCTTAAAAAACACTCTTTGTCACCAGTGAAATGAATGCTTTCAAGTCTTCTGCACTAGAAATGTGCAGGATCTATGGACTCTCACTCCTCTCGCTTTGAGCTAGTTCCTTGCTTTATGCTCAGCCCTGTGTCTTGCCTGTGCTCGTAACTAAGTCTAATGGTGACTGGGTTCGAAGCATTTCCTTGCCACAAGTTTTTTTTCAGACAGCAACCGATGAAGAAACACTTGCAGCAATCCAAAAAGGCTTTTTGACTCGGCGCAAGCTCAGAAGTACCTCCTGGCAATTATGTGAACCAAACATGTAACCCTTCCCTTCTCTCGGTACCTCACATCTACCTTCTTTTGACAAGGAAGCCTGAGGACTACCAACCTTCCCCTTATTTTTACCTCAGGTAGAGTCACAAGCATTTCTTGCCTGCTAACAGACACACAGGGTCTGTCCTGCCTTTTAGAAAAACTTTCCCCTCAACTTTTTTCTCCTTTGCTCATTAGGATGAACAAGTAACCAGAGAAGAGGCTGGGAGCCAGGTCTGCAACTCCCCTCGAGTCTGATGGGGACCCACCCCGGCCCCTTCCCTTCAGCTCCAGCTGGTCCAATTTTACTCACTCGCCAAGTGTGAGCAGCCAGCAGTGCCTCCAAGCAACTAGTGCACGCTGTCCCCAAAAGACAACAGAAATGAAGCTCTTGCCACTATCAACAGTGTTTTCTCTTATGACATGTTTACATTCTGCAAGCCTATCGACTCTTCGACTACTTACGTTCTCTCCTATACCTACTTTCTTTATGTACATGCTCTGAGCATTCCATTTGGCTCACAGCCTGGAAACAATCAGCAGTTGCAGGGTTAAAGAACATTTATAATAGACCTGCTGTTTCAAGGAAGGACAGGAGGTTATGCGAAGCTGTTGGCTACGGCAGCAGTCTGTTGGCTAATTAAGAGTTTTCCGTCCCAGGAAGTAAGCAGCTTATAAAATCAGCTTTCCTGAGACACTGTATTTGGGGCTGAAAGGACAATACAGGATGTACAGCTGAGTTCGCGGAACTTCGTAAAACAAATATGCCAAATGAGACATACTTAGTATTAAATGATTTTTCTGACTCGGTAAGCCTGTTAGAAAATGTTAATACCATGAAACTGATGAAGACAACTACTTGAAAACTTCAGAGCAAAAAGATACGGTAAAATTCTTTTTTTGTTAACACGTACTAAATGCTGTGTATAAATCAAATATGGCATGACATACGGTGACTGTCTTCTCATCTCCAGGAATGTTATAAGTATTTCATAGTTTCTCTAATAATCTGAATGTACAACTGTTAAACACTTTCACCAGAAATTACTTCTTAAGTCCAGTAAGTAATAAAGCATTTGAGTATTCTGATACTGATGAAGATGTAACAGTTGCTTATAATTGCTCTCACAGTGCTTTTGCTTATTTCCACTGTCTACTGAGTCTCCAAACACCAAGAAACAAATTCAAAATTGATTTCTGCAACTTCAAAATATGTGTTTAAACTGCAAGTATACCTAAACATATGCTGAAGCGCAGCCACACAAGAGTTTACAGATCCATCAACAGTATTTCACATTTGAAGTATCAAGATCAGTTCACATAGGATATTTGGCACCTGCTAGTCTGTTTTTTCTTTCCCTGTAATTTTCCGACATCACTGTTCACTCACAATCTTTGAGTATGGATCCTTCCTACACACAGGATATACCTTTCAATAAAAAAAATAAAATCAATTTTTCTGGCTCCCTTGGAAAAGGTATGTTATTTTACCAATGCCACACTTCCTTGTCTGTGGGCTAACACATAAAGGCCAACAAAGTGGAACAGGTTCACAAAAATACTTTGAAATTATGAGGTTTTATGACATCTCTGGTGAAGCAGTGGCAGAACTGGGACAAAAGATCTCTTGCAACTACTGGTTACAATTGAGATTACAATACAAAAACATAACCCTTGCAGAAGAACAGGAAGTGTCCCATATAAATGGCTCCACATCTCCTGACAACTCTTGTTTGGCTTAACATCAAGAATTACGGTACAGAAATAAGGTCATACAATTAATAAGCAAAAATAAAAAACAACAATAAAAAATATTGAACAAGCTCCTTTTTAAAAGCCATCTCTCTTCATGTTGCTACCTTAGTAACACTGAGTAACACAATTTAATTAATGAAGCAGCAAACCTTCCTTTAATCCCATCTAAAAGCAGATTATATACTTGTTCTCTAATGTAAATCTGAAGCAGTATGTAACAAGTCTACACTTATAGGACAACTGGCCCTAAATACAGGAGCTCCTATTGTAAGGACAGTCTACTAATTTTGGAGTACCTTGACCGAAGAACAGCCAAATTTATGTCACCTGAAATTGGTTTTGATGTTCTGAAAGATCCAAGCAACCACTCCCTAGAAAAAAGTTCTTTGAAATGCAGTAAGCAGGGTGCCCCACTGAAGGCATCTCAATCCTCTCCAATCACGTTCAAAAGTGTAGGTCAAAAAAAACCTTCCATAATTTACTATGTAAATGTAGTCCTTGGGAAAAACCTCTTGCATGCAAAACTCATTACAGAGTGATAACATTTATCTTCACTGGGTGGTTTTGTTTATTCAATATTTGATGTAAAGTGTCACACTCCCTAAGAAAACCATTAGTGAACACTTAAGAGTATCTATAAAGGAGCTGAGTACTGTAAGTTGAACTAAGTAATCAAATATGAAGGATGTTAACCATAAAATACAAGCTTTTTGGTAATATTTTTTTAATCACATAATCCATGTAAATATTTCAGGAGTAATCTGCTTCTCTTAGAATACTTATGAAACTTGCATATGTTCTGCACCGTATCATACTATACCGGGAACTTTTTCCAGGTACAGAGTGAACAGCCTGTTTTTGTGTTGCAGGAGTTGTGCATGTCTGTGCTTTTGGGGGATGTATTACAGCTCACAAAGAGTTAAACTTACCAATGCTTGTAGCTTAGGACAGTGTATAGAAAGTTGTATCAATGTGCTGTCAGTTATCTAGAAATAAAAGAAACCAAACAACCATAAGCAACAGAGAGCAGAAGAGTCATCTCTCAAGTAAGATCTCTCTCTCTCTACCAGATGAAGGTTCTGTTATTTCTGGAAAACCCCCTCAATCACTTGTTACTCTTTAAGTATTTCCCTGTATAGAATTTCCCAATAGTTATTTTTATTTACTATCATAAATACAGCACTATTAGTAAAAAACAAAGCACATCTAACTGAAATGTATTCTTATGCTGGACATTCAATATTCCTTTTCATATTAAATCTCACCAAAACACACTCTTCCAAGTCCATCTTCTCCAGCTCATGGCAATTCTAAAACAAACAAAAAACAAACAGATAAACAAAAGAGGAAATAAAACAACATATAGACATAAAATCATGCACAGGGCTAGTAATATGGATAGCATAGCTTCCAAGAGGAAACTGTGAGCTAAATCCCTTCAAGTATTTGATCACCATCAAAGGAGAAAAAATGGTAAAAAAATAAAAATAAAAAAAAAATTCACAAGCAATACCCCAATGTCATCTCAAACCTCTACATTTCAGCCTTTCCCTTACTAAGTGAAATGTCTCCTTCTTGTCCTGTAAGGTTTGAACAGTATGTAACAGTACTCGCCCACCCCTGCTTCCCTTCTCCCTTTTGGGGTCAACTTTAATTCCAACCTATGGTATTTATAGCCCCTGCACTAAAGCTAACTAATCTGCATACAGACAAATCCAACTTCTGCGTACATCAACCTGCACCAAACTAACCTGAAACACACTTAAGCCCACGGAACACCTCTCTTCACCATCACAGATTAGAAAAAAGCCTTAAAAACAATTCGCTTTGCTAATGAATGTTGAAAATAATAAAATAGGGTCTAGGAGAAGGCTGGGAGAAAGCTGCACTTCACATTTATACAAGCAGTTTTCCCAATATTCCGAGAGATCCCTAGCAAGCTTTTAGAAGTGCTTTCAATATCTGATCATGACTAATTTCAAGAAAATGATGTAACCTTGTGACGCCGCAGCAGACCACACAGTGCCACGGCTCAGCCCAAACCCCAACCCTTTTTTTACGGGCATAGGAAGAAAAGGTTTAACTTGCAGCTCCCAAAAGCAGGCTTGAGGTGACCACCAAGAGCCCCAGGCTGAATGATTAGAAAACCACTCTGTTTAACCACTGTGGCTAGAAAAAAAACACCCTATCAGTCACACTGAATAGCAGCAGCGTAAACGAATCCTGTTCACAGAATATTATTTTTGCGTTCAGATTTCCTAAACCAGCAAGCACACAAGTCTAACTCGAAGCATTTGATACCGTCAATATGCTTCCTTTACATATTTACAGCATGAATCTGGGCACAAGTGCTTATAGTGTATAACGGAAGCATTTTTGAAACTTAAGGGTATGCTCAGATAAATCTATTATATGGTGATTTTTTGGGTGTAAATGTCAGAAGGGTATGTGTGATCTTTATAGGGGAAATTTGGCTAGAATACGTAACACAAGTTTAGAATTATATTAAGCATAATAAATTCAATGGAAGCATACTAAATAAAAAAAAAAAGAGGGAAAAAGTGAAAAATGCAAAGATGGATGGCAAAAAAGATCAAGGTGCAGCTCTAAGCATAATGCAGAAATAAAACCACGTTTTAGTCCCCTCCTCCACTGGGTTCTTCCTACTTTATTTTTCTTGTTCTCATATTCCTTCCCAGCAGGACTACATCAATTCACAGCTGCTCAGCAGCAATGAAAACAAGGCGAGCTCTACCCTTCTGAAATGACCCTTACCCGTGCTAAAAGGGTAAAACCAGCATCTGTAAGATGTGAACATCTTGCAGCTTCCAAAATCCTGGAAAAAAAAGTTTTAAATGTTAAAGAAAACATTAACAGAGAGAAAAAGCAAATGCATCTTGAGATACAAATCTGTCTTCTGCAACTTAAAACTCCCAATACCAAATGTATATACGTTCCTATTTTTCACAGTAATTTGCAATTAAAAACCACTGATCCAGCTTATCAGAAGATTCTAATAGTCACAGAACTGATTAAGTTCAATCCTCAAATCTTCTCAACATTTAGTGGAAAAAAAATTATACGTAATTATAGGCAGTTTGATCTCTTATTTCAGTAAGACTGCATAATGCTCAAGTTTCCTCAAGTGTTATCTGAGGAAAGATATGGGAGGATAAACCCTGAGTTAAGGAAAATGCAGATGAAGCCTGCATCTAAAACCTGTTATCTAAACCCAGGATGTTGAGAAGCCACAAAACTGAGAAACTGCTTACTAGAAATTCACTCAGAGCCTCTGTGTGAAACACTGTGAAGCAAGTTACCAGAAAGCAAGGAGGTTAAATTCTCCAAGCCCGCAGTAAAAACAAGAAACTACCCCAACACAACCTTAAAGAAAACAACAGTGTTTCAGAAAGATAAATCTAACACTCTTTTGAGAGGTACCGGGAAGCAGTACTGACCAAAAAAGGTCAACTGCCCCAAACAGCACCACTAAGTACACAGAACAGGCTTCTGTCCCGTAACTGTTTGGGTTTTTTTTTGTCATCATTTTCTTTTTCTTTTTTTTTTTTCCCCAATGAATGCTTTTTAACTTTGCAGGTGGAGTAAGTATCAAGATGAATAAGGGGAAACCCACAGCACTGTGTAATGATCTCCTGCAGCACAAACTAAGTGCAACTTACCCACTCACCACAGCAAACACTACTTCTATACCGGGTGCGGTAGGGAGGAGGCAGGGAAAGACGGACAAAAGAACCTCTTGTGGTAACACTTAGAGGCATCTAGATCCTTCCACTGGTTTAGGGGGTCATTAGAAAGCTCTCCCTCTCTATACAGAAAGCGCAAAGGGAAAAGACATGCTGTGTGCATCAGAAAAATAACAACCCCACCAGAGTACAGGATGTGGGGCTCCGACTATGATTTTGCTGGATCAGTCTCTTCCAAGCCAAAAGGAAGAGCGTAGCTGAGTCTAGAGGTAAGCAGCCCCACACAATACACCCTTGAAAACCAATTCCAGAGTGGTAGTCTTCAACAAGGTTCAGAAGGATGATGGAAACTCAAGAACAGCCAACAGGTACAAGACAGGTACCGCTTCCCAAATGGATGGTTGTAACGCCTCTGGCTCTTCTTTCCAGATTCACATTTGGAAACTTTGTGCCCTTCCATCAAGGGCAGTTAGCCATTTATCATAAAATACTCTCAGCTACTCTGAAAATTATCTAGGATACCAAATAGGAAGGGATAAAACCCACCACGACCACAAAAAAAAGTATGATTCAGCTCACATTTGTTACCCTTCTTATTGCTTTCATGAATTACTAGCTTTCAACCACTGGATCCCCAACCCCATCACATTTCTGTCTTTAAAGGAGGGAATGGGAATGACATCCACGGTGTGCAAAATAGTGAGGATGTTACTTACTGCACATCTGGTTGAAAAGAAGAATATGGACACAGAGGGGTAAGAAACCATGACCAGCAGCTCTCGCTTTCCTGAAATTGGGTGTGCAGTCAGTCAGAAGAGCAGACTGGGGAGAGTGAGCTATATATGCACATTCTCCAGCAGTCAGGCCCCAGTATGAAAAACAGGTGGGAAGGTCAGGGTGGAAATGAGCAAAGTTCTAATTTTTGCTTTGTTTTAGTGATTGTATTTAATTACAGAGGGGTTCTCTTTTTTTCCAGGTACAGTTGACATTTATTTCCCATCCAGTGATTTGTGACAAAGTACCTAGCACAGGAGCTGATGAGGCAAAATGATATCTGAGAACAGATTCCCCACTCTTATAAAGCAATGTTCTCCAAGACAGACCTCACAGTTGCAGTCATTGTCTACAGATGTCTTTTGGGCACAGCTGGAGTGTCTCTGCACAATAGCACCTCCCTACTCCTGTTGAATTAGCAGCAGGTGGGTGAGACAATTAGTGGGGTTAAAGGCAGTATGATCCTACAATTTTCACAGCCCCACCTAGGAAAAGACATTCATGGTTCATGGGTGCTTTTCTCAATAAGCCTCACCAAAACATCTACCAGTATCTTAAATGATCAAAAAATGATCCCCAAAAGGGGTGAGGAGACAGCTATTATCTTGATGTAGGGGAAAAAAAAACACCAGCTGAAGGGAGCTGGTCAAGCTTAGGATTGTTTTTTTCAGGGAGGTGGCACTTGTGAGTGGTAACAGCTGCAGAACACAGCACCATCATGGAAAGCAGCATCGTAGGACATCCAAGACCCTGAAGTGAAGCGAGAGTAGCACAGCACAGAAAATACTCAAAGGCTTCCTAACAGGGCTAGCACATCTAACAGAGGCAGGAGAGTTTTCTTTCATACCTAACACCGAAATACTCAGAAGGTAGGAAAAAGTGTGGAATCACATTTCCCTTTGATTTCCAACAAAACTTTTATCAAGTACTTTCTGTGTATGACCCCAAAGTCTAGATGTAACCCGCTGTATCATCTGTTCTTCCATCACGCACTCCTCTGCAGTAATCACTGCAGAGGGTAATTTTTTTCCTTCTACTGTTTCTCATTAAAGAAGAAGAATGGCAAACGCCTTCCCCCTCGTGGCACAGACAGGGGCTAACAGTTTACCTACCAAAGTCAAAACAACTCCTGCTACAGTTGTACTGCCCTTGGAAAGAACTGCACAACTAATAGCACTTTAGACCTCCTTTTATTTCCAATCTGAGCTGCAAATTGAGAGAATGAAATAAATCATGGAAAAAAGACCAGTAATAAAAGCACGGCTTTCTAAGGAACACAATTAAGTGTGTCAGAAGACTCCGAAGCCGCAAACACGGGCACACGTAAGCTCTTATAAGTATGGTAAGTACGCACTGTTACATGAAGGGAACCATCACTTTGGAATTGTCTTAAGGACAGGTCTTCTGTAGTAACAAAAGCTCTTTTCCACTCAATCAGCTAAAGGAACACTGCGTGACAGCATATTGCACACTGGCATTTGAATGTAGCTTCCCCTAATTGTTACAATCTACTTTCCTCTATCTGACTGTGATTGAAGTATAATAAGTTGTGACTCCTGCACATTCCTGTCATAACTGGCAATGTAGTGTCATCCAGAAATCTTTTATTTTGATTTAATTTACATTAAAATTAGACCTTACAAGAAGTCTTAGATGTCTCTACAACCAGAGAGCTGCTGTATGACTGAGCTTCACTATTAAAGCTGAAGCCGTCCCCACTTCTGAGAATACCACCAAAACATATATATTAGCGCAAATTACATCAATGTAAAAGTGTATATTATTTGTAACTGATGAGCCCCTACTACTCAAAACACATCCCATAAATATCAGTCCTCAGTGCTTGCAGAGACATTAGCACACTCCATATTAGAATTTAAGAATGCTAGGATGTACTGCAGAGCATATTAAAAACACATTTATAATAAAAATTGTAAATATAATACTCAGGTATGATTTAGCTATTTTTTTTTTTACAAGACAAACAACTGCATAAAACCACATCAGAGTACAAACATCACAAGACACAACACAACCACAGATAGTTTTACCTTTTAAAAAAATAATGGGCTTTATATCTTCTTTTCTTCTGGCTTGTAATTAGTACCTAAAATATTTAGCTAGAAGCACAGAATTGAACTGCTAGGTTCAACATGTTTTATTTGTCATACATTAATTCTTCTTCTTCCAATATACAGCAGACTACATTCATACGCTAGCTACAGAGGACCAGTCCTCAAGTTTATATTCAGCTGGTACTTCTAACAACGTTTTGATTGCAAAGGTAACACAGACAACACAAAGCTAAATCAAACCTGTGGCTATCAGCTGATTATCTTCAGAAGTGAATTTTTTAGATCAGGCCAGTAACAACACGACATACTCACAACACGCTCACAGTATACTCACTTCAGCCTTGGACAGTTTAGACCAAGTGCTGTGAGAGAAGCATCTGTAAGGTTGCTACAGCCCGAAACACAGAGCGACTGAAGCCTATGGCATCCTCTACAGATTTTTACAATGCCTTCATCTGAAATTTGCTGCAACACAGAAGGAGGTCGAAGTTACTTCGTTATCAAGTCATCAGCTAAGAACATAAATCAAGTCATATTACTGAAAAGGTTAGTGTTACATTGTATATAACCATGGCAACCTGTGGATTTTCAACCAAAAAAATACCATCGTGAAATCACGTTCACTGATGTCAACACACACAATTACTACTTATCTATGTATTTTTCCACAGATCTTGAGTACCACTTAAAGGCAGTCTGAAGCACAGAGTTGTTTGGTTTTGTCTTCCTCTTTCACTTCGCTTTTTCTTTAAAATTTTCACAATTATTTTTTTTTTTAAATTGTAGTTGTCACTGTGTGAAATAGCTCATTGCTTATATGTTTGCAGAGTTCAGGTCTTCGTTCCAGTGACTGCGTAAGTTCAGGAACAGCGCAAAACAGAGCTTAAAGCTCAACAGCAGGAGAGCTAACTACCTATTTTCACCAGAGCAGTAGAACCCAAGGGTAAAAATCCTTCACCTCCAGATAATTTTCAAAGCAAGAGTTACAGGTAAACAATTATATATAATCTGTTCTTTACAGAAGATAAATGTAAAAGCCAGGTTATGCAGTTGTCTTCAGCTGAAACATTTAATTTAAAAGAGGTTTTTCATTTCTCAAAATTGTTTTGTACTAGATATTATGAAAAAAGTAACTCTAAATTCAGAATATGAATAAAAAAGTTTTCTCTCTGAAACAGGAACTATAAGAAATAGCCCCAATGCAGCTGCACACAAAATAGGAACAGGAACTAGGTTATTGGGTGTGTGTGCAAATATTATTTTGTTTACAGGTCTTCTATTCTGGAAAAAGTATTTTCTCTTCCTCCCACTCCTAACTCCAAGAATTTAATTTTTCTGCTGAATGACTAATCTTTCATAGTGAAACAGGCTATTTTATTTCCTGGCCTAACATTACTCTTCCAATGATAACAAAGGCCTCTACTGTATTTTGAACTGAAAATACATATTCCTTTTATAAGCCACTCATCTAGGTACACTAATACTACTATAGCATATTTCTGAGGCTATTACCACAAACATTACCTTTCATAGATGAAAACAGGATGAGAAATAGCAGTAGCTCAGGACAAAGGGAGATCGCCTTATGCCCCCTCCCCCAACCCAGCACTTTTTAATATCAGTAGTTTAAATTTGCATATCGTTCTGTTAAATAAAAATTATTCCTGCCAGAAAACTACAAGTCTTGTCTTCTTTTTGTGAATCCAGAAGGATTTGCATCATCGACAGATACAAAGATATTTTCTGGAACTGTTTTGTTCCCTTTGAGAGATACTTGTGACACTGCTATTGGGAAAAGGAACTATTTTGGAGGTAAGGACTATGTAAATTTTATGCTGTTGCTGGAGATGGACAAAACCCTCAAGTTATATATGACAATTCTCTGTTCTGAAATTGCTTGTGATTTCAATGCCTACATCCCTCTCAGGAGACAAAAGCGCTCAAAAAATGCCTGCAAGTCCCCAGTTTCTACACTCTAAAGATGGTACCTTTCAGACGTGCAGTTTCCAGAGTTAATATCAGTTCATTTCATAGCTGCTTGAGCTGGCCTGGCATTTTACAAGATCCATAAAACAGAGCCACTAGAATTAAAGTGTGGATCATATAAAGCACAAGGAGACCTGCTGTGTAAAAATCAGTGCTAGCCCTTTGATCACAAAGGGCCTGGCTGCTTCTGGAAGCATGCTTCTAAACCACAGCACGCGGGACATCTCCAGTGAAATAAAGCTTTAAAGCACACATAACTAGGTAGGACCCACAGACTATCAAAATTCAGTGGGAAAAATACTTTCACTCATGAGGGTTTTTTTGTTTGTACTTATTATCTACATGACAACAAACATACTACCCAAAGGAAAACTGGTACACATCTATGCCAATGCCCCTTTTAAGCAGGAGAAATCATAACTGGTCATCATCAGACCTCTTGAGATCCTTCCACAAAAATAACCAGAAAAGGCTGGCATTGATATATCTTATTAGTCTCAGGTAAAACACAACAGAAAAAGAACTTTGGAGGAGGAGGACAGCAAAAGAAAGAGTGAAAGGGGAGAAAATTACATACTGACTTTATTTATTTAAGTGTGGTTCTGACCAAAATAAGGAACTTCCTTTCATTCCCATTATCTTTAGGTGCCCAACTTCAGTGGCACCTAAATTCAGATAGAAAAATCTGGAAATTCTCTCTCTTTCACTAAACATTTGGCATATGGAAGTTCAAGCTTTGTATTCATATTGTTCTTAATTTCTGCAATTTTTAATGTAACTTTTAATAATCCATAACACTCCAAAATATTCAACACTTTAAAGAAATCTATTAGGTTCAAAAATTTTCATCCAATCTTAATAAAAAATAGTACCGTGCCACATTCATTCAGGACAAATGTGTAAAACAGATCTGAAAGTTTTAGCCCAAGCAGATTTTATGATACCTTCTAGCAATAAAACTGCGGAAAACTTTCCAAAGGCAAAAAAAAATAAATATCTAACTACTTCATTATTCAAATTTGCATGACAGAAACACTGAAATTTGAATTTATCTCTGTATTTTCTAAGGTTTATTTACAAAGAGTGACTTAAATACATTTTAAATCTAAAAGATCTTTCCCATTCCTAGAAAGTCACATCAGAAGCAACAAAAAAGCAAATATAAAATAGAGCAAATTGAATTTTTGTGTACTCACTAAGTAGAATTAAAAGTACATGAATGATTCCCGGTCATTTCATTATAAATGAATGTGTTCTTCCATTACTATTGAATAAGCATGCCCTTCTCCTGCTACCTAGATGGTTCTGAATCATCTTCAGTTATGATGCCATCACATTTTACTCTCAATTACGTAACCCAGAATATGGCTTCTGCTCAATTAGAAACCTTAAAATTATGAATATACCAAAATGTTTGACCTTAACGGATGGGAGAACAAGAACTACATCTGTAAAACTGCATGGTTTAGCACATACACAGTTCACGAGATTTGAATGAATGCAGTTAGTTCTTACTCTAGAGCTTGCTATAGTTAAAAATAACCCAACACTCCAAATCCACACTCAGCTGTAGAAACAGCCAGCTCATTTAAGACCTCTATTCCACACAAAATTCTGTAAACTGCAGAGATGCACTATTTGAATTATTTAACTGTGTAGCAGATCAATTCATTATCATTCAAAAACGGTTTATGATTCTTAGAGAATGTACCTTTTGAAGCTTCAAATACTTACTGTACAGGATTGCAAATTCAGGATTACAAGTTCATGACAGTGATTTTGAATGTGTTTCAATGCTTCATCTTCTAACTGTATTTAGCGATTAAATCGGACATAGGAAAAGAAACAAGAAATTAAAAGCACAGCAGAGCAGCCCAAAGAATGTATATATCTTGTAATATTGAACAAAAGACGAAAACAAAACCAGTATTTTTTAATTCATGGAGATTTCAAAAACCCAAAATAAAATTTTATTCCTAAAGGATCACCCAAGCAGTTATGTACCTGTGTGCAACCTCTAAGAAATAGAGCTTTTAGTCCACTACACCCTTTCACCAGTGCTTCAATACCATCCTTCGTAATCTGATCACACCAGGAAAGATTCAAATGTTCCAGATTTCTGCAACCCTCACTGGGAGAATTAAAAAAATACATAAAGTTAAATCCAGCCTTCAAATAGTCATAACAGTGGGAAACCCAAATTAAACACACTGTTAGAAATTAATGATAGCCAGTGGACTGTGCCAGGCCTCCACAGAAAAGTCATGAGAAAAGACCACACACAAACAGCATAGTCTACACCCAAGAAGTGCTAGATATTGGATATAGTCAGTGCTGATACACAGTATTGAGGTTCAGCACTGATTTTTTTAAATTTATTAAATGTCGAACAGCTCTTTAAACGCTTTTCTTTAACACAAAACACCGAATCTTCTTACCTTAAGCCTTTCAAAGAGCTGTTTGTGATGGCTACACAAGATGTCAGATCCAGATGTTTCAGCTTGGAACAGAATCTGCTAAGACTGTAACACGTGCTGCAAAACAGCAGACACACTAAAAATACCTTCAGCTACTTCTTTTTCCAAATTTCTCCATCAAACAAAAAAACCCTTTGACTTACCTGTCAGTGATTTTTGTGCACCCATTTAGATTTAAGTGTTCGATGTTTCTACAGTTCTGTGCAAAGGTCCTAAAACAGCAACAAAAAGCTGGAGAATTAATATAATGTCACAAGTTGTAATACAGTCACTAGAGTGCGCTCTGTCTCCTACCTCCTTCCATCTCAGTAAAAAAGCTTAATCTTCAAGCCACGGGGTAATTACAAAGTACTTCTCAAATACATCTGTCTCAGTGGTTGCTTTTTCCTTTTGGTGTTGCAAATTTCTGTCTTAGGTAACTCCTGAAACCAAGTGTTGTTCCTCTCCCAAATACCACTTGAGCAAGGTGTTTATTTCTGTCATATATAAGCCAGACCTGACTTGCTTCATGTGCCTTAACTAAAAACATTAAGGGCATAAACAGAAATGTTTAAATATCACATGAGTTAAATATTAAGCTGCTGGGGAGATTTTTTGCACATCTCATTACTGAAGCCTGTGTAAGCCTTAAGTTAGAGCTCACTCCCACATCAAATGAAAAGGAAAGGACCCTGCACATTACAGAAGCGGGACCTAAGCCTATCAGACTCCCAGTGGAAAGCCCCGTGGGTTGCAAATTAGTTATTTATGATTTTAAAAATTAAAATGCATCTGTGTGCACTACTGGGTATGAACTCTAAGGATGATTGGAGCTATTATACTGCTAAAAGCCTGTATGTATCATTACACTAATTACCCAGAAGAAATACATAAACTTTCTTTTCATCTCTGCAGAGCAATATTTACAGCTGCATTGCATTTCAGAACACTGTTTTTATGCCCATGTTTCCTCCAACTGCATGGATTTTATTGGCAGGGGTGGAGGAAACACACAAAAACAGTTTTGTCTGGAGGTTTGCCGTGGTTAACGTATCCGACTACACACTCAGCTGGTAACAACTTCCTGGCTCTCCAGCGTGGATTGAAAACAATGGAAAAAAACCCAGCAAGCAGTTATACTGGTGAGAGTTTCCACTTGAATTCTCAAAACAGCTATTCCAAAATTCATGTACTGGAGGGAGACTTACAATCGAGACACTCTTCAAATCACTTGGAAAGACACTACACTCTGGAATAACTTGCAGGAACAGCAAACTTTGCCTCCGAGATTCAAGCACGGGGCATGTCCTGACAGAGCTGCCACAAACATTTAGTACTTACATAGCTAATATCTACTTCGATAATTAGCTATTTTTAAACAAGAGTTGATGTAGAAGAAAGATAAATAGAGTAATTAATATCATCCACAAAACTAACAGATCTGGAAACAACTCAACACAAAAAGCCAATAGGAAAAGTCACTTTCAGAACAAGTATCTGAAAATGAACGCCACCTTTCTCATGCTAATGTTTTGAAAGTCTTAAAGCTCATGCATTTGTCATTCATTCAGTAATTTCAATATAACCTGCTTGTATTTCAGAGGTGAATCATCTTCTTTCCTAAAGTGTCTCAGACGCCACCATCTGCAGCAGTAAGTTGTCAGGGATGCATGTGTGAATACCAGTAACATGCTGGTAGCCAGCCTCAGGCTAAGCCTGTCCTTCTGTCTGACAGCATGACTGGCTGTATCATCCCTACAACATATGCATGCTATGCACTGAACTGCTAAGTATCTGTTTACTAAATACATCATTATTTAAAAATACCCCATCTCCAGCCCTTCCCCTCTTCTCACATGCCACTAATACCTGAACCCACTTAAGATTCTCAGTCCTATTAACAACCCTCACTGCAGTCCCGGAGCCTTAGTGTTCTGAAAAGCACAGCTGTGACCCTAAACCAAATAGGAAAATGAAGTTACTGGGGGGGGAAACTGTTATCTACCGTTCTGGCTCTTTCTTCCTACAACCTTCTCATCACCATCCCCGCCACCTCTTCCCCATGGTAGCTGCTACCTCTCTTGGAGCCTGCCTTCCCCCTCCCCTCCACTTCTGCTATTACCTTCCCCACTGAGGACACAGGGACCGTCTGCATGAATGCTCTGGGGACTTGGAGGAGCACTGCAGAAAGTTAATTCTGGTTGGGGCTACCTCTTTTTTGACCGCAGTTGCCAGTAATCTGGGAGATGGTAATAATACATGTTTTCCCCTGAGGATGCAAGACTGCCTGAAGGTGGCGACATGCCAGGGAGCAGTTAGGGAGAAGTCCTAGAGGCAAGGAAAGCTCTGGGGAAATCTTCAGGTCTGAAGCTAGGATGCCCATTAGGGTTACTAAAGCAATCTACTGCTTAACTAGTTGCTGGATGAATTTACTCTACAGACAAAAATCAGTGAATTAGACTTATAATTTTTAGAAAGAGGTAAAGGTCAAAAGGCACTAACTTAATGCCCACTAACTTAAGAAAAACCTTTGTGCTTCTATTTTCCACTGAAGAATGGCCACACTATGTCAGACTGAACGCCATCCAGCCCAGTCTCCTGTGACACCAAAGGAAAGTATAACAACTTAAAAAGCCATACCCAAGGCTTCTTTCAAATATTCTTTGAGCCCTGAAGTACTTGTGGCTGAGGGACCCTTCAGCTGGAGGTACAGTATTTGGGTTTAAACACTCAGTGAAACATCCACAGAGGAATCTGGCTAAACAGTTTCCATCTAGAAAAAGCTTACATGGATTCAAACTATATTTTGGGAACAAATTGCACAGTTCAATTTATATATTGTGTAAAAAAGGGCCAACTTCTCTTTTCGGAAACTCCTGAGACATTTCTGTTGCCTGTTTGTTCTTATATTAGAGTAAGAGGAGAATCTCAGGCTTTCCCAGTTTTGTAGGTACTCAATCACATTAGCCTTTACTCCTCCTCCCATTGGTAGGGGTTACCTCTTGTCCAAACTAGAAGATAAACTATGAACTGACTGACTACTAGTCTTGATGAAATTATAGTTGTAGGACACCAGAGTAAAATAAAAGTCTGAAAACGTTTTAAATGCTTGAAAAAGGAGAGCTAGCAAGATAATACCAATGAAAGAAAAAGACACATTTCTGAAAATCACAGTTCTCATTTCTTAGTTCATTTCCAGAAAATAACAGTAGCTATACATCGATCTCAAATTGATGTCTCATTTAGTCATTATTAAGGTACTTAGTACTTAAGTATCTCATTTTGGTCATTAGACAGTACTTAGAAATCCAAACAAATATAACAATAATTGCTTTTGGTCCAGACATTAGGAAATAAGTGATGTCTCAATCTAGGACTTTACTTACTTTAAAGAGGAGTCTCCAACACCAAGACATCCTCTCAGACTAAGTTGTCTCAGGAACCCACCACACCTTTTCGATATATTTTCCACAACACGACCCTTAAACCAGATAAAAGGAAGATTTTGTTGAGTTTTATTCTGATGTAACACTCTAACCAAATTAAAAATGCTGGGAGTGAAGACCAGCCCCAGCTACACCTCTTTGAATTTCTTTTGCTACTTCAAGAAAAAAGTTACCTGTTGAAAATCTCCATTCAGATTGAAGCACTAGTCAACTCAATCTTTAGTTCTCCCTTCCTTTTTTTAGTCTATTACACATGACTCAATTTTTTTTGGTCTCAGCAAATCCTACCTATTAAGACTGCTAAAATGACCTTCAAGTTCTTCCAGCTGTGTAGGGAACCTGAAGAACTGCCCCAAAGGTGGGATGGGAAGCATGCCCGTTCCTCAAGGACGACAGTTACCACCACAGCATGTAAGTTTAAACTGTCCATGGAGACGTGCTTCAGCTAGTACATCCCTCTCAACTACAGCCTCTGGTAAGTCCTGTTTTACAGTCCCTACTACAGGGATGGTTACCTCCGCAACTGAAAGGGGCTGAACACCTTGGTGGGAGCAGCCACTTCGTTTGCCTCCAGAAGATTTGCTGGAGCCCACTTGCCAGTCTTCAACATCGTATGTATTTGGGTGTCTGCTCCTAACCTGGGAACGCCAAAGGACTTCTCACCCTGTGTAGCTTACAGACTTTATGTCCCATTATTTATCAAAAGCTGAAGCACAATTTACAAACAAAACTTCCTACTTAACCTCAAATTTGCTACAAAATGCTTTTTCTTTACATCCTGAAAGCGCATTTTGCTGTACATTAGGAGTAAGCGGAACGGCAATGGCACAGTACTTCTAATATTCAATCTGGAAGTAGCATTATGGGAAAATGCTGTTTAAAAAACTTTTTTTTGGGGGGGGAGGGGGGGGGAGGAAACAAGTTGAGATAGCAAAAAGCAGGTGGCCATTGCAAAAACTGACTAGACATCACATTATGTCTAATTTTAAGGAGTTAAGGTAAAAGAATTTAACACATCATTTAACAAAGAAGACTAATACCTCACAGCACCTTTTATTTTCTTCCCTCTCTTTTTTAAAGAATAAGTACTTATAAAATTACAGGTCAGAGGATTTTTTGTTTGCTTTCCTCTCTATATGGGATGGTAACAATTTTAGTGAAACAGTGAAATGTTTCTTACATTTTCTGGTTCACCTCTACTACCAAAGTCCTGGCTAGCACTATGTGAAAATATTTTCTTATCAGAGCTTGTTTCTTAGTCCATAAGTAACATTGTTTATCTTATCTCTCAGAAGAATTTACACCAAAACAAACAAACTGAAAATCATTATACAAACAAAATTATGTATTTTTTAAAGCACTCTGATTACTCAGAATTATTTCTCAGTAGAGGCCAAATACCTTTATTGTAAGGATAAAGTCTTCAGTGAATAACATATAATGCGAGTTCAATCTACATTGCAGAAAAAAGTCAAACCCTAACACTTTATTCAAAGAAAACAGAAACAAATACTAAGTTTTCCCAAACCCATTTATTTCTCTAAGCATGTAAAAAACCCCAACAAACAGCATATTCAAAAAGACAACTTAAATGCATTCAAATGTGTTTAGCTGTGTGAATAATTCAATGTCACTCAAAAAACTAGTTCTTCTAATTACTCCAGCTTACAATTGTTTCCACATACCAAGAAATCCTAAGGCACATCTAACTTCAAGATCTTCACACATCTTTGTGACAGAAAAGAAACATTTTTCCTTTATAGTTTTTTTCTTCTCACTTTATTCTCTACTACATGGGATCATAAACATGGACAATTTCATAACAAAACTTAACTTTTCATTATTTGATAGTCTCAGATCAAGTACTGCTTGATGATCTGTGAAACACACCAAACAGTACAACGAGTACAATTAGCAGCTTGTACCTGTCCTAAATGTATAGGCAAAAAAAAAATAATTACTAAAACCGCTGAAGAAAAACCAGAGTTCTTAAACACCGAATGTGAAAGCGTATCTCGTTCAAAACTACTTTATGTAATAATTGCTGGTTTAACATACTCTTATGAATAAATTTAAGGGGTTTATATTACAAATGTACTTAAATATAATATACTGAAGTAACTGAATTGCTCCAAACCACAATAGCTTCTTATAGCAAAAGAGGATCATAACTTAATTTCATTCCTTCTCCTGAATGCCATGCTACAAACATAGCATCTCAAAGGGCAACACTGCTACGTACAACATAAGAAAAACTTATCAAAAACATAAAAATCCAATACTGTGTTTCTAAAGAGCAGTAAGGTTTCAGACACAGAAAAGGCTAACCAACAGAAGGACCACAGACCTGTGGGGTTTTCTTTATTATTTCTTCGCAAATGAGAAACACAAGCTTTTTTAAAGGCAATTGAAAAGATGGTATTAAAGCTCCAAGCCTTCTTAGACACATTTAGATAGAGGCAGATGCCAAAATCTTTCTCCTGCCTCTGCAAGATCCTCATGTTTAACATCAGTATAGCAGAGGAGTTGGCAATAAAATTTTTAAAGAGCGGTGAAAAAAAATTACCCTATATATTACTGTAAAGCTTTAGGAACAGTTTGAACCACGGTTAGCAAAATACACCAAATGAAACCCATCTGGATTTTATTCATGCAACTAAGAAGCTAAAACATAAAATCCAGAAGCAAATTCATTATTGTATTCTAAACTTAATTTGTATCATCAAACAACAAATAATAAACTAGTTCAGATTCAATTAAAGAATTGTATTTCCCCATAGATTTTTGTCTTCATTTTCAGACGTCATATTTTATCTTGTTATGCACATCTATGATAGCATTACTGCAGACATGGTTTTCTTACAGAAGACAAGACTGCCCTGATCCTTTCATCATATGCTGAAGAGGACTTTAATCCACAAGTACCTGCATTTCAGGCAAGGTTCAAACCTTATAAAACAAATGTTCAGAATATGGTAATCAGATACACACCAAATCAAATCTAGGTAAGTCAGCAGTAAGAAAAGTTGTTCAGCATTTTATTGTTTCCATCTCCAAGTCCTATAGCCAAGTGTTCAGAGAGCTTTCAGCACTAGATGGCACCCTCACAGAGAGACTAGGGAGCAACAAAGTTATCCCCTAGATCGTGGAAGTGATTCAGAGCATCTCACTCCATCTAGAAGCACCATTTATATATTTACTTTCTGGAAATGAGCAGCTTTGAATTTCTACAGCCCTGTATGTATATAAAATATGCAAATTATCTGATAAATATCTGGCAACCAAAACTGAAATACTCATCCAGTGTAAAAAAAGTCAAATAGAGTTCTTTTTCCATTTGCTCCTTCACCGTATTATCTTGAACTTTAACCTTTAAAATGTGTGAATGCAAGCACAGTCTATGGGATACTCAAAGTGGTTATGCTCTTACACATCACCATAGGAATAAAAATCCCATGAAAGATACTAACCTCTATATCCGTTTGAAAGTTGAAGAGGTCTATTCTTTGCCAATTGCTTCCATCCAGAGCTAAAACATTCCATGCCTACAGAAAACAAACATCGTTTATTTATTACCTCCACTGCCTGCTCCCTTCATTTGCCTCTCAGCAATTTAAAGATAACAAACTCAAATACAAAAATATAGCATTTCAGGTAGCATTTTTCAAAAAGAAATTTAACTGTAGATATTAGTACTCATACAATTTCAGCTAGTTAAAAACAGAATTTGTGGAAATGAATCTCAAATCTCCTAAATGGATTACACTTCAAAGGCCAACTTTTGCCCATAAAACACACAGGAAAGCAAGAAATTAAATGTAAAGTACATAAATGGACACAGCAAGATTTATCCCTCCGTTTTCTAAAAAGTTAAAAACTAAATTTGTCGACTAAGTTACTTTTGCTAGATCTATATAGAGAAAAGCAACTGCAGATGAGATTCCTTCCAAGAAAACCACAGTTCCTCAACCTCACTAGTTACTATTCTGAGAGGAACAGAAACCTTTCAGAAAACTGCTGACTTTCCACTGTTAGGATCAGGCCTTTCCTTTACACGTGGTAAGTTATGTGTACACGCTTGAGAATTTGTCTTTCAGTGTCGAAGCAACAGTTGTTCAAAGTAAAACAAAATCAAAAAGCCAGAGAAACACAAATACACTCAGAAAAACAGAAAAAAAAAGAATACTCTGAGAGAAAAATGCAACTTATTCCACCACCTTGGTTTTCTTCCACTGTATTCTAGGCTTTAGCTGAAGGTTCTAAGAAAACCTGGTATTAGCTCACAAAACTTACTGAAGTTGCAGGCCAGGGTGATAAGGGTGTAGGAGTGAAATTGTTACATAATTATACATTAAATCAAACAAACAAAAAAATCCAACAAAAAAACCCAAACAAAACCCAATCCTCATTAAAAGAAGGAAGAAATGCATGAAATAAAAAAGTTCATTCATGTTGTAAAGAATACACTTTGTTGTACACACTTGATGTAGGAACAGAGTATTTTCATTTTAATTCAAGAAAAAAAAGTCAAGACAAGCTAAACATAAAAGCTTCCTTAGCATGCTTTCCCTATTCTTCTGTGTGCCTTTTTCCCCTACTAGTAGTCCATCTACTTAACACCTTTTCTACTTGGCAAGCAAACGATGGATATACTTCTTAGACACATGGTGCACATTAACTGAACTACATGGAATTTTAAGCACAAAATGCGTCTGAAAAATAGTGTTATACAGCCACATGTTTTATAAAAAGCAAATGCCATTATGCCAAACTGGGCTTAATCCTTTCTCCAGATACAGAGTATACACTACTGGATATCTTTTCCATAGCCTTTAAACAGAAGTCCAGTACATAGCAACTAATTCCACATCTGAATGCAAAACTGGACTCTGTTCATTTGTTTTAATAAACAAAGAGGCCGAGAGAACTATTAGATTTTTTTTGACAGGAAGCAGATTGCCCTAAAGCCCATGATTTGCAAGTAATTAAGAAAATAGCTTCCCAAAGAACAACAAAAAAAACCCAACAGAAACACATACCTTGGAAACTTGTGCACATCGACATAAAGTAACTATGTCCAAGAAAGAAAATATTCTAGGAAGAAAGGAGAATAACAATTAAAATGCTTTGTTATAAATTCAGACTAATACATGGGTTCACAGTTCTGTAGTTCTATGGAAAGACACCAGTTACACGAGAAGCAAGTTAAATACAATTATGAGTGTTTTACCAAATTATTTTACTTATTGAGACTTAAGGAATAATACCATAGCTATCATTTAAAGACAGTCAACGCCAACATAGTAGAACCAGCAGGTGCTTCTTCTGAAACATATTTTCTGTTTCTCCATCCTCAGTATCCAACATGTACGAACAGTAACAAATTATTTTTTTCTTCTTTTTAATCCAGAGAAACTAGCTTATATACCTTTAATTGTCCTACAATTAAAGAAATAATTTACACAAATACAGGTGAAGATTTCAGAGGCTGGTGAAGAGTAAGAGATGGAAAACAACACATAGATAAATCCAAGTTCAAGAATATAATTACTAACACAAAGAACAAAGACCCAAATTTCTAAAGGGGTTTCACAGTGACTACCAAGTCTAACAGAGTCAGTATCTTTTTTTAATTTACTCTACAAGAAACAACTATAGTCCAAAATTTAGTGTTGCTATTCTGATCACGGAACTAATTCTTCAAGGCTGCCAATTCTTAATAGTTTTCTGAAATAAATTTTTCACTGTCAGAATGAATTTTGCTAAATACTGTTCCCAAACAACAATGAAACTGGTTCAAAGACTGTTCTGAGTGGAAAAAAAAATAAATCATCAGCTTAAGCATAAAATATAGATCCTTTTCCAAAATAATTTTCTATTATAGAGAATGAAAGATATTAAATATATGACAGATGTTACTGTAATTCACTTATAAACTGTCACCTGCTCACCAATGAACTTTTTCAGTCATCAAAACAATGAACAGTAATAATAACAGTTTTATCTTATAGCGAGATGTTAACACTGAGAAGAAAACACAACTGGTAAGAGAGCCTGAATTTAAATCATGTAATGTTCTAATTACTGTTTTCCAAGTGGAAACCTGATGCTAGAGCTCGAAATGGATGCCTACATCTTAAGGGCTGTGATTTTTAGCTGAGGTAAGAGTCAAAATATGTAATGGAAGTTAATGAAAGGACTTCTTAAACATAACAGCCTTCTGGATGTTTATTATGATCACTTCAGATATTAGTTTTCCAATATTTCATTAACACATGAAAACACTTTCTCTTTTTCACTATATAGTTTTTTGAGAAACTATATTACTATTAGCCATGCAAACAGAAGGACAGACATTCTCAGAACCTATGAAAGAATTTATAAAACCCTGTCAATAACGTTTACTATGATATCATCTATTTTGTCATTTGAACATCCATTCTGAGGTCTACCTACTTTAAGAAACTTAGCAGTGTTTCATACAGAAGTACACACTTGATGTACTTGGCAAGATTGGTGGACTGCTCAGATGAGCACTGAGAGTTGTCTCTCTTTTAAGAGCAGCATTTATACCAATGACCCACCACGAACCCTCTCCTGAAGTCACCTTTCCCCCCGCCATGAGGCAAATGACAGAAGATGAGAGCACAGAGATTACGCTGGAGAACTGCAAAAGCTTCTTGGCATGTAGAAGCTTTCTCATAGTAGCACTGTGTGAGTGGAATCAGAGGGTTATCTTAGATTTACAGAAGCTGAAGCACAAAAGACAGATTTCTAGTTATTTGTAACTAAGAAAGGGACGGGTTGTGACAAATTATTTCATGACACAATACTCTTGCCTAAACGAAGAATGAGACATGCTTTAGAAGTGATGTACTGAGTTCTACTGAAATAACAGAAGGAACTGTAAGATGTTGAAGAAAGGGTATTTTATACACCCCCACTACTCTGAGTTGTCTGGCAGTCTGTCTTCATGTTTGATTGTTTATTGCTGTTAAGAGATTAATGTTGATGCGTGATTTCTGCTAAAAAAGTAAATTAAAACCAAATGCAGAACAGATGTATTTATTTTCACTCCATTCTGTATGAAGTGACTTTTGAAACAGTGAAAAACTAAAAGTGGTCATTCTATGTTAAAAGGAGAAATATTTCACTAAGTGTAAACATTCATGATGCTTTTAGGTTTTTGTTTTTGTTCTGAAGAACAAACTTTCCTGCAAGGCAGCCCAAGCTGTTCCCATCAAAACAGATAACATTAGGATGCATTATAAGCCAGCAAAATCAGAATTATTATTATTCAATTAAATACTATGATAGGCAAGAGACACCAGTAAATTCTAAAATTCCTATGAGTAATTTTGTCAACTTTCTTGGAAATATTTTTTCCACACTTATACATTTATTTACCCTCCATAGTACCGTTTTACATGCAAACCACTAACACACATTTGCTTCTCTACTTGCAGACCCGCAGAACTACTAGAAAATACTTACCAGTCAGGGAAACTAGCCAACAAGACACAAGACTCTAAGGTCTAAAGTAATTTAAAGTCTTTAAAGCCTTTAAGAGACTTTAAATGCAACCAACAAACTGAGATGGAGATGACAACACTGACATCGTCAGTCATCTGTCAGTGTCAGACACTGACACTGTCTGGCGCTCAGGGTGAAGGACTGTGTCACCAGGCATTTGTAATTTTAAAAAGTGGAAAAAACTACCAAGTAGGGCAGCTGATGGTTGTATAGCACTTCTGTCGTCTATGACCATAGCTACGTAGATGGAAGCTAACGCAGCCAGCAGCAGGATTAATTTCCACTTAAGTCTTTGGCATGGAATAGGACAGGGAAACTGGAAATTAATAGATCCTCAGTAAAGTTTAGGATCATCTATTTTGATTTCCTGTATCCCAGGCTATTAAATTTTCCATAGTTATCCTGTATCGAGCTCAAGAAGGAGAATCTGCTTATCAATAATCAGAGCTCTTCAAGACTTCTCATCCCTAGGCACATACCACTCTGGACTCTTGCCTCATGAGTTTGGCCTTGGAGATCTTTCAATGTTAACAGTACCTGCAGCACCCAACAGCTTCATGCCAAAGGCACAAAGGGTTGTACAAGCTCACAGTTTCTCAGCTCCTTTATGGTAAATTTGTATTTGGCTAAAGCATAACTTCCAGAAAAGGCTCTATTCTTGATTTGAAAGCCTTCAAGAGATGGAAAATCATCACCTTCTCTGGTAGTTCGTTCCACTGGTTAATCACTCTGTTAAAATGTTTGCCTTCTTTCCAAGGTGAATGTCTGACTTTCAGCTTTATGCTTTTTTCTACATTTCTTCACCAAATTAAAGAGTGCTCTAGCAGTTAGTACTTTTTCCTCATTGAGTTTTAAAGCCACTTATCATGTCATGTTTAATTCTTCTTTTTAACAATCTTTATATTTAGTTCTTTAAATCTCATCTTCTCTACACATTCTTCATTTTCCCAATGCTTCTCCAAAGGTAGACATCAGAAGCATATGCAGCATTAAAAACTTTATTAGTGTCAACAAAGCTGTACATAGACACAAAGTATGATTTCACTACTCCCATTTTCAGAGCCATTTCAGGCCACTGTAACAGTCTTTTTGACACCGCATCAGAAAAGAAACTTACAGCATCTTATCCGTTTCACCCTCGCATCCTCCTCTGGGACTACACACTCCAGGCATTACCTCTTTTTGTAACATTTCTTAGTCCTGTATATCTATCCACGTAAAATTAATCTGTATCTTGTTTGAACACACCCCAATTTAACAAGTTATTTGGACTTCCAAAGAGAATGCCTTGTCTTCACAGTAGTTTACCATTACAGCTCTTTTTTCTGTCATCTGTAACTTCTATCTTCAGAAGCAGTGATTTCCAAAACATTGAATTAAAAAAAAAAAAAGGGTCTGCAGTTGATTGCTGCAACACTGTTAACCAGTCCTGAATCCCTTTAACATGCACTGACATACTGCACAGTGCTACTTTTTAAATTAAAGGGTAAAATGTTAAAGTCAAACGCCTGAATAGATATAGGTAGTTTTGGTTGGTAAAGCAAAGAAATTGTTTAATCTCCAAGAACTATATTGTCCAATCGCTTACTTTGCACAAACCCACAAGAATTGTCAGTTATATTCCTCTCTCTCAATTTGCTATCAAATTTACGGTGAGTTTTTTTCCACTGCATACTAATATAAGGCTGAGATTTCTGGTCATCTCTCCCTTGCCTAGATAAAAACGTTGCAGTCAGGATTCATATTCTTCTAATCTTCTGGAATTTTCTTGATATCCAAGACTCACCATAACTCAGCATACGAGGGCCACAGACCCCCTAAGTCACCTTTTTAAGACATTTTCACTGCAATTTATATAGTCCTGCCAGCTACAAGAAGTGGTGATCTACAGTCTCTATCATCTTCCCATGTAGTTCCATATACGCTTCATTATTCCCATGCGCTATAAACAGACTGTTCTGTGTCCCTCCAAGCAGAGATGGCTGACTCCTAATATTTTGTTTCCCTCCCCACGGAGCAACAGAAAGAAATAGCTATTTCTCAAAACCCCAACACTGTGCAGTGTACCACCTACAGAGTGAGAAATCAAACTGTGCGAGAGTCAAACTGCTTCTCTCTTGCCTTTGTAAGGCCTTTCCAAATTTGATCACATAAGGAAAAAGCTTTTAAAGTAACGGATTGGCAATTACTCATTTAAGTATTTTCATACAATACTATATGAATTGATAAAAAGTGGATGACAAAATGCATACAGTAAGTACCACACATATTTTGGAATTTTTGGCCCAAACCCCAAAATTTGGTATGACAGAAATGCCTGATAATTTCTAAAAAGCTTCAGCAATAACTAAGTTAGGGGTTTTTTTTAGTAACTGACTTGTGAATGGAATTCTATTACAGAACTACTTTTCCCATCTTGTAAATTTAGAGTAGTTTGTCACCCATTCTTTGTGCACAAAACTGTATCAAAATAAAAACCAAAATAAGGATGAGAAATGCCTGACTGAAGACAGCACATCACCTAGATAATCAGCTCAGAAGATCCTTTAAACTTTACCACACCATCCAGTTGTTACAAAACAAGCACACAACCAATTTGCCATGTCTCCCCCATTTTAGACTACGAACTTCTTAAGGAACTGACTTGACTACTGATTTCTACAATTCCTTGCATAGCAAACCTGCTCCCATGAAAGTCCTTTACATGCTACACATGGAAAAGTATCACAGAGAGACAAAGTACAGCTTTCACAGACTTTATTTTCCTCTTTTAGCAGGTTTTTCTCAGAATTTTCTGGAAGAATGCCCAAGCATCCTCTGTTAACAAGCGACAAGGGAAAAGAGCATCAGCCACTTTCAGTTCACTACTAATCATGTTTGAACACTCACAGTCGCAAAGTCTCACAACCACCATAGAAGCTGTCTTGTATTTCTCCTAAAACATCATATTCAGTAAATATAAAGAATTGTAATAATCTATTGTATGTGGAAGGTTTCTCTTCTCCCTTTGTCCCTCATTTTATTAAACGCCCTACTGAGGTATGAGGCATGTTACCAATAACTCTAGTCCAGCAGTACGTACAAACACTACAATAAAAATTTACTGGCTAGAAAACACACAGATAAGATGAATAATTCACAGCCATAATCCGTAAAAGTAGAACTTTGCATGCATAAATTTGTATCTATATGATTAAATTAACAATGATAGTGTTGGAGTACTTCCAAACTTCACCAACTTCGCAGGTAGGAACCTGCTCCATTGGTAAAATCCAGTAATATCTAATTCAATAAAACCACATACTACTACTTGTCTTGAAAATGGTGAGACATATTAATAGCTTAAGGAGTCTGCCTATTTTCTGTTTTTAAAAACAAGTATCATTTAACTCATTTCTGTCAGGCTTGTTTTCAGTAGCATGTCACAAAAGGCAAACAATTTCTACATGAAGCACACATACACAGACTCATCTAATGCTTGACCTTTCAAGTCAATTTTTAAAACAAATCCTTTTTTACTAGGGATGTGCTGCTTTGTGAAGCAAATCACTTAAACTAGAAACTGTGTGAGACACTCCAAAACTTTCCAGTAACTTTTACCCCTGAAATTTCCAGTTGTAAACTACTCAGAGTAAGAAGCCTTCCTCAGCAGATCTACATAGCAAGTCTTTCAATAACAAACGTGGCACCAAAAAAAATTTCTTTACAAGCCAAACCTCCTTTTCTTTTGCCAAGATGCTTATTGCTACACAATCCTAACATAAGTACTAGCACTTGCAAAAGTAGGCTGTCTACAGAATGCCTAACATCTATTTTCAGTTGAAACAGAAGTCAGCTTTTTCTACAAATAATCAGCTCTGCTGGATTCATTTTATAGTTACAGGACAGCATCTAACTTTTTACGGCTTATACATTACTTGCAGGACAAGTGGATCATATTACTCACTCCTTAAAAAAATAAATAAATTTTACTTATTTGTAAAGCATGACCATATGTAACACAACAGCAACATTTTCAGCACCTAATTCTCTTAGTATCTGAAACAAAATGCCCAATGATAAATTGAAGAAAGGCCAGTTCTGTTTAATTTACTGTAAACCATACAGAATACAGCAACTATATTACACAGTAATTTCTTTTGCAGGGTCAATTATGCAGCTAATAGATACAACTACATTATGCAAATCATAGAGTAACTTTAGTCTGAAAATGAAATCCAGAGGATAGTGCGTGAATGCAGTCCTGTTGCATCTTTGATTTATATTTATTCAGATATTATGGATGTGTAATGCAACTTAAAAGGTCATGTATTTGTAACCTTTTAGAAGTCAAGGCAAAGACTTGAACATAAAACTTTACATAAAGTAAGCATCCAAGAAAAGTTCGCCCAATGAAACAGATTTTATCTAATGTTTCACAAAAGGTCAGATATACGCTAGAATCATTTTCAGCATCCTTGCTTAGCCCTGTTTCACTCAACATAGCTGGTAATGTAACAATTTGGAGCAATTGCCTTGTTGCATTGGTTATCCTGATTCATAGAATAGCAAGACACAAGAATCTTAAGCAGAAAAACTGTAAAAACTGTTATTAGAAAATGATGTTAAATACTAAGATTGTTAAGTCTTTAATAACACTGGTTAGGAATCTCACTGCAGTGCTTCCAAAAGGGAAGCTGAAGTAGAAAGTTTCAGAATCCTTTCTTTGCTGCAAATTTTTTCTTTTTATTCTAATAAAAATCATCCTTCCCCTTTCCCAAGACAGTATTCATTGCAGACCAAATACTATCTTTAAAAGAAAAGGATGAGGCAAGTCATGTGCTTTACCTAGAAATGAAGTGCTAACGAGCTAAGAGGACTCCTAACACCCCCACACTCATCCTTCATGCACATCAACATCTCTGCAACATCCTTTGTGCCTTCCTCAAATTGGAATATTTGTAGAGGGGTATGATCCAGATTTCTAAGTTCAAAAGCCCCCTGGATTATCCAGTTTAATCACTTCTAACGGCTGCATGAGCTACACTATGTTCTGTAATTTCTAGAAGCCAGCATGTTGCAGCTCATATGACTTCCTAGCTTCATTAGCAAGATTCTTATCAAAGTTTTAGCTATAGGTGCTCTTATCTAGAGCACAGGCTTTTTTGCCTTCCTTTTTTTTTTTTTTTTTTTTTTCCTTTTCTTTGGAGGGGGCATCAAGCAACAGACAGAATTGTGTAAAGAAAAATGGGGCTCAGCTGACGATTTCCAATTTACAGAAAAGCATCTGATAAATGAGAAAGGAACTACTACTTATGGGCAGACAGGAATCCACAAAAGGAGACAGCCTGGGGAGGATACCTCATGCACCCATACAGGCTGGGCACTGCCTGACTCAAAAGTAGCTTTGCAGAAAAGGACTTTGGGTTTCTGTGGAGCACCATGTTGAACATACCTCAAAAGAGAAGGTTGCGGGAAGGGGGGGGGCGCGAATCGTATCGGTGTGTATAAATATCTGATGGGAAGGAGTAAAGATGACTGACTCTTCTCAGTAGTACCCAGGGACAGAAAAGAAGCAATGGACACAAACAGAAATACAAGAAATTCCACTTAAACAAAAGATTTTTTTTATTTTTTTTTTCCTGAGAGTGTTGTCAAACACCAGACCAGGTTTGACTAAAGAGTGTATCAAGTCTCTGTGCTTTGAGATATCCAAATCTCTACTGGACAATGCCATAAACAAGCCTGCTCCAGCTGACCCTGCTTTCATCAGGGGAGCTGGACTAGATGATCTCCAGAGTTCCCTTCCAACCTCAGGTATTCTGTAATTTTTTTAATATAAATTTTATTTTTATGAAGTGATTTTATGAAGTACAAATTTGGCAACTATAACATATGTTACTAAAGAAAAGCAGTTACCATAATGATTAGTTGAGACTGGTTTAACTTGCAGCCTACAGTCCCAATTCAACCTGCTGGCCATTCCAACTCCCCTACAGTCTACTTTTTCCCATGAGTGAAGGGATTATATAGTTTGGGCACCAAACAATCAAAACCCAACTATACCCACTCTGCACACTAGTGGCTAGGTATAAATGTGGAAAAATAACATGATGCATTGGTGGTATGCAGCCTAGTGTTGCTCCATAAACCATTCTTGCTACAGCCATAAAGGTTATGGAAACTTTGGTTAGTTGCTGGACTAGGATTTGGTAGACTAGATCCAACCTGTAGCCCTGCTACTGGCCTGGAGGATGACCTTGAACGAAAGACTTCTCCTCCTGATGCCTGTGTCTGCATCAGGAGGACACAGAAGCTCACTTCTTCTGTTAATACTTCAAGAGTTACAGACAAAAAGAAGTGTAAAAAGTATTTGGTATTGTTATTTAAACTGTCTAGCATCAATATTTTACAAAATGAAAAAGGTTTTTTTTTGTAGGGACTTAAAGTATCTTTTGAATTGCCTTTATGTTTCGATGGCACTTTTTGCATGGAAATGAGGAAGAACATCATTTCCCCCAATGCCTCCCAAAGCTCCATATAAAAAACACAACTTCTTTATATCACTGATACTTCTGAACATTTGGCTTTGATAATTTGTTAATCAAGAGACTGAGTTTAAATAAGACTCCAGTTTCAAGGTAAACAAAGCTCTAAATGGAATTAAATCTTCATTAGTTAAAGAACAGTTTCTAAAGAGAAGCTTAATAGCAAATACAAGAAAAACAAAATGAAACCAAATAAATGGTAATGTATGATTCCAAGAGCTGTGTAAGTCATTGCTATATGCCCCTTAGCTGTTACTTCTGCTTCAAATGCTTGTTATTCAATTTTGTTTGTTACAGTATGACTAATCCTTTGTCACAAGCACGTTCTTATTGAGAGAGATCTGTACTTGAACCAAGTAATGCTGAGGCACTCTGCTTATAAGGAAATCTCAATTGTTCAAGCAGAAACATTAAAGAAAGTATTTCCTTTCCAAAATTCACAAATCTTACTCAGCACCTTGGCAAAAATAAAATAAAATAAAATCTCTTCCATTCCCAAATCTCCTCTTCCTCATTAACACAGTATACAAGAGCACTAGCATGCAGTTTTCTGCTTGTGTTCTTAGAGCCTCTCACTCACATTTTTAAAGGAATTCCATCTGAAACATCTCTGCCCAAAATATTCAGTTTTAAGCTTATTCTTGTATTTGTTTGTGAACAAAACCAAATCACTTAAACATATTAAATAGAAGATGTCAGCTATCTACTCCAATTTCAAAAGGTCAAACTTAATTGATCATATAGTCATTTGCAGATGTTGTTCAGCATCTCACATAAAGAAGCCAGAAAATGTGTACAAAGTGCCGACTGGTGAGGCAAAGAACGGAAAAATATAAACTTGCATCTGGAACTGATCTTGCTAAGAATTTCATAAGCAGACAAACAATACATGTAGCAGTGTAAAAAAAAGTCAACATGAGACCTTTTCCATATTCTGAAGGGGGTATACTGACCACCAAGCTATTGATTGAGTCTCCAGTTTCCTCAGAGCACAAGTTCTGTCCAGAATTGGACGTAAATCACTGGAAAGTTTTAAAACCCATTCCCGCTTCAGAATAATTGGAAATTTTTCTAAAAAAAGCTGATTAATCAGAAAATTGCAACTTCTATTCTCAGGGTATATTTGAGGTTAGATACACTACCTTGAAGGCTGAAGGTACAGAGAAACTAAATGAGTATCTGTTTTAACATTGGGTAAATCATGCTAAAACAAATAAAAATAGTATTGGTAATATGATATTATTTATCAATTGCTGCAAAAGCATGTAAGAATTCTGAAAACACCCAGTAAGTCTTAAATCGTCCTAAAAAATTACAATTCTGTTGTTTCCCCGGCTAAAGATCAAAACAATCACTTTCCAGAGGCTTTATCTTGTCCATGACCTGTGCCTGTGGTTCATTCTGACCCCTTGCTCAGCTGGTTTTCTGATCCCTTTTTTGGAGGTAAGGACCACTGGAAATGAGTATATGACTCCACGGGAGTGAGTCTGGTTTTGATATTATGCTGTTATCAGTCCCATTGTTCTTGCTTGCTTCCTGTCCCTTATCCTTATATAAAGGAGTATTCTATATTGAGCAGTTAGCGTGAGATTGGAGTGTTGTTGCTGCTCTGCACTAATTCCTTGGACAGATGTATTTCAGGCATGCTAAATCAAAGGACTTACTTTACTTAATGAAAGTTACTTGTACAAGGCACTGTTAGACCTCCCATTACAGAAACCATAAATTTGTGCAAATATACAGAAAGGAAATATGTTTTACTTTCATAAGCAATTCCTATACAATCAATTCGGTTCATCTGTACAAATGCAGTTTGTGTACTTCTATTAATTTGGTTGTTTCTGATTCTAAACAGTTCTATTGTAATTGCTTGGCAGACTACTACAGAGGACTTTCAAAGAGATACAAACCATGGCCTAAAATAAAAATAAAAGACTGTATGTGCATTATAAAACTGGAATGTTTTCCTGAGATTGTCAAACACTGAACAGCAGTCTTTGCTACTCAGGGTGAAATATTGCCCTATTTAATTATACAAATCCTTGAAGTGGGGAAAATGAATCATTTTTGAGACGACAGATTTCCCCCCCCTTCAAAATACATGCATTGTTTGTCTGCTTACAAAATTCTTACCAACTAAGAACAGTTCCAGATACAAGTTTATATTTTTCAGTTCTTTCACTCACCAGCCGGCATTTTGTACGCTATGGTACAGCAGCCAAATTTTACAGTGATTGTGGGCCATTTAAGTACCTAGCTAAGAAATACCAATGGCATTATGACTATTTCTTGTTGTAACCTTTACTATATTTCTTTTCTATTTCCCCCACAGTTAAGCACACAGATGGTAAAGCATCACTTCAAATATACCAAATACTGTGTTTGACTTCACTAATTTTACGCTTCTAGTAATTTTTCTTCTCTATAATAATAAACACACCAAAAGCTGAGCAAAAAGCAGCCTGCAGTAATAAAAACAAAGAACAGAAACATAAAAACATATATAATAATTCATTAACCAACTCACAAGCTGTATATTCTTGCATATAAGAAAAGCTGCCGCTAGAATACAACTCCTCGGCTCGTCTCCTAATTTGAGTCCCAAAACTTTGCTTATCTTCTTTTTGAAAATCTGATTGAGCACTCAAATTTTGAGTCTGATGACTAAGATCTATTATTCAAGTACATGCACCCCATAAGTATGATTTATAGCAGAACTCATAATAGCTTCTACATTTGTGGTACAATTCATGAAGTAGGTACTTTGTAGGCAGACAGGAACTGAAAATGGTTCAAGTGGCTGAAAGGAATAAACATCTCTGTTTCTGAAGCTTGCCATTTTTGTGCAAAGTCTTGTAGCACAGAATGTTAGCAGTTAAAATACAAACAAGCAAATGTTATCTGTCCTTCTACATGCCGAAAGTACTGACTACACCTCCATTTTCAAACATGTATTATTACTTTTTATCAAGCACAAAACATAAAAAAATATTTTTGGAAGCTGTTGGAAAGTCAGAACATTCTAATATTAATTACATTCACTTAGGTTTTTTTTGTTTCCAATGCTTTTCAAACTCATACTGTAGCTTTAAAAAGCAATTTGTTTTTTCCAGCAATTTACAAGGAAAAAAGAAAAAGATTATCATCTTCAAGGCTGTGACGTCTTACTGGAAAAGTTGTTAGCATTAGAATTACAATAGTCTCTGTCTGACTTGATTTCTGATTCTTCTGATGATAGATAGGGGTTTACTAACTTTAGACACCAATGCAAATCCACATCTAATGTACTGTATAATCAAATGACGCTTTTCCATAAACACACAAGCTAAGAAAAAAAAAGCTACAATTGTCTAAAAACATTGTTTAAATTACATGATTTATAATACCTCCGCAGGGTTCTTACTCAAACATCATACAATTGGGCATTTATTCAACTTTTCAATTCTTGTAATATATAAGAGCAGAGGGGAAAGAGTGTTCCTTGCCAACTGGCAAACTAATAGCACTGCAACAGCTAACGGGGGTGATCATTTTTCTTTTAGCTTGAACAGTACTACAAATCAAAATTTTTAGAAGCAGCCTATTTCTTCCATGGGAAAAATAATTACTCCAATAGTACAAATAAAAATAAATGCCTATAAACCAGATGAAGTTACAAATGAAACGCCTCCCTCTCTTCACTCAAGCTGCTCCACCTACCTCAAAGTATAACTGGTTCCTCCAAACCAGGGTCTTCTTCAAAACCACCACTGTCCATATTAGTCAGATATCCTCTTTCTCCTCTGCCCAGTTATCTGGGACTACTTGAGAAGGAACAAATAATCTATGGGTTTGTATACTTTCAGATGAGCTTCTTGCCTGAGAAGCTGAGGGTTTCAGTCATTTACTTACAAGCCTAGCAGATATTCTGTAGAAAATGTGCAAGAAACATGACACTGCCCTGGAAACCTTCCAATCTAATTCTGGTTGTTAAATTAATAATAATAATAATAACAACAACAACTAAAAATAATGAGAAAGAGTAAGAACTGCAGTATAACTCCAAGGGCTTATTTTGTTCAACTTTAGAGTATGCAACTATAGCAACAAATGAATAAATTTTAGTGTGGTAGTATTTCCTAAGTCTACCATCAGAAAAAGTTTTCTCAAGTTTAGCGAAAAAACTGGATTGCTTGTTATAGTCAGATTACAGAAGTTTAAATACTTGATGCAAATGAGAACAAGACCAATTCTTACAATAAAAGAAATTGTGTTTACATTTCATTTCCAGATATTTGTAATAAGATATTAACGACTTTTTCCATGTGTCAAATTTTATATTATTTTTAAACAGTTTTCCAACAGTTTTCATACATATAAGCAAGCAAGAAAACTAAGTGTATTTGATGATACTTTCAACAGTATTTACTATTCAGTTCTGGCACTGTGAGTAAAATGTTTCCACTGCAATGGTTTGCTCTCCTTTTAATTAAAAGGTAGACATCATGGTTTAGGCACATTAATATAGTAAAAATAATTAGAATATTAATTACACTCAGTGGGGCAATATTTAATCTCTCCTGTCATAACCATATGGCAAGACAATTTTAAAACATGTTGTAGCACGAGCGTAAAATGTTTTAGGAGTTGAAAGACATTCAAGCTCAGTCTTACAAAAGCATTTATGTGCAGGAGCATAAAACAAATTCCCCACTGATATTCCTTTAAACAGCCAGGTTTGCACCACTAAATTTCCCTAGGTATCTACACTCTGCATGAGAACTCAGACCCTCATCCCATCATAACACTCTCTAACATGCTCTGCCTTTGGCCTTGTGAGTTTGTCTCTGCAGCAGCACAATTTCAACAGGAGGTTGAATTTCAACAGGAGCTCTCCCGCCCATCCCCTTCCCCTCCATTCCAAAGCCCTGATGGTTAGCACAATATCGTGGGTGTTATGAAATGTGGACTCTATTTTTCTCTGGCTATGGGCAGACCACCACCTGAGCCTCAGCATTCAGCATGAGATCATCATGATCTTTACAGAGAAAGCTGACTGTCCCAATTCAATTTCTCAGATCATCAACTCTTCTGGTTACAGCTGCAATGCTACTTTGGTACATCACTGTGCAATTGAAAGGAGGACATATGTGCACAAGAACTAGATGGTTGGCTGAATCAGTTCCGTGTATGCTTGGCCTGGGCTATTTTATTTCGCCATGCCAGCCCCAGGAAGCCCTTCAACCATGCAAAAGGCTTCTTTAGACACAGCCACAATAGTGCAGTGGCAGTGCCTAGCTGCACTACTTCCTCAGTTGGTGGAATCCAAGGTGAGCCTATAGATCCTCCAAGTTGCTCTGTAAGAAGTTATCTTAAATACAAGAGCTAACAGATAAGCCACTGGTACTATCCAATTACTTGCACATGGGTTTTTTCCTGCCGAGTTCTTTACAATGTCCTGTATAGCAAGATATATGTTGGAATAAACATACTGGTCAATGAAAACAAGCAAGCTACCCCCCATATAACATTTTAAAGAACTTACCAAATTCGGTGTTGGAATACACAATTCAAGAAACTGACACCTAGAAGTTAGATGCAGGAATTCTCACAGTAAACCTCAACAAATTAATTTTATAGATGCTACTCATGTAATTAGCATAGACACAACAATTTAGGAATTTTATATCTATATAGCTTCACAGGTATTTTCATTTTATCCTACAATGAAAACTGAGGTATACTACATAATCAGTAGGTTCTTTCAAAAGATGTCTTTACTATCTCAGTGCATGATACTTTTTACTGTCTAAACTACATCAACACATTCTGTTGAATTACTTAAATAGGATACTTAGAACCCATTAACAGTGAACAGGAAAGTCATTTCCACAGATATTTGGAGAATTCTACTGCTAGAAAAGAAGTACTTTGCTAAGGAGGCAGCATATTAAATTTACTTTTATCCTGTGGTTCGTGTGTGGCATTGAGTGCAACAAAGTGAAGTTATTAGAATTTCTGTTCAGGGCATCATTCAGTAACACATCTCTTTTAATCACATTTTCTAATCAGTTCTAAGAGTCCAATTTACAACACTGTCACCATATGGAGTATTTCTCAACAAAAATCAAAACCCTTTTAAAATTCAATTCTTTTAACAACAGACTGCTTCTGTAATACCACCAAGAGAGCACTGTGATAGTGCAGGCACTAAAAGAACTCAATGTTTTAAGAGCAGTTTCTTCAGACACAAAATGCAAAATACCATTACTTGAGACATTCTCCCACTTCAAATCAAACAGGAAGCAATGACATACATACAAGCTAACCCAAACAATCTCTAGTCTATTAAATCAGCTCAATTTTAATAACACCATCACTAAAACCTGTAATTGCATCATTATAAATGAACACTTTTTTTTTTATCCTCTCTTTCTGTCTTTCTTGCCCCTCAAAGAGTGGGCTGTAACAAAACCTATATGCAGGCACAGAAGACATTATTGAGCTGGTTCAATTCCAGCTCTGAAGTGGTCACATCCAGTCGAGCAGTATCTCCACCTTTGGCAGTTTACACTTTGCTTGAAATCAACTTTCAACAACATGAGAGCATGAAGACATCCGTCAGTGTCTCAACCACAGGCTGAACTTACTGATTTTGGTGTTGTAGCTAACTCCTGCAAAGATGATCTAGTCACACATCAGCAAGCTGATGAAATTTACGACTAGCCAAATGACAACGGTAAGAAAAACCCTCCTGTTGGTTCTACCTTATATAACACAGAGTGGCAGTAATGGTAAAGGGCAGCGCTTTTCACTGCAGTGACTTTGAAAGCTTTGAAGTTGAATTTATATTTTATTTTGTTATAACAAAGTTCATGACACAAAGAGTGTGAACTACATTAGAGAAAGGTTTATAGGCTCTTCAAACAGATAAAACATTGTGCAGTGTGGAAGAATTGACTACTCTGTACACCAAGCATTTTTGGACATTTTATTTCATTTCTTTTTCTGCTATGTAAGGAAAAGATCACTATTAAATGACATCTTCCGTAGTATAGTATAATTTGAACACATTAAAACAAATTAATACTAACCAAAAGATAAGTTCAAGACTTCCAAGAATTAAATCAGATACATTGCTATTTATTTCAAGACAGATTTAAGAAATCTGTCTATCAATAGCATTTGATAGCCTTCAAGCCACATAAGCAATATACAATCCTCAGGCTTGTACTCCTTAACACATTATGTAGAATTACCTTAACAGAAGTTCTTTGGGTAGTTTTTTGTTAATAAGGGCTTCATCATTATTTGAGAAAACCTGGAAACAGAAAGAAAAAACATCACTTAAAAAGACCAACAGGAAAAACAGCTTTTAGAGAACCTTCTCACCTTCTACTTAGGTGCTTAATTCTTTTAAATTACTGTTAATGTCAAGTTTTCAACATGTTTGTTGGTAATACTATAAAACTATTTCAATATACACAACAGGGCCACATGCACGCATACACCTGCTCTTCCCCAGTACTAAGATTTAACTGCACAAAAATTAATAATCATTAAACAAGCAATCAGAAGCTACACTTATACCCCATAAAGAAGTATTTTAGGCAGTAGAAAAACTTCTAGCAATAGCAAGACACATACAAACATGCAATAGTTGCAGGATCCTAAAACTGTCCCATTACAGAAAACAGAAACTGGACACTTTCCAGTTATTCGGGTCCCTGTCTTCACTGTCTACAGCATAAATTCTTTGGCCAAGGCATGTCAAGACAGATAAACTATAATAATCTAAAGAATTAACTGCCACAGATATGACAGTGGCATGACAGCAACTGCTATACAAGCAAGAGAAGCACCTCCAGAAATGCTACAAGAAAAACAGAAAACACCTCGCACCCAGAACTTCATATTACTAACGTATTTCCTAAGAAAAGGAAAGTGGAGAGACTGAAAGAAAATGCCCAAGTGAAAAAGCAGGCATAACTAAGATTATATAAGAAAAAGTTTCCATAAGAGGAGAAAAGGATCAGTCAACAGTTAAATAGAAATACTAAAGAGAGGAGATATTGACCAGACTTACAACTTATTGTAAATATTTAAGTTTGAGAAATTTTGCCAGAGGAATGCAGCAATAAACAAAACAGAAGGTGATTCAGATTTTAAGGAACCATGGCACAGACCAGAAGTCACAAGCAACCACTTCCCCTGTAAAGAGAAGACCTTAATGGACTCCATTTGCTGTTTGCATTACCAGGAACAAAAGCTAGAAAGAGGAATACAGAATAGCCGAGAGTTTTCTGAATGCTAAAAGGTAAATTTGAAAACCACACAAAATAGAAACATGAAACACAACTGGAAGAAATCTTTCCCCTGTCCTTAACTAAAAATACACTGTTCCTGACCCAAGCATCAGGGTATTACCCCTTGTCCATCCTACCATTGACATATATGACATATTTGGTAACTCTTTGCTTTGCTTCTTGGTTGACAAAAAAGGAAGCTTAACAAGAGGTGGTTCTGAAAAAAGTTACATCAAGTAAAAAATGAAAAAAAGTTGAATATAAGCTTGTCTCTGTCTTCGTAAAAAAAAGGGAGAGAGCAGAAAGTACACATCTGAGAATTCTGAAAATACCTCCATAAAAAATACTGTAAGTTTAGAAAACTTGAATTTCCTTCTGGCTGCCGTCTAGAACCCTTTTTCTCTTCCAGTAAATCTTAAGTTGATCTCAGGTCTAACTGCATAATACTGTTTCTCAATTTTGACACAACAGCAAAAGCCACTTTCTTCACCCACCAGCTCTGTGCACAGTTATCCACACATCTAAGAACAATAAAACTGTCAACTTTCAAAAAGGACCAATAAGTTTAATCAAGCTTCCTTTTCCTGCAACTGGAGCAGCACAATTATTCACAGACTACTGACTGTAGACATTCAAAGCATTAAACACCTATGCATACATACATTTTAATAAGACAATTCTACCTCCTTCTTGGAGAGACATTCTTGGCTTTAAGCAGTTCCACATGGCTGACCACAGGTTCAGGTTTGCTCTGGTTCTGCTTTATATCCGATACCCATTGCTGTCACTATTTTCAGCCTTTATGCTGAAATACACTATGTACATCAACACTGGTTTTAAATCTGTTTGATTGCTTCTGAGCTCTAAATTTATAGATTTATGAATTATCAGCACGTATGCCATCTTAATATTACATGCCACTCACGGTTTGCAGCTTATAGCCTGAAAACAATAGTAGACATTGGGATGATTTTTGAGAAGAACAGCCAAAACATAGGCCTAATTCTGCTTACTGCAGCACTCATTCAGAAAAAGGAGACACATATCCCATCCTCATAGAACTTAGGATCACTAAAGAGCGAAGTGCGGAAATATTCTTCTGCATTACAGGTTAAAAAAAATTAAGTTGCAAAAAAGGAAGTGACCTCCGTGACAGCAGACAAGGTCTGTGGTAAAACAGACAAGTGAACTTAGATCTCATTAAGTCTCATCCAGAATCCCAACATTCAGTATCATAGACCACTAAAAATCTTCTTTCAACCTAATTATTCTATAGTTGCAGATAATTCCTCAAAAGTTACATCATCTAGCACAGACTTCCCACTTATATGCATAAGTATATATTTTTATATAAAGCTACTTTGCAGACCGCTACTAGTTTACATGTGTGCCATTGCTTTGCCAGTTCAAAAGCTGTTATTATCTGCTTTTTCTTTAGACTACAGATTCCCAGATGTACAGTAACATGGATATATGCTCACTGTGTGAAGGTGACACAGCATTTAAGTTAGCAAGGTGTGAGCAAGTTACTATTTAATACAGACAGCTACAATGTGTTCTCAAGGCTTTCGAGTATTTCCAACTACTCATCAACTCCTGCATTAAAAAGCCAAATCACTACAAATCATAGCACAGGCTTTTGGGAACAGTAAGTATTTTTCTACTGAGGCCAAGATAAAAATCTAAACCTACAACCAAACCGGCAACTCTTGTGGGAAAAGAGCTTATAATCTCTATATGTTTATGTGAGCTATCTTTAGACTTTTAACTTAAAGTTGGACAGACAAACTATTTTGAATACATGACAGCAGATATGACTAACATGGCTGCATTTAGGAATCCCAGTTAAAATAAAAAACAAGCAGCTTTTACTACTGAATGAGAAGCGTGTGACTTGCCCAGCCACACAAAGTACCATGCCTGCTACACAAGTCCCAGATGAGGCCACAAACAGATTCGAAGCTGTTTTCCCTCAAAGAGTAAGTTTTACGTGTTCTTGTATGCATTAGCTATAGTTATCATATCATAAAGTATTATTCTCATGGAATAAGAATATTTCGAAAAATGAAAGTGTCTCTTTAAAGTACTATTTTACCCTGAAATAAGTATGTTAGTCTCTAGAGTCATACTGCATTTAAACATCAGAAGAAGAGAGGAATGTCTTTGAAGGCTCTTCAATACTAGTTTTCCCCCAAATGAAGAACAGGCATGGGATAACTGGGGTAGTCATCTTCTAGATGAACATTTGTAACGTGATTTTGAATGTGTGCAAGCGGAGAGATACGAGAGAAGGTGCAAACAGCATAATGCGTTTATTCTTTGAACACTTCCTGATAATCTAAAACTTCCATAAATTAAATAAATACCGAGTATATTTATGTATCACCTCTCTGAAATAAACAATCCCTTTTATTTTTTACTTGATTTTTATCATATAACTTCTATTTTTCTGTGTCTGTTTATAAAAAAAAAACAACAAACAAAAACCACCAACACCAATCAGTCAAGGAAGTGTTCAATCGCTGTAAAAAATATTGTAATAATCTTGTCAAATATGATTTCTTTTTCTTCAATTACAGATAGTGCTGACAATGACATGCTCTCAAAATAGCTGTATACAATAATACAAGAATATTTCTTCTTTCTTTGCTTTTGCATTTGGGAGTAAGTTTGGCTGTATTAATAATAAGGTATCTCAAACTCTAGAAAGTTGTGGTTTTAACTGTATAAAAACCTGAAATACAACAGACAAATCTGTGCGTAAAGAAAAATACATGAGATTGAACATATGTAATAAACGTTACTCTAAAATCAGCTCTAAATTTCCTGTAAACATAAGGATAGAGAAAATCTCTACATTCTTAAAGGAATTGCAAGAACAAACAAAACAAAACCCACAAGAGAAAACTGTAATTGTTTATTACCTGAATCTTGAGCCATTTTTTACATTCCTTAACTGACCTCTCTTGGTGGTATCTTCACTGTACTTTTGAAAGACTGGTTATAATGAGCAAAAAAGGGAGTATTTCCTTAAAACATCTCCTGATACTTGCTCACACTAAATTTCTTCAGCAACTACCACTTAATTTTTCTTTTAACGCTTTATTGTATAATTAAAGTATCCATTGTGTAAACCTGCCAAATCCAAAAAGAACAATCTCCCCGGTTTGCTTCCCCTTCCATATTATTAAACATACTAATTGCAACTAATCCTAGAATATAACTTCTTGGTACAACACAGTTAGCTTGCCACAATTAAAAGCACCACATATTTGTAGAATGGTTTAGGTTGGAAGGGACCTTAAAGATCATCTAGTTCCAACCCCCCTGCCATGGACAGGGACACCTTCCACTCGACCAGGTTGCTCAAAGCCCCATCCAACCTGGCCTTGAACACTTCCAATTATAATATTATTCCCTTCTCATCTCACAGTTGGTGATAAAGCTCTCCTGTTTTCACCAGCATTACTGAGTTAAGAAATCTTTTCTGATGGAGTTGTGCATTTGTGTTTTGTACCCAGTCTGGCAAAGAACAGTAATATGCTCAAAAAATTTATTCCTTTGTTTCTCTGTAGAGAAAAATTTTCATCCTGGTTTATCGTGCTTATCTAAAACACTTAGAAATTCCCTTCAACTAGTTTTTCAAGATCAAAATAAAGTTATACTACTAATTTTGTTGGTAGTCCTTAGGTTTGTCTAATGATGCAATTTCTGTCATTGTTCAGTCTTTTATTGAAGAGGACTATTTTCTTTACAGATGAAACAGTTTTGTTAGTGGCTCAGCCATGATGGCTCAGTTCCACAGAGATATTTATGTATCTAATTTCCACTGAAATCAGTAGATAACGACTTTCAACCTGTCAACTTTTCAAATCCAAAGTTATTAAAAACCAGACTCTTGAAAATAGCCTTGCTTAGTAGTGTGCTAAAGTGAGTAATTATGGATAAATGTAGATTCAGGAAAGACGAAGTCTAAGAGACCCTAAAGAACATCAGCAAAAAGAGAAGACAAATATACTGAAAACAAGGCTGAATTATTTATCAAGTCAGGAATAAAACCCATTGTCATTGGCTCACTGTCACCAAAGGAGACAGTAGTTTAGAATTAAATCCATACATTTCCCTTCTCCTATGGCTGACAGAGCAAATGTCCTAAATTGTAAATATTGCCATTTTTAAAAAGCATCAAGTCTTTCAGGTTTTCACTGGCAAGAATAGCATTTATTTAGTATTATTTATGCAGTAATAGGCATCGTAAGAACAAGATGTTTTAAAGGAAAATCCCAACAAAATAGTATTAAAGTTTTATTCAGTTCCCCTGATGTGCAGATTGGTTTTTTTTTAAGCACACCCAAATCCCACCAGCTTGTTGCACATCTCTCCTCCTCAGTGGAGACACCTAATTGTTGCCTGTGCAATTTCCCCTTCACCATGCTACTGAAATTGCCTCTTGCTATAGCGGCAGGAAAGCCAGCAGATCAGCTTTGCTACCCAGAGCAGTTCACAAGCACACTAAAATAACGAATAGCATCCTAAAAAGCTCTCCATTTAAATACAGCAGAATAATGGAGGAGGAAGAAGAAAAGGGAAAACAATCTTCCTTTACTATACATTTGAGATTATCTCACATGTGACACTACAGAGTGCTCTCTAATGGTCAGAGAATTGTTGCTAGATGGCGCTTCCCCCAGAAATGTACAATTAATGCATCAGACTTAAGCAGACTAGCAGAATCATTTAACACCACGCAAGTAGCAAAATGTAACCGTATCTAGGCAACAAAAGGAGTGTTAGGCAAAAGGATATGCATTGCCAACAGAACTGAAATAGGTGATATCGAAGACACATCAGCTGATGGCACAGGGCTGGTGTTAAATTAGAAGCCAGGGTAAACCTTTCTGTATAATCAATAAAATTACGACACACCAAAGTGAACCTCGAAAGGTGATGCCATCTTGAACCAAGGCCATCTACAGCAGAGACAGACTGGCACTGTCTTTTATTTCAACACACGGCCACTATCTGCCCTCCAGGTCCTCACTCCTATGCTCCAGCTGCCCACCATGCTCCGTCTCAGGCTTTGACTTTGAGCACTTCAAAATCCCAGCCATCCTATTCTGTCTTGGTCACTAACCTCTTTTTTCCTTGGACACCCTCTACCAGAGCCCAGGGCACTGTCTTCAGTAGGCTTGTACCTTCCTCCTCTCTGCCAGATACCCACTGGATCTTTTGCACTGGTCTTTCCTCAGGATCTTTTCTCTTCCAGCACTGTGATAAACTGACTGATCAAAAGCAAGTAACACCTCATATGAAAGCCTTTTGTTCTTACTGTGTTGGTCATCTTCAACAGTTAAGGCTCACCTTCAGAGAAAAAGACCAAATACACCTGGGAACATCTCTCTGTCTTTCCATTATACCTTCCACTGACCTAGTGCTGCCTATAAGGGCCATATTGCTTTTAAATTTTCCCCCAGAGTAAGTGCTGTCCAATATAAAAAAAACCTTCCAGGCAGAAGCAGCTTGCCACACTGCCCACTTTGCTGCTTGGTTTTCTTCCAGAAGAGCCATCATTCTTGTTTTGCCAGCACTGGTATTCATACCACATCATTCACATTTTACTGGAGGGTATCAGTCTGGCTCTGCAAGGCCCTGTTCTCACTGGGTGACAGATCAAGGTCATTTGTGAACTTCAGAGCTGATGTCTGTAGCTGCACAATCCTCTAAACTAGCCCCACATATTAAGCACACGTTCACATACTGCTGTCTTACCAGCACTGTTATTTAAGGTGCTGCGACACAGATTTACTTAAACACTAAATTCATTGTAAATTCTGATACAAACTGAAGAGGCACAGAATAAACTGTAAGTTGCATAAATTTTTCTGTAGCATGTCAACATTCCAGACTGACTTGAGTGTGATAGTTCCTACTTTAACTTGTTAAAAATTATGAAGGTGAAATCCAATGGTTTGCAGAATTAGTGATTGACCTAGTTGCTTGCAGGCTTAAAATTCAGTTGAAAGATAGCATTTTATCAATACTTGCTATCATGTAACTGATGTTTGGTAGCCTGCATGACAGAAAACATTAGGTTCAATCCAATACCTAACCAAAAGAAGCAGACATTATGCTATTATTTGCAAAAAAGGTTTGCAAGTTCTGCTTCCTCCATATTACACTGAGATAGGAACTACATGGAAGACTAACCCTCCATTCAGGTATGATTCACCTAGCTCACACTTTGTCTTTTAAAGTGTCTTCTAACAACTACCACAGATGGCAAAAAAACCCTGAACCACGTGGAAAAATAAACTACACCTTACCCAACCTTTCATGACTAGAGACTGGTTCAGCTCAGGAAAAGAAAAATATAAAATCCAACAACTACTGTTTAAACACTAAGAAATGTGAAAAAAGCTGTTAATTGTATCCCTGTATATTCTGTAAACCTACATAAAGAAACAGCTGAAAAAATAGGTTTGACAAAATTTTATCCTCATCGGCTGTTAGTCACATACTGATTGACAAATCTTTTCATCAGTTTGTTTTCTTTTTAAAAAGAAAAATTTAATTACTATTTCCTTCTTCAGATATCCATTATTCCCCTTTTAAGATTACGCACTTCCAAATAAAAACAGAACAAGTCTTATGAGGAGCTGCTGAGGGGACTGGGGTTGTTTAGTCTGGAGAAAAGGAGGCTTAGGGGAGACCTCATCGCTCTCTACAACTACCTGAGAGGAGGTTGTAGTGAGGTGGCTGTTGGTCTCTTCTCCCAAGTAACAAGTGATAGGACAAGAGGAAATGACCTCAAGTTACACCAGGGGAGGTTTAGATTGGATATTGGGAAAATTTTTTTCACAGAAAGGGTTATCAAACATCCAAACAGGCTGCCCAGGGAAGTGGTGGAATTGCCATCCCTGGAGGTATTTAAAAGATGGGTAGATGTGGTGCTTAGGGACATGGTTTAGTGATGATTTTGGCAGTGCTAGGTTGACGGTTGGACTCGATGATCTTAAAGGTCCCTTCCAACCTAGACAATTCTATGATTCTATGATGAAGTGCTCAGACACTATTACTAAAAAACAAAACAAAGCATTCAACTAACAGTCAAATCTACAAATCGCTTTAAAGTGGAACATGGGGAAACCCGTATCATCTAATTTACAGGCTTGGAGATCAACAGACCTGTGGCAGAAAATTAAAATCAGATGGATGAAGCAGCTGTTGACTGCAGCCCGTTACAAGGGTAGATTATGCATCGTACAAATTCTGTGCTTTCTTTTTCTTGAGCAGGTAAATAACAAATCCCTCCTTCAGCATCAAGCAGAGACTCAAATGCCATTTGCAAAAGCCTAAGTTCAAAACACCTGAGAAAGGTACTTTCCTTTGACCACTCAAGTAACATTCAGATAACTACTACATTACTACAAGTCATGAAGCAGAAATACTGGAATATGTTCTAAGGCAGCTTCCACCACAACATTCACAGGGACTGTGTGCTCAAATTATGATTTGCTTCATCACAAAAATAATCCATTTGGTTTCATGCAGTCTTGCAGAATGCTGCTACATAATACACATTCTCAGACATTCAGAGCATGATACATTTCTGAAAAATCAAGCTGAGAGAAGAGCTGGTGTCCATTTGTTTTAATGCAGCAGTATTTGGTTAGGGATAGACAGTCTCAGCCATCCAAATTTAATCCACATCGCAGATTCATCAGAGCCCTTAGGAGTACGCCTTTCAAAACTCCTCCTCCGAATCATCACTTCTGCATATAGTTGTTTTTACTGCCATACACACGGCTAAGTTTTATTCACAGTCTCCAATATTACCATACAAACTAACACACTGATGGCATGACAATGGAGACCTGAAATCCCCCCAGAGTGTGCTCACGAAGACTCTGCTGCAGGTCCATTTCCCCAGGAGTCTGTACCGTTCTAATTTGGACTGACACAGTCCTCCCTCCAGTCACGCAATCCCACATCTAGAAAAGCAATTCTTTTTCTCACTGTACTTAGCTCAAACTGTAAATGAAATTACAGATTAAGTCCTTACTGCATGGTTAAAGCAGAATCCCTTCTTCCAAGCACCTGTTAAACAAAAATTTTGAGTACTAATATTTCCCCCCCCGACATAACTGCTCTTCAAAAATATATTTGAGACTTAATAGTTCATTACAGAAATTGCTCCATACCTTCTACAAAGCCATTTCAAAGCAGTGCTTGATCTGCATCATAAACACTATGTCAGAACTGATGATTTCCCTAGTACTGAGAGTGTGAAATCGTTATTACGAAGTGCAAGCCTTCTCTGCAAGGCAATCTCCCTCGAGTATGAACCAGGAAAAAAAAAGATGACAAAATCTGTGTTGTGGCTGCACACGCCATATATGTAGTGTATAACTAATAAAAGCTTTCAGTTATAAGAGACAAAATTAGGTACCTCTTCATGATTACAAGCAGCAATTATAACTGACTTCAAAGGAAATAGCATCATAGTAGCATTTCCAAAACATCTTTTTCAAAGTGTTTCAAGAAAGGTAAGAGGTTGAGATTTAGAGGAGAAACTGGAAACTCATGTAATTATTAGTATTTGCCAATGTTTATGGTTCTTGAAATTCTGCAGAAATAAAATAACCTTGATACTTTTGCTTAAGAAGTAGATTATAGACCATTTTCAGAATTACAAGCACACTCAGACATTTTGTCCCTTAATATTCAGATAACTACTACAATACATCAAGTCATGATATGGAAATGCCTTTCGTCTGTGAAGCTCTGACCTCAGTTTCAACCTCAGAAGACAGGCAAACTTGACATACTGGTAGAGTTTCACATTTATGCAGATTTGATGATGTCTTGTCTCCTTATTTATTTAAATTTACAGAGCATACTGGTTAACCAGTCCAACAGCAATCAAATCCAATGAAAACAGAGTTTACTATTTCCTTCTGCCTGAAGGAGAACGCAGGAAAACACTGGGATAGAAAAAGAGAGTATACCATAAAGTATGGCCAATATTTTAAGGGTAGCAGCTTGATACCAAATTTTAAGCACTTTCTTGTGGGCTATACAGCAGCAGCTTGTGGTTCCAAGTAGTCATAAATGCGCAAGCCCAGAAAAGGGCACGTTTCCAGTTCCAGTCCTCCTCTGGCACGAATGCAGTGGTTCCTCCAAGGCAAAGGTAACCCAGAGGGAATCATTCAAGACATTGGCTGTAGTTGATCGCATCAGTTGAGGTGCCCTTGTATTTTAAACAACGCAACTATTATTGCATTTCCGTTACCTCTCCGTACCCAACAGAAACTATTTTAGCCCACTTAAAGGCTTAAATTCATTCTGTAGTTTTGCTTGGGGTTTTTTGGGGGGCAAGAGAAGGAACGGACTAGGTGGGGATAGGAGGGAAGTCAGAGTCAGCAAAAATTATGCATCTTACAAATTCTGCGCTTTCTTTTTCTTGACCAGGTAAAAAACAAATCCCTTCTTAGGCATCAGACACTCAAATGCAATTTGCAAAAGCCTAAGTTCAAAACACCTGAGAAAGGTACTTTCCTTTGACCATTTAAGTAACTGACACTCTGCACAGAAATACTGAAACAGAATCCAAGGCAGCTTCCACCACAACACTACCCACAGGGACTGTACCCAAATTAAAATTAATCTCATCACAAAAATAATCCATTTGGTTTCACAGTCTTATATAATCACCTTATATACACAAATTTTCAAGCAGTCATAGCACAGTACATTTTTTGAAAAATTAGTCTGAGAGAAAAGTTTGATCTTCACAAACTACTAGTAAAAAAAAAAATCTTCAAGCTCAAGAACAACTAGTTTAAACTTTGATAGAGACATATAAGTAATATCTTGATCCTGAAAAATAAACATGGAATTGACAAGAGAAGATACCAGTATGCTGTGAATTTTAAGTCCACCATTATACTCCTTTTAGGCCTTATGTGTACCTTTTCCTGTTGTAACAAGGATAAAGACTTCCTTCATATTTAAGAATGCAAATCTGACTTTCACCATTTAGAAGTTACTCTGTGTTTACAATCTTCCTTCTCAGAAGCTTTACAGACAATTAGAATATCCCACCTTGTGTTAAAAGTTCAAGTGGGAAAGCTCTTTTGTAAAAGCCCAGACAGCTGAAGTCCAACCCTACCACATTCAAATCAAGTCACCCAGAATTTCTGATGGTACTGAGCTATGTATTTTAACAGTTTTTGCATTGTGCTAAAACATAAAGAGAAAAAAAAAAAGAAAGAAATCTATGGAGTATATGGATCACCTTCCTAAAAAGGTTATTAGAAAGAATGCAAGTGAATGTTGTGGCTATTGTCTAAACTAGCTCAAGGCTACTGTCTCAACTGTGAGGGAGAACTCTTTGGTTTCACAATTTCATCTGGTTTTGTCCTACTTAGCATATCCTGTTGATGTGTATTTCTGATTCAGCAGAAACACTACCAGAACTATTGCATAAGTTGATAACAATTTATATGAAATTAGTGCAGTTATTCTGATTTCTAATTGACAAAACAGCTGAAGTACTGTTAATGTGTAGCCTTCTGCTGGCATTCAGATTGATATTGTCACAGTGCCAAGATTAGTACTACTTTTCTACACTAACCTAAAAATAGTTGCCATGCTTCAATGAAAATCTGACTTTTATTTTAAACTTTCCGCATCTGCTAGCCCCATGTTATCCCTAATTTTAACCAAGGTGAGTAAATATTCCAGTCTATTGTCAAAATAAGCAAGCAATAACCTAATGGTCCTTCTGATTTGTAGGAACACTGATATTCCCTATACTAAAAGTTCTGGTGTTAATTGGTCAAAATTAACTCCTTCCTCACCTTTCTTGAATTTTAAACTATGCAGCTATGAAGAATTAAAAGGGAAAGAACAACCTAAACAGGACTAACCCTATAATAGAGAACAATTCAAGTATAAGCATTCATTGAATAAAATATCTGAAAAATATGAAAAGAATAAAAAAAAAGACACTATTTCATCCATTTCTTATCAGCTGTCAAGTGCAACTAAGGAGCTGCCCAATATAAGAATCTGCACAGCAGTTAAGGCTGATCCAGTATAATTTCTGAGATTTCACCTGTGCAGTTACAGCAACAATTCAGTGCTTCTTTGCAGATTCTACGTTTGCTGAGTTTAGACTGCTAAAGGTATCTAATCAGGAATGTCAAAATGGACCATGAAGGAAAACTCCATGCCCAGAGTTTGGCAAATGGAAAATATTTACTTATATTGTGAAAAAGTTTATAAATATTTTGTTCATTGTTTTTTCAGTCTGTAATTTTTCCTAAGTTTAGAACATGAGACAAATCCATTTTATTCAATTGACTTTTAAGATACTGTATCTTCTCTGATGCGGAGTAAGATGTGTGATGGAATACTAATGTGAAGTAGGACATGTCATTAAGTCGCATCATAATCACTTCACCAATATTACACCATCTGCAGCCTCATTCCCTGATGTTTACTCCTCCTTGTAGCAACAGATACTTCCTAAAACCTTTTCAAACCAAATCCAACATGATTCTACATAGAAGCATACTGCAATCTCACACAGCCTATCCATATTTGTATTCCATCTCACATTTTAGTTTTCAAGGTTGTTTTGCTTAGGTTCAAAACACGTAGGCTAGAATCGGGAAGAAACAGAAGGCAAAGTGCAGGAGCGGAGAGCGAAGGAGCATGAACAAGCCTTCATGCAAAGGAAGAAAAGAAAGAAGAGTTAGAACGCCACAGGGACACTCTCCTTCCCTTTGTAAGGCTGAGCACTCCCCCCCTCTCCACAGAACTTACTACAGGAAACCTACTATCATTACACACACGTAAATATACACATAAAGTGATCTTCTGCCTTAAACCACTGTGCATTTCCCCACATGTGAAAGGCTAGCAACTATGCTTTCTTCTTGTATAAAACTATCACTGCAAAGCAATCAGGCATCAGACACTTAAGTGGTAATTGAAAACAGGGATCATAACAGCATCCTTTCCAAACATGCCTGTCCTTACTCACTCCCCCTTACACGCCTTGTCATCTTCCTTTCACAAACATCATGATGCACCTCTCCCCTGCCACTCGCTGCGTACACGTACTGTTATCACATCCCCACATACCCTCCCCACAGAGCAAACCTCAGCCACTCTTCCTCCTTTGCCGCACCCTCCACACACATACGCTCCATGACACACCATCTCTACATACAGATGCAGCAAACCTCGTGCCCACCACATACACACCACAAATCTATTGTATTTATAAATGCACCTGTGCATACACATAAACCATCACAGCTATGCATACTTACACATATAAGCAACTGCCACTTCATACACACAGAATACCATAAGCTGTATCTGCTACGTACATATAAAAGTACAGATAATCCTTGCCACACCCATAGCATACATGCCTATAAAAATATCCACATATTACACCACACCCAATGTTCACTATATATACACACACACAAAGATATAAGCCCATACCAGACAGCAGTATACAGACACAACTACATGCATACGATGCCATGTCATGTCCCTGCAACACAGCATCACATCTCTGCCACAACACAAATATACACACATCTGAAGCCCAAATCACAGCAGATACACACACATACACACTGACAGGGGCACAATATCACCCTCACGTCCTACCGTACATCTGCTACACGCACACATGCCAGGCCACACCCTGGCTTATTGCACATGCACGAGCGTTATAGCACAGCACCCCGTGCATCCACAACATCACACCCCACATCTTCTCTGCACACCGACACACGCGTTACCTTCACCCCTACTTTATACCGTGGGGGGCTGACACACCTCTATCACGCCCCAGCTGCTTTAGGCCACCCATAGGCACACATCCTCTCTCCTGTGCTATACAGGGGGACAACGCACCCCTGCCACACCTGACCTGCTCTACACACTCCAACCATGGCCGCTCCAGCCGTTATACAGGCAGGCAGGACACCCCTCACCCACAGACACGCGGGGACAGCCTCTTCCCGCCTGTGCTACAGCGAGGGTCAACACAGCCCCACCTGCTCTGGACAGACAGACTCTCTTCCCCACGGTTACAGCGGGGGCCGCCACAGCCCCCCCACTCCCCACGCCACGCAGGGCCGCACGCCCAGCACCACACCCGCACCGCCACGGTGGGTGGGTGGCCGCACGCCCGTACCCTGACATACCCCCGCCGGCCAAGCGCAGACCCTTACGCCCGCCACGGCCGCCACCCTCCCCCCTCGGCGTGAGGGGCCCGCCCGGCCCCGCGGCCGCTCCACACGGCCCGGCCAGCGCTCCCTCCCCGCCACGGCGGCGCCGCCC
>VUYV01000223.1:865423-964985 GCA_008711295.1 Anarhynchus alexandrinus
CGCCCCGCCCCCTCGGCTGCCGGCCCCGCCCTCCCGCCTCAGGTGGCGTCGGGGGCGGGGTGGGGGTAGGGGGAAGAGGGGAAGGGGTGACATGGCGGCCGGGGGAAAGCGGGCCGGAGGGGGGACTGGCCTCGGGCAGGGCGGCTTGGCGCGTTCCGATCCTGTCAGCGCGGTGAGGGAGGGCTGTCGCCCTGTCCCGGCCCCTCCCGCAGCTCTCATGCAGCCGCCTTCTCTCCCGGTGGGAAGGGACCGGCAGCCCTCACCGGTTCGGCCCATGGCATTCACAGCGGCCTGTGCGGTCGTAGGCGAGGAAGGGCCGGTGCAGCTGCCGGGCAGCCCCGGTCCCCGCTGTTTCCTCTCCTAAAGGTTTTGCGGGGCGTCGCTGGCGCAGGTGTAGCGGCCGCCGAGCTCCTCCGGTTTGCGAGCCTGGGATGTCGGGGTGGAGTGGCCGCTGTGGCGACATGTTCAGGCCGAGATGCTGCTGTGTCAAGCGGCGGGGCTGCCATCGCAGCCTCAGGCCGCAGCCGCGAGGGTGGGTAACTGGGGCTGCTGGCACCTCAAGTTGCCACAGGAAAACCCACGAAAGCTCGTCTTGTCAGGGAGCCAAGGGCTTTAAAGCGAGGCGTGCTGTCAGTAGGAGCGTGGCTCACTCCCGCGAAGGCTCTGCGTAAAAGCCGCGTCAAAGCCAAATACAATATTGCTCATAGCACGCTTACAGGTTACGTCTGGTTCAGCTGTCACAATACCACAGGCAAAATTGAGAAGATGGGAAAAATTGGGGAGAAAAAAAAATTATCCCAGCAGGTATTGTTTTCTGTTGATTCAGTCCTTCGGGCTTCTAAGAAACATAAATGGCCATTGTAGAATAACAGGAGTCTGCTATTTGGAACAGGCTGTGTTCATTCCTTTAAGGAATGAAACATTCTGGTTTGATTAACGGTAAAAAATAGTTTCTTACGAAAGTGTCCTTTCTCAGAACCCGCACGGAAATAGTTGGTACATGCACATACCATTTGCTGGCACATCTCTGAAGCTACTGTCTTATACTCTCCAGATTTTGGACAATGACCCAGTTCATACAGTTGATCTGGTTTGTATAGTAGGGAAGAAAGCCTCAGAAATGTGAAATATGTATAAACAATTTAGACGTGTTCAGCTGAATTGCAGAAGGCCCAGACTAGCAGTTTCTAAATTCTATTGGTTCACATTAAGAAAAAAAAAGAATATTATCACATGATATATTTTTTTTAGTTCCATTCAACTCTCTGCGCTCTATTATAAGGATAGTGACAGATTTTCTGATCGCTACAGTAAAAAGAAAGAAATTTATGGAGCTAGAGTCAGTTTGATTTGCAGCAACCTGAAGAAAAAAAAAATTATCTGATTTTGCAAATAGAAGGGACATTGCAAAATAATAACCCTGTTCGATGAAGAGGAATTCAGGATAATTAGCCCAATTAGGATCTATTTGTGCAAGGGAAGCAAGACAGCAGGCAAATGTGCAAGTAGACTCTCAGTGGCCTAACATCAGCTCTCATTTGATTGAAAGCTGTGGGAAGGAGTGGAACATTACAGACTAGATTTGAATCAATATTTTACGTATTAGAAGACTGTAGGAAAGAAAGCTCCTTGTTTCATCCCCCAAGAGAGAGAAGACAGCCACCTATTTGCCACCTGTGTATTTGTTTAGGAGGTGAGAGTCTGAAATACATATCTGTGGATCTGGACCAGCTAATGATGTTACAGCGCCGCACTACTGACATTCTGGACTCCTTTTTGTCTGTGTTGTGGTATCACTTCAAAATTCAAGAAAAGCTTACTCAATAAAAACCCTCTAGAATGTCTTGAGTTTTGTCAAATAAGCAATTAGTTGTGGAAATGAGACCTTAGAAATGTGTGTATGGAAGTGTATACCTCCTGGTCTGTCTTCCCCATTTCTTGTCTGTGGAATGTCTCAGTATATACATCTGAAGTGTTAAAAGAATATATCCATGTTTAGTGTCTGGTTTTCAACCAATCCACAGCAGTATTGAGTGATGAACAATTTTTCATCCCAAAATTCCCAGCTAGCTCTAATTTTAGCATTTTTTTAAAATCAGTAGGTATTTAGATAATGCCTTTGCACTGGTCATTTTAGAATGACTGATCAAGTTATTACTGATGTCTTCTTATATTTTGTAAGCTGCAGAGTTATGAAGTTCCTCCTAATTGTTCTAGACTCTCGTTGAATGCTGACCCAATTCCTTTCTTACTTACCTTTTTACCAAACTTAAAAGAAATGAAAAATACTTTAAATACTTGCCAGAGAAAATGAACAAGCGCTACCCATGAAAGGGTGGGTTAGTATTATGATTCTGGAGGTCCGTGCTCTTGCCAAACAGCAGCTTCAGGGCCTCTGAGCTGTTAGGTCCCACAGCCCACAAAAGACTTTTGGATTCCAGAAAGCCATCACAGAGACTGAGTAGCTCAGTTTCACAAAAGAAGTTTTGTTTCTGGATTCCACTCGTTCATGTTTTACACAACTTCACTACATAACCAGTGAAGATTTCCCCATGCTCTCTGTTACCAATCAATGCCAGGCTGCAGTGGCTGAACCTTTTCAGCGCAGGAGGACGCTTGCCATGCAGTAGCTCCCTCTACAGTGGTCCTTTGATTGTTGGACTTCCTTGAGTCTGGAAGTGGATCAGTATTCTTAGCAGTGGGCATGTGCTTATAGGTCTACATGTAAATTTACAGGAATTTGCCTCACTGGCTGGAGGAATTTGGTTTGAAACAAGCTAATTGTTAGACTTTTCCTTCCCTTTTCACCATCTCCCTTTATGTAAGTCAAATGAAAGTATGTCCCAGAGAATAGGCACAATAAATTTAGGATGCTGCAGTTTATTACAGTTCTTGCTTCCACAGCATATCAGAGGCTCGTGAAGCTTACTTGGTGGTGCATCAACCCAACTTGCACTGAGACTGATGAAGAGCTCACTTTGGATCATGTTAACACAACTCAGCTGTGAAGGACTTTGACTACAAGTGTGTAGGAAAATGACTGCAGGTGGTTAACTTTTTAAACCACCACACTGGATCTGAAGGAGTTCATCTTTCCTTAAGTTAACTGATTGTTACAAGAAGGTCCACTTCTGTTAATTGCCATTATGAGTAAAATACGGCCAAGGGGGTATATCTTGTTTCTAGGATGCTTTTTTGGTATGCTCCACATGTTCACATTAGACCATAAATAGGTGATGTTTTAATGTCTGACATGGCTTTTCATGTACTGCCCTGTAAGAACTGATAGATCGAGACTTCCCAAACTGTTTGTCTTCCCCAAGCATGGCACCAGCACATGCTAGCTTTCTGCCAGGATTTATACTTCTGTGGTGCTGTTGCCTTGTCAAAAGTTGCTGTTATACCGCTAGTAGTGCACATACCGTAGGCTGGGAATATCCTGCCCTAATTTGTGGGAGTCCAAACCAGTGACCTGACCAAGTGACAAAGTGCATCCTCAGCCACCTAATTTCTGGATCGTCAGAAGCATGTAACTTGCTGGCAGGCAGGGTGGCCATTCAGAGGGACCTTGGCAAACTGCAGAAATGGGCTGATGGGAATCTCAGGACACTTAGCTAAGGCAGACACAAAGTCCTGCATCTGGGATTCAGTAACACCACCCCCCCCCCAACAGCACAGCCTTGAGACTGGCTGGCTAGAATGCAGCAAAAGGACCTGGGGGTCCTGGTGGACAATGAGCTGGACATGAGTCAGGGGTGTGCCCTGGCGGCAACAAAAAGGAGCAGGAGGGTAGCTTGGAGGTTGAGGGAAGAGATTCTACCCCTCTATTCAACATCTGTGAGACTGCATCTGAAGTACTGTGAGCAGTTCTGGGTCCTGATCGTCAGAGAGATGTTGACAAAATGGAGAGAGTCTAGTGGAGGAGCATTATAGTGTTTGGGGTCTGCAGTGTATGCCAAGCAAGGAGAGACTGCATGTTTGCTTAGTCTAGAGAAGGAGAAGACCAGGTGGGATCTAATTGCAGTTTTCTACTATTTAAAAGGGAGGTTGTAGAGAAGATTAAGCCAGACTCTCCTTGAAGCTGTCTTGTGAAAGACTTAGAGGCAACGGTCACAAGTTGCAACAAGGGCAATTCAGATTAGATATAAGGAGAAGATTCCTGGCAATGGGAGTGGCTGAGCACTAGGACAGCACTCAGAGAGACAGTGGAGTCTCCGCTGTTGGAGATTTTCAAAACACAGCTGGACAAGGCCATGAGCAACCTGCTCTAACTTTAAGTTAGCTCTGCTTTGAACAGAAAGTTGGTCCAGGTCACTTTTAGAAGTCACTTCCAACTTTCATTATTCTATCAGTTCTCAGGTGTAAAATTGCTTGGCAAAATATATACATGGGGAATTTCAAATGAAGCCAAAGGAAGGGCAGGAGAAGAGTCGGCCTCCTTCAAGTTCAGAAAGCAGAAAATATATGCAAGTCTGGAGATGCCTGAGCAATCAAGTGTACATGGACTGTCATGTCTGTGCAATCAGTCCAGTGTTTCTTAAGAGTCTCCAACTTCTCTGCATATGCAGGTTTGTGGGTATGTCCCAGGTCATCTTAACATGTGACGGTCTAGTTGTAGTCCCTGTACAGTGACTCTGATCACGCTGCCATACATCAGGATATCCCAGACAAATAAGGAAGTCTTCTAAATGCCAACCAGACAGTATTTTCAATCAGAGAAAGATGGTGTGTGGCAGCTTTGTGTTTAAGACATTCCCATAACACCCGTTTTTCCTAGTTTTGAGAGGTTGGTCCTTTCTTTATGTTCCATTATTTCAGAAAAATTTGAGGAGGTGCTTTTAAACTCAGTTCTGTATTAGTGAATCTTTGCAGCAGTGAATTACTTTATACAAACAAAGAACAAAGATTCAGTCAGGTAAAAGTCTTTGAACTTTATCACAGTCACTCAAATAATAATGAGTTGGCAATGTTTAACAATCATTATCTGCAAGTGAAAGTTTGATAAGCCATGGCACCAGTCCTACACGTGCATAACGTGGTTGGTTATCCTCGACTACCCAAGTGGTTCTGTAAGCACGAAACCGGAGAGCTGCTATAGGAATTCCTCTTTATCCAGCTCCAGAATTTTTTCTATATGTACTTCTTCTAACATGGTACATTTAAAGTGCATTTCACAGCACGCTTTCATTTGGCATGCAAAAGGATCTCTACTCAGGTGTTTTTAATTTAATTTCTAGTTTAAGTAAGAAGTGTTGAAATTTCTTTCACATTTGCCCTTAGAAGATATTTGTTTGGGAAAACTAGTTTGATAAAAGTATATAAAGTTGGCTTATGTTCCTGACAAGGACATAGTACATATGTTTAACTGCTGTTGCGTATATCTATCAACAGTACACAGATACAGACTAACTTTCCATGCGGTACAGACTTGTGGTAGCAGTTTGACCATGTATGGCTTCCCCAGTAGCCTAGTATATTTGGCTTAGAGCTATGTTCAAAGAACTGAAGACAAAATTAGAGGAATAAAAAGTCACTGTAGTAAGATTTGTGTGGTTGCAAATAAAACTAAAACTTAGGTTCACTAGCAGAGTGGTATTTTATTGCATGTCATAATCTTTTGCCTGTGTCAAAATAAATTTCAATAAAATTTACTGTTTAATACTTCTTTGAATTAGTTCCCATTTGTTGCATTCATGTGAAACATATTAGGATGACAGAAGCAGTGATGGAATAGGATACCCTTTACAAAGTGTGATAAAGTCCTTTGCTTATACATTGTGCTGCTGTGCTTTTTGCCTTTTTCTTTTTAATTTACAGACATTTGTAAGCCAGTCACTAACAGATACAAATGTGAACTCTTAAAGGTATTTTACAAAGATTTTTGCTTGAGCTTTGTGTTTTGGGGGAATGTGTGTATATTATTTGCATAAAAGTACCAGCCAAAAATTTTTGGATTGCTGCACTCAAATTATTGGTAAGGTTTAGTAGACATAATTTGAGTTTAGATTAAGTGTGTGGTAGCATCCGACAATTTGGCAGTTTGAAAATTGTATTTGATAAACCCATTCTACATTGTGCATGTTATCTTGGTATTTTCTAATAATGTTAGTTGCAACCATGAAATAAAAACTTTTTAATGTAGTTAGTTGTTGGTCAGGTAAACTAAAAATCATTGCATCTGTGTTGCCTTATCAGGTAAAAACCTGAATGCAGTTTTGTTGGTTAAAGGCAAAAGAGGAGATAAATACTAGAATTTTAAATGGAGAATGAAAATTATTGTGGTCAAATGTCTTGGCAGCGTGGCGACTTTCTCTAAACTTGGAATACATGCTGTTGCTTTAACAGAACAGATATTTCATGCTTCTGCCATTTCCATTATCATATATTTCTTATTTGTGATTTCTTAAATGTAAAAAATGTGCTTGATTCTTTGAAAAAGAAAACATTGTGAAACACTGGACTTTGGATTAGGCTTAAATGCAGAGAGGTCCTTCTTATCTGGCTCACCAACAAAAGGCTGGAGCACAGTAGGGAACTTAGACGAAGAGGTAGCATAGATACCTATTTAATACAATTTTCTGGTTGGTTTAGAGTCATTGCTCCTTTCAGTGATGATTTCTTCCCAAATTACCACTTTGAACTGGACACCCACCTTTTGTTTTGTTCTGTTTGTATTCAGTTGCTTCAATCCACAGTTTTGGACATAGTCAACTTTTAGGCATCTAAATTAACTGCTTAAATTAGAAGAACAGATTCCCTTTATAATGATCTGTGAGAAGTTAAGAATCCACCTGCTCCCTATTGACTGCATAGGGAACCTGAAATTAGGTGCCTCAAGATGTAAACATAGTTATATGGACAAAATGAAGCATAAATATTAATGTTGTCAGGATGTTCTTCTTTAGTGTTTAGTGTAACGGGCCCCTGAGTGGGACCACTAGGTACTGCTGCTACAGAAACAGTAAGTGGGACTTAAAGAGTAGGGTAAGATCTTTTTGAAAATTTTACTTTCCATGGACTTTTCAGAAGGGTGCATTTCCACTGAAGACCTCGGTGTACTTCTGTCCCTGGCACTGTTAGTGCTCAAGTGACCTAATGAAGCATTGTGATCCCAAATGCCAGAGGACAGTTTTTGTTTCTATTCTAAAACCAGGTAAACTGAAGCCTGGAAACTGTATGGCCCATGTTCAAGTAGATACAGCTGGTCAGAAGCAGTGTTAGAAATAGAAAACAGGAGTTACAGAACATGGCGTACACTTGTAGTGCAAAACACGGGTTGCTTGAATGACCTCCCAAAATTAAGTGAACATTTGCAACCTAAGCTCCGGTCCTCCAGACTCCCATTACTAGGTAGAGTACTTGCGACTTTGATTTCACAAGGACCGTTAATGGTAGCAAGTACTGCTTTGAACAGCAAGTGTTTGCAGATGGATCCCTCAACTGCCTTCTATGGAATAAAAATGAGAAGACGAATTTTGAGGGAGGTTGAAACAACTGCTAAACCTATTACTAATGGCTGATTGGAAATACTGTAACATATCCAAAAAAGTGTGCAATAACATAGAAAAACATGCAAAAACAAGGCCAAGACTATATTTCTAAAGAATTTCCATAATCTCTGCATTTTAATATAGGAAATATATTTTGAATATTGAATACATGAGATCTAAAAATAACTTCCAGTTTGGTTTACATCAAATAGTGACAAAATCCTAATGGCAACCCTTCAACAATCCGTTGTAATTGCATTCGTGAAGGGCATGATAAATTATGAAGGGTGAATCATATTAATTTCAGATTGGATATGTTATTAAGACAGTATATGGATCCATACAGAATATATTTTTGTGTCCTTTCATTAACAGGAAAATAAAGGCACACAAAAATAATCCATAACTTTGCTTTAACAGCTTCTTTCCTTGACAGTCACAGAACTAAATTAATCTCCCCTGTAATTCTACTGACATCAGTGAAATTAGTTCAAGAATTCATACTGTGAATTTAACTTACAATTTTTTTCTTTTAATTATACTTTATACGGAAAATGGAAACAGCCAAGCAATCCCAAGGGATTTCTAGAAATTATCGGTGAAATGCCCCCTGCTTTCATAGAAGTTATCCATTGCAGTACATACTTCTTTGGTACAGGTATTATGATGCTGTTCTAATTTTCTGGAGAACAGGCTCTTTGCAGGAATAAAGATTTTCCAGAATTACAACAAATACACATACAACATACCCCAAATAGAGCAAATCTTTCAAAGATACAGAACGGGATAAGTGCTTTAATTAGTGTAGGGGCAAGGTCCCAATTTCATTAGGTCCGTTGGAAAGATGACGCTGATATCAGTGGATTTGGTGTGGTTTAAGATTTCCTCGGAGGTCCATAAACATGTTGCACTCAGTGCTAACGCGGCATAAAAGCATGTACTTTGTGCATGGAGAGGCCCCCATCTCTTGAATAGCTGCTGTCCATCCCATCTGCCATTGAAGTGACGTCCCACGACTGGGTGAAGGCAAACAGAAGTCCTCCAGGTTGTTCCTCGAAGAACCTGAACATCACCTGCCACTAGGGGAAACATATTTATTAGTGGCATTCATGGACAACATGGATGATAGGTGCCAGGTCTCACAAACATCCTCAATTTGGTCGGAATTCAAGTGCAATGTCTCCTTTCTTACATCAGTTAATGTATTATTTAAGGTCACTTACCTCCTATGCTGTTCATCTATAGGAATATTACCAAGCCTGTGTATTTTTCCATCCATTGTGTATGTTTTCTGCAGCAGGGTGTCTGGCCTTACAGGTCTTCTCTTCCTACCAGTCACAGTCTGAATGCAGAAACCAGTCAGAAAATGAACAGGCTTAGGATCTCTGGAAGTGTGGGGAGAAAAGTCAGAATTTGGAGGAGAGTGAGGATGGATGAAAAACAAATGTTATGCAGAGGAAGGGTGACAGCTGGGTGAAGCAAGAGCAAGTTTCAAGCAGAAAGAGTTTAAAGTGTGAGATTGATGCTAAGCTGTTACTACCAATAATGTATATACTGTGACTTTATGTAGTATATGTTTTATTCTGTTCTGAGAAAAATTATCAATCCTGAAGTGATGGCAAACGAGCTAATCTTATGTGAGGAAGGCAGAGAAAGATTTTTACATACCAATTAAACTACTTTGTGTGGAAATACTCCTTTTGTAACATTCTGCAGCATTATCTCTTCCTGATGCATTCTCTGTGACTTTACATGGTTGCGCTGGAGTTGTCCATAGTCATCCTCCTGCTGTATTCCTGGCATTAACTCACGCCTGCAGCAGTTACAGGGCTGAGGTGTGGATTTGGGAGATAGGATGCCCGACAAAAAAACTCAAATGGAAACACCAGAAGTCTCTACATTTCTCAAGAGTCAGCCGCATAGAGCTTATCAGTTGGGAAGACAGCCATGATTTTAGACTAGCCTTAAAATCTTGCAGGCTGCAACACAGTATTCATCTGAGCGCAGAATGTCAAACAGGGTAAAACCAACACGTAAGAGTTGCCTTTTCTAGCAGCTGTTTTTCTGAACAGCACACTTAATGATTTACAATTACAGAATCGCAGAATAATTCAGCTTGGAGGGGATCTCAGGCGGTCATCCTGTCTGACTCGCTGCTCGGAGTAGGATTGGCTCGGAGATTAGAGCAGGTGGCTCAGGGCTTCAGCCAGTTTGATCTTGAAACCTTCCAAGGATGGAGATGGCACAGTCTGTCTGGACAACCTGTTCCACTGGCTGATTATCCTAATAGAGAAAAAGGTTTTCCTTTAACTATCCAGTTAAAACCTGTCTTCTTTCATCTCACTTCTGTTGTCTCTTGTTCTCCTATCATGCACCCCTGCATGAAGAGCCTGGCTCCATCTTCTCAACAGCCTCCAACAGGCACTGGCAGGCTTCTCTTAGGTCCACCCAAAGGCTTCCCTTCTCCAGGCTGAACAAGCTGTGGTCCCTCAGCCATTCCCCACAGGACAAGCACTCCAGCCCTCCCTAACCATCTTGGTGGCCCTTCACTGAGCTCACTCCAGTTTATCTGGTACTGGGGATCCAAAACTGTACGCGGTACTCCAGATGTGGTCTAATGAGCACTGTGTAGAGGGAGATGATAACTTCTCTGGATCTACTGTCTGTGTTCTTGTTAATACAGCTCAGGATGCAGTTGGCCACCTTTGCTGCTGGCTGATGCTTATCTTGCTGACCCCCAGGACCATCAGAGTCTTTTCCACAGAGTTGTGCCCCAGCCAAGGGGATGCAACTTTGTTCCAGCTTTACCTCTTCCGCTCACCATTACTTCTTCTGTTGACTTGGTCCTGGAGTCTGAAGGTTCCAGCTGTCCTGCAGATGGATGGAACAAAGTGGGTTTCTTCTCAGAAAAGGTGAGATAGTCTAGGGCTGCAGATGTTGCAAGGTGAGCTGCAGCCTTTGTGTAATGGATGCAGTAGAACTATGTGCGTGGTAGGCGTTAGGTCTGTAAACAAGGTCTCTGCGTTCCCCTCATGGTGAATGAAGAGAGGCAGGCTGCTTTTTTCAGTGGGGCAGGTGTGAGGCAGTGACTATCCTCACAATTTCCCTCAGCAATCACTTTGTTCCCATCATTTGCTCTTCCACAGCTGAGGCAAAGCCTGAGAATAATTATTTTTTTTTTTCGCACCCTCATTGCACGTTGCGGACTCTGAAATCACTGATGAGTGAACTTTATCATTTCCAGTTGCTCTATCCATTTTTATTTTGGTAGAATTATTTGTTTTTCTTTGCATGTCTTTTTGCCCTTTCCAGATGAAAATGGTACTTGACAGCCAGAATGGCCACTCCATGCCACAGAAATGAACTAGAAAATGATACTGAGAAGCAAGACGTTTGCGTGAGCATATTTGTACAGGATTAGGCTTTGGGTGGGCGGAATGTGCCTGTTGCAAAGGTTCTGTGGTAAAATTTACTGGAGCATAACATTGGGGATTTGAAAGACATGGGTAAGCCAAACCAACATATGTGTTTGCACTGTTTAGAGTGGCATTTACAACACAGGGTGGTAAACCAACCTCATTTCAAAACAAACCAATTCTCCAGGCACCGTGTAGATCAGCAGGAAATTGAAGCCTACGCTCAGAAAAAAGCCAGAAGAGAAACTATTACAGCTTGACGGACAACACAGCGCTGCGCTAGGGTCATGGTGGGAGGTGACGAGGGAAGAAAAGCTGGAAGAAAGTCAATGTAATTAAAGAGCGGAGAAGGAAGAGCGGTGCAATTGCCTTTAGATCCCATGTTAAAATTTTTCACCTACAAAAAATATATTTTTCAGGGTAATACTTCATTGAAAACAGTAAGTTGTTGTGGTGACACATGTCCTGACAAAAATAAGGTGTTTTCTGGCAATTTTAGAGTGAGGAAAGAATAAGTCAGCTCTGGAGTGGCACTTAAACTAGTCTGATGTCAGGATGTGTCACACTTCAGCTCAAACCAAGTGTGGTCAGAATCAGGTGTAGCTGTAATATTTTTAATTGAATTTCACCAATTTAGGCAGACACAATTTGGAATAATACATTGGCATCACAGTAGCTGTTTAATTGCAGTGTTATTAAAAAATTCTGTAGTCATTCAGTATGCCACAGCTTTATACCACGCGTTCATATTCTCAGAGACACTATTAAATTTAACAGTTGTTAATTTCCCTGTAGCTTGAAATAATACAGATAGTCCAAACTTCTGCTACAAATTATACATGAAATTACCTCAACCTGTCGTTCAAATACCTTTTTAAAGATCCACAAATCCAATAGTTGTCTCCAATCTGTGCCCAGCTTGGGGGCATGTGTACTTGCCCGTAAGATTGTATGTGTAGCATCTGTGCGTGGATGTTTAGGTCAAAAGTTTTGAAACAGGAGAAATTTCAAACGAAGATAGTGAGACCTATGAACTTTGGAAACAAGGGTAGTAGGTAACTGAATAAGTACTGACTTGTGAGTCAGCCTTCTGACTCCTCCTGCATGTTGTTAGAAAAGGGTTTATTGCTGGTGTTTCAATAGCCATGAATGGTAGTTAATTCCAAAATGCAACAGAACATCCATGCACACAAAGAGAGTTTATTTTGCAATGATAAATAAAGTGAACAGCTACTTCACACAGATAATTATGGGGCACTGTAAGCCTGGGAAGATAAAATGTTGACTTCCCAGCACCATTATTTTCTCTCAGAACCACTATTTTCTTTCTCTCGATCGCTCTTTCTAATCTCCCAAATTGTTTTTTTAATGACACAGCTTACGTGCATGTAATCTTTTTCATCCAGAACAATGCCAAAGTGCCATACAGACTCTGTATTGTGTTAGTGAAGCTTCACAACAAACGCATTTTTCTGTATGAGCACTCTAGAAAGAAAAGGTCCCTGTGTACATGACAGAAAGTACATCAAGATGACGAGAGCGTGTATATTCACATATGTTATAAATTGTTAGATCGAGAGTGAAGATTAATGTAGAACCTCCAGTACTGTCTGTATTCATTTTCTTTTTAATAGTTCAAGTGTTTTAATGGCATACTAGTTAAGGTTTCGTGATTTGTAGGATAATCAGTAGATACTCCAGGCTTCTGTAAGTTATGGAAGAGAATGGAGCGGGAAACATAAAAAGTACTGTAACAAACTAGAAAAAGTAATTCTGAATTTAATGTCACCACATAAATCGAATTTTCATTTCCATTTTGCTTCTTTTTGTTTTTTAATAAAGAGATGTCTACAACTGGCCTCCTTTTTCTGTAACAGGGGAAAAAAAGCACAGATTTTTTGAGGATTGTTTTGTAAGTGTAACTATTATTGAATGCTTTTTGTTTTGCATTTAACATCCAAAACATTGTATATACATTGTAGTATTTTAAAAGCATATGGCATTACATATAGGTAAGGCTTGCATTTGAGATAGGTGTTACCTGTATTTTCTCACAATTAGTTATGAGCCTTGCCCTTCATAAGTCCTCTGGGATATAAACCAGCTGAACTTTGCAGCTATTTATTGTCTCTAGGGGGGTTTAAATAAAAATTCTGCATAATAGTTGCTCAATTTGAGGGAATTTCAGGTATAACTTTGACCCTAGCATTTCAGCAAGGTCTAAACCAGGTTGATTATCTATCTCCATAATTACGGTATTGAAAAGGCAGCTCTATATCCTTGTAATGATGTGAAACTCTTCCTTCTTTGCTTGAATCTTAAATAACAGAACTCTGCTTTGGCAGGAACCACTGAAGAGACATACCTTTCCCAAAAACAAAAATGGTGCACACTGTATCTCAGTTTCCTCTTTGAAAGGATTTCTGAGCTCTGGGTCTGTTTGTGCATCATGTCTAATAGTTCTTGCAAACCTTTTGTGTCTCTCCTTGTGCCTTCATGTGCCTGTGAATATTGGTCATTGCGTGAATAACACATTTCTACACGCTCATTGAGACACATCATAGATTTAAATAGGATCTTAACAACAGCCCTATCATGCTGGCATGAATTTTCCTAGCAATTCCCATTGTAGGCAAAACTCTGAACTCCTTATCCATAGTGGTAGCCCTACTGACACAAATACAAGGTCAGGCATTCAGCATTTTTCCCTTCTCCCCCATAAGCAGAAGTGCTCAGCAATTTAAATATAAATTCCCTGACACTAGTGCGACAAAAGTGGACCTGCTGTACCATTCTCTGCCTTGTGGTTTTGATTATTTGCTCAAAACTCTGGTGACCTTTGCAAGGGTGAGAAGGTGCTCTACCGTGACACAATGGCAGCCGTCACCGTCATTCTGCTTAGTGGTTTGCCTGGAAATTGCTTGCAGTTTAGGAAAGCTTTCCTTTTAATTTAGTGCATATGTGAAATAAATTATACTATGGAACGGTGCTGTCAAATATTTATTTAGTATCTCAGTACTTGAACTCACTTGCCAATCAGATAAAATTAGTTTTGAATTCTTTTATACTGACATCATTTTCCTAACTTACAAATTCACTCTCAGACACAGAAGTAACGAATGTTTGCATTGGCCTGTTGTGAATAGCAGCGATGTTTAGGAATTTTAATGTACAGTTTAGTGTTTTCATAATGTCACTGTGAATCAGTGCTTAATTTTAGCTGGAGACAACTTTGTCCTTAAACTACTTACTTCGTGTATTTTCCTATTTTCTAATTCAGCTTGAGTGTTAACGTTGGCTCATTTTAGATGATTTGCATAGAGTTTCAAAGGCATAGGATTTCCCAAGACATTACTAAGCAGCAACAGTGGCTGCAAAGCCAAGTGTATATTGCTGGGTCAACAAGATTGGCTTTTAACAATCAAATAGAAAACTTAATTGAGAATAATGACTAGTGTTTTGAGAATTGTTTTACTATATGTGTTACTTTGCCAACATCTTTCCACATAATCCTGATGATTATCTCTCATAAAAATAGCATATTAACTTGTGAAGTTTAAGAAAATAAGGCGTGCTCTAAAATGTCTTGAAGTCAGTGCAACTAGTTTGAAAATAGCTTTTCTCCTCTGATATTTGCTTCATATAGGATAAGCTGTTGTGTTATGCTTTAAACACTTAGGTGAAATTTTGTACAGAATTCAGATAGCCGTGCAGTATACAGAAGTAGCATCTTCTTTGGATTCATTTTGTATTGCTAGAGGTTGGTCAAAATCCAAAAACTAAACACAGACAAAAATGAATCTATATGGTTTTGCTGAATTTGCTTGCTGAAATGTAGTAAATCCTGAAAACATAGGAGTTCTAATAACATTGCATTCCCATTGTGTGTTTGCCTTTTTTCTTTGTGTTTTGCATGACTGAGAATTTTATCACTGTCAATTTTCAGTCAGAGAATAGAACATATTTGAATAAGCTTTGCACGGCCAATGTGGAAAAAAAAAAAAGTGTGCATGAAATGATGGGGAATGATTAATTTTGAGTCTCCAGTTTTTCAGGTGTCTGGTTGGATTTTGTTCCTTAAAGCCTTATCTGTGTGGCTGCGTTCCTGATGCCTACATCACTGGTGAGGGGTCACCAAAGCAGCTGGGTTCTTGGGAGCACTGGTGGGAACGTTGCTGAAGCCATGAGTGGCGAACAGTAGAAACATGGGAATCATAGAATCATAGAATGGTTTAGGTTGGAAAGGACCTTGAAGATCATCGAGTTCCAACCCCCCTGCTATAGGCAGGGACACCTCCCACTAGACCAGGTTGCCCAAGGCCACGTCCAGCCTGGCCTTGAACACCTCCAGGGATGGGGCCTCAACAACCTCTCTGGGCAACCTGTTCCAGTGCCTTACCACCCTCAAAGTGAAAAACATCTCTGCCCCTTGTCTGCCAGGAGAGAAAGAGAATCTCTCTGTAAGTATGCTGACTGCCAAGGGTAAAACTTGAAGAATTAGGTTAATTGGGCAGCTAGGAAAAAACAAAAAAGGTTACCTTCTTAAGCATTGCCATTTTTTTTAGGAAGAGGCATCATGACAAATCTGTAAGTCTAGTGGTTATTTTACTCTTTATTGATTAAAAACCCTAACTGTGCTTTTATAAGGACTGCTTCTGTTTAACTGAGCCATACCAGCTTTTTACTAGAAGTTATAATGGAAACGGCAATTAGGTATAACCATATACAGTCTAACTTGGTAATAGAGTCCGGCTTCTGTGGGGCCATTTACATCTGTGATCATATAGAACAGCCTGTTACGGGATTATCCAAGAACAGAGTGAGCTCAGGCTGAAGAAATCCCAAAGAGTACTTTTGTACTCTGAATTTCTCAGTCATAACCAAGAATGCAGCTCTTTTTTTTTTTTTCACATCATGTTATGCGTAACCAGACCATAGAAAGTATCGCTTCCACCATTTACGGTGAAGAAGGCCAAGAAAAAAAGGCTGAGGAATCGAGGATCTGAAACTGTGGTGTGTGGATGGACTGCAGAGCTCTTTCTTGTGGTTCATCGAAAAAAATATTTTAGAACTATAACATGGTAGATTAAGCTACCGATACCGGAAGGGAATGGGGTCTGCGAGTAGATATTTTCCTTACAAAGTGGTCTGCTGACTGAAAATCTGGAGCACCATCAGAGTTCAACTAATTGAGCCAGACAGCTTGTTAGACTGTCTTATAAAAGCTGGATGTCTGGCTAGATAGCTTTTGGCACTTTGAAGAATAGAGAGGCAGATTTATGAACTGGACAAATGAGCATTACAGTCAGGAATTTTTCTAACAGTTTGGCTGTATCTCGGAGACCCTTTGACTTTCAAAAAGATGCTGCTTCAAAAGGCAGTTTCTGCCAGCTCCTAAATGCACCAGTCAGCCTCGGATATTACTGCTCATTTTAAGCACCTTATCTTCCTGTGCCGTTCACGAAAGCGCCAGGACAAGTATAGAGTCTGTTTTATCCCCATTTACCCAGTAGCCCGATGGCAAGAAGGGTCAGGAAACACACAGGTGTGGCTGCACATAGGTGACAAAGAGGGTGATGTTAACATGCCGGAAGAGGATGATGTCCTTCTGGAAAGGTGAACCTAAATCTACGTTCTCCCAGCATTGCTGAGACTTTAGAAACATTTGGCTTCATCACGACATACATCTATTCATAGCGGTCACGCATCTCCGAGATACACCCATAAAACGCTTGCGTTAGGTTCAGCTTGGCCAGGAATTACTGAATCCCTTCCATGGCTCGCCCTCGCAATTAAGCCTGAACTCACCGTGTCCTGAAGTCCACTGTCGATTAGTCTCCATATCCTCGCCACCAGCAAACAGCCAGCAGCAGCAGCAGCGCTGCCAAGGTTTCTGCACTTGTTTCTGCCTCTTCTGTGTTGAACGTCATTCCAATTCAGATCCATCAAACTATCCACCGCAGAAACTGAAACATCGTGGGCAGAGGAATACACGAAATCAGAATTTCTTGGAAAAACCCTAGTCGCTATAATTGTAAATAGCTGTTTTTCTTCTTTGTGTGCTATTTCCTTTATGGATTCCACAGTTTCTGATTTCCGAGCTTTAGATCAGCTTAGAGCGGAGTAGATGGATTCGTGCCTGAAAATGATTGAAAAATAAGGTAGTCGCTGAGAGGAGCATGTCGTGTGGCATTTCCAGTACGACCTGTGTTAATCAAACCAGAAATACCGTGATGCCTACCAGGGTGCCAGACACCTTAGCTACACAAACAGAAGGAAACGACCGAGAACAGGGAACACCGTCGGGCTTTTGTAATTTTTTTGCTGCTGCTGCTCCCTCTCCTAACCGAGCAAAATAGAAAATGCAAAGCCAGTGAGAGTGAAACACTTTTTCATCCGTCGCAAAGATCTGGTCAAGTTTGGAGAAGTTTCTTATTTAAGCTGAGCTGTTACTGAGACGTCGTTAAGGCTATTAAAAGCAAAGCAAAGCAAACTGGAGGAAAACAAATACCCACCCAGACCCAAGAGGAAGATGATGCTGCGACTTAGCACGTTCCCTTCTCACCCCTGGGAACCTGAGGACAAATAATGCTCACCACTTGCCTGCGTTGTCACAATACTGCTCATTGCTGTCATTATTTGCTACCTGTGGTCGCAAGAGGACACGTGGCCTGGTGGACCAGCCCTAGAAATGAGGCAGAAGAGTGTGTTGGTTTCAGAGCCCATCCTCATTTGGGAATTGAGAAAGGAGGGAGCACAGCAGTCATGAAATCCCTCTATTCCCTGTTTCACTTGCTCGTTCTTCTTTTCACTGGTTTTCAGGGCGCACACTGCTGTTTTGCTAGTTTGCAGGTGATGGATTTTAACAGTCAGTCTTTAAAAGTCCTGCACTAATAGGTAAGAGTAGAAGAGCAAGCAAGTGTATGGAGGAAGCTCAGACTGATTTTTGGCAAATCCTGCGCTTGATCCGTGTTGCAGCGTTGCCAGCGCTAAGTGTTCCAAAATCATACGTGATGAGGGTGGCTTAAAAATAATCAATTTGGAGTTCCTTTTTATTTGCCTTCTGGCTTAAAAATAATCAATTTGAGGTTCCTTTATTTGCCTTTGGTTTCTTAGCCTTCAGGGTACGCTCAGATAATGTTTTCTCAGAAACCACGTGTGCTAGAAAGCTGCTTTCTCTTTTCCAAATAAAAATTACCATTTCTCAAGTCAAGCCTCAGCCCTATACTAAGCCTTCACGTACCAAATATCATGAGATATGCAATAAGCTTACTAGACTTGCGGTCCTTCATCTTGTTCCCCTCATGTTTTGTTTTGCTTGTTGCAGTCCAGGGTAGGATGACAGAGAAGAAAGTGGACAAGTTAATAAGAGTAAAAACAGGAGAACAGAGAGTTAGGGAAGGAGGGGCAGCAACTTAATAGACGAAATAGAAAACAGAGAAAGCAAAGCAAGGGTGAAAACAGAGACGAAGCAGGAGGATGGCAATATTCACAATGGGGAAGATTTAGGAGGAGAAAGCAAAGCAAACAAACAGGAAATATCATTCTGCGTACACCTATTCTTTCAGTGTGGCAGCTGCTTTGGGGCTCTGGAAGCTATCAGGGCTATAAATAGCTATGTATCTGTAATTAATGATTTGAAGCTGTGCCAATATTTAACCAAGGATTAGCCCTGCCAAAGCAAATGGGCAGCAGCATGCGGACCTGTGGAGATCAGGTATTTTCAAGCTTTTAAATGCTGCACTCTCACATTGTTCTGCATATATGTGTCTTCCAGAGGGCAATTCAGAGATCTTCAGGAGTGCTGGGCTGGAGGGACACTATTAAAATTCTTAGGTCTGAAATTAAATCTGCAAAATTTGTTTTCTTTAGCAGGTATGTAACTCTGCTCAGGGCTGTCACATTCTGCTTTTTCTATAGCCTGAGTGTTTGTGATGCCTGACTTTCAGAAGGCTTGAAGGAATAATTCAGCAAAACACACTGAATCTGGCTATTTCTTCAAAGCAGAAGGTTGTTCTTGTTTTTAGAATTTCTTCCCCTTTTACCCCTCTGTGTATTTTTTGCTCGTGTGTCTTCTATAGCATTTCCATCCCTTTCATTTGATCTAGAATTGTCTTTTCATTGATTCTCCCTTTTATTAGCCTTTTTTATGTTTCTCTCTCTGCCCCAAAAATCTGAGACGTCCTACTTAATGTACATCGAACTGCCTCCCATCTCCTTTTAAATCTGTCATTGAATTTGCAAGATTTCTGGTTATAACATGCTCTCTTTTTATCCATCTACTCTTTCTTACAGCTTGTGAAATAGATGTGTCATGTTTAGTCCCTGTTTAGCCACTCCATGTGTCCTATCTCCCTACAGAACAAAGGGCAATTAATAAATTATGTAGTTCAGGAGGCTGGATTTACCTTTGTTGTAGTTGGTGAGCCATATTTAATCTAGGGTAAATGTCAGGAACTATTTTCCCCCAGATTTGAAATGCAAAGCCCAAATTAAAAGAAGGTTCCTTGCACCATCAACCTGGATGGAAGCGTTTTCACCGAGGGCTGAACACAAAACCGGAGAATTCTAAGGATAACCACAGAAGCACTGATACTGTGACTTGGATGGGAAGCTAGGATTGCTCTTGTGGTACAACTCTGACCGGTAAAGAAGGTTGAAACACTGAAAAATTAAACTCCTCTCTATTGCATTCAGAGGCACAGAATATTTGCATTTGCATTCACGTGCAAAGCTCTCATGTACTCATCTCTCTTCCCCTAACACTGCTTGTCTTACTAGTAAGTATTGGTTGTGCTCCACAAGGGCAACAAAGAGGCTGAAAGACACCAAAAAAGATCACTCAGGTTAAGAGAAAAGATGGATTGATAAATATGCTACGACCACAGACCAAGCCAGAATAAGCAGGTCTTACTTTAGGCGGTATCTATTGGTCAATAATTAATTGCTGATTTAAAATTGGCTTTTAGTAAAGTAACTTGGTCAGCAATGCCTCAGCTACTGAAATTAGATACTATTTACTGTGTAATTAAATACTGGTTTATTTATTGAAATATTTTACCAGGTACCTTACTAATTAATCTTCTTATTCCATAACCTTTTTTTTTTTTTGGTAAATATTGAGCTTTAAATCTAGCTTCATTTCATGCTTTACAGTGTCTTTTTCATACATTTACTGAAACATATCACATCCTCATAAGGTGCACAGAAAAAATATCAAAAGTTCTCCAAGTGGGAAGCCCTAGCCACAAATCTAATTTTGGAGGTATCAGCATATGATGAGGTCTGCAACATTAGATCCATGTCTGAAAATCACCTATTGCCACGTCCTGAGTTGCAAAAATAAAGAAGCAAGGAAAATTTTTCCTCTTATTTCTCTCCCTCCCTCTTTCTCATACACCCGCACGAGCACACCCACCCACACACGTGCGTGTCCATGCACGCATGCACGTACGCACAAAAAGCTTCTGTTTTGATTCAGTTCCCCCCGCTTCTTTGTACAATTACAAATTGCAGATGTTCCAAACTTCAGGGCAGGGTTCAATTTCATTTGCAAATGAAATATATGATTTATATATTAAAAAAAAATAATTAGTCATCCGGTGTTATTACAAATTTCCTTCTACTTACAGAGCTAAAATGATCCATTCTTTGAGGACACACAGTGTTGATTTTTCTTTTGCCAAATGAGGGAGAATACTTCTCTTCTTTTTTGAATAAATATTTTAATATCAAAAATATCCTGGTTACTTCCACTGCTAAGAGTGCATGTTTTGATGTCACTTACATTTACGGTAACAAGATATATATATTCAGTATTTTTTTAGCTAATAATAATCCACTACTATTTTTGTAGTGGGTAATAAAAATCGATGGTTGCGATGTTAGTAGCCTTGCATTTGTGGATACACCAATTACAATATCTCACATTATTCAATTCAAACCCCTTTGCAAAAGCTGACCAGTTCAAGGGGCTGACATTAACTCATAGACTGCTAAGACCGGTTGCTAATTTTGGTACACAAATTGTGTTGTTACGCAACCCCAGTTGTCATTATGGCTTGTAGGGGGCACTTTAACACCTGTTTAAGTGTTAGTCAACTCCTGATGACGGACTTGCTGCAAGGATGGAAGTGTAGTGAACTTTGGATCTTGTGGATGGTATTTGGCAAGTAGCATGAACGTGGTTTGAATATTGTGTGTCCACTTTGCCTGACACAAACTGAAGTGTTGCATTGAAAGGGAGAAGATGCAAGATGGTGTTCCCAAAGTCTAACTTAGGCATTGTAAAACTGATGGCAGGTAGGTCTGCTGTTGTAAGTTGCTTAGGTATTTGATCTTCTTGGAAACAACATTCTCAGTATCATCATACAGCCCAACTCAACTGCCCCTGCCCCCTGCTCATGCCTCTGAACCTCTGGTGACTACCACCTTGCACAAGCCCCTGACACTGGCTTTGAATCAATTGCACTTTTCTTGGCCCTGTGTCTTTCCAGCAAATCTGGCTCTGCTTCAACCTTCCCCCCACTCCTCCAGGAAGAGCTGAGTGTCAGCGTGAGGCTCAGAAACTGTTGGAGAAAAGATGCGGAAAAGATGCAGGAGAAGAGATTGAGAGAAACCCGATAAACATATTTTCTGAAAAGATGGAAAGCCACACTGTGGGCAGGGATGTAGGTGGGGGATTGAGAAAACAGAAATTAGGCTTCCCCAGCCTAAGAGCTAGAGAGCTTGATCTTTTTCTTTCTATCCTCCTTCTCTCCCTGCTTCAGTGCCCCAGACTCCCACAGTAGCTTGGTACCATCTGCATTAGATTTTCCAATCTACTCTCTGTCATGTTAATTCCTCCAGCGATCTTTGAATAAAACCCTACACATATCACTCAGCAGCTTTACAGTCACAGATGCTCAGTTCCACTCTCCTCAAGTACCTGCGTGTCTTGGAGAGATCATGGAGAGGTGTAAAAGAGGTCGGACTGTGAAAGCTAAGTGTGCTAACTGGAGGAAGGGAAGATGGGGAGTGTGGAAGGGTATTTCCTTCCCAAGTATGAATGAGCATTTATGACAAGAAAGACTCAAAGCTTCTTCAGCATTTGCTTTTCTCATGTTCTCTGTTGTCTTACCAAAAAGTTATAGTGACCTTAGTAATGGCATGCTTGGCTTGTGCAAGGAGGGAAGGCATTTCAGAGATTGATATCAACAGCTGTGCCTTCATCTCCCTGTCCTTGGTTCTCCTGAGTTAGGAAACACGACAACATTATCCTAACTACTTCAGTGTGTTTGAGCAATGTCATTTTCCCGAAGTGGAATTAGAAAAACACAGCACTTCAGAGTTTGCATAAAACTCTATTTAAAAATACTACTGTTTAAGTGCAAAACATTATCAGAAGTTCTTGCATACACTTTGCAAACTGCAAAGTGTCCAAGCTGAAACTCACTCACATTTCCTGGCTATACCATGTCTGGTTACTGTGACGGCCTGCCATAAAAATCTTTTGCTTCAGCAGAGCCCCATACTCTCTTTGGCCCAGCTGTTCATTCCACCTTGACCTCAAACTCCAGGCACTGAGGTGAAGAACTTCCTCAGTTGCGCTTTGCTCAAGGCAGCACTTGGTCACATCACCAGCAGCTGAGAGCCTGTGGGGTGGATCAGAGTCACAGGCTGAACCACATAAGCATGCAATAAATTAGTTTGAATTCAGCCTGGAGAAGAGAAGGCTCCAGGGAGACCTTATTGCAGCCTTCCAGTACCTAAAGGGGGCCTACACGAGGGCTGGGGAAGGACTTTTTACAAAGGCATGTAGTGATAGGACTAGGGGGAATGGCTTCAAACTGGAAGAAGGTAGATTTAGATGACATATTAGGAAGAAATTTTTCACTCTGAGGGTGGTGAGGCACTGGAACAGGTTGCCCAGAGAAGTTGTGGAAGCTCCATCCCTGGAGGTGTTTAAGGCCAGCCTGGATGGGGCTTTGAGCAACCTGGTCTAGTGGGAGGTGTCCCTGCCTATGGCAGGGGGCTTGGAACTTGATGACCTTCAAGGTCCCTTCCAACCTAAACCATTCTGTGATTCTATGAATTTCAGATGAACAGACTGGTATTGTAAAATGCTGGGGTTTAGGTGGGCTGTATTTCAGAGGTCTATTGTTTAAATGACTACAAATGGACTGGTAACCCACTCCCAGGAGGCACAAAAAATGTCAAGTCAGTGTAGTTAATGTGTAGATTTTTGACCATTTAGCATTTGACCAGTCAGCTTTTGAACACCAGCTGGGCTTTACAGCAAAGCCACGGGTCTATAACACAACATCCAGTTCCTGTGTCGCATGCAGCACTAGAGGGCAGAGCTAACAGCTAATGAGAAATTAAGGGTGCCTTAAGGTCCAGGGAACATACGTTATAATGCAGTTAAACAAACTTTTAGGAAATAACTGGAGAAGGAGGCTGAGACACAAAGGCCAAAATATTAGGTGACGGGTAAAATAAATGGCAAATTAATTGCTATGCTGGAAGCGTGACAAACACTACAACCATGGCCTTGCGTATTCCTCACAGCCCTAGTTGGGGAGAGTTTGCAGCTCTGAGAGACGCCGTTTCCAGCTTTCTGCACGTCTCTTTCTCCTGGATTTGCAAGGATCTGTTTGCAAACGGAAGGACTAGACGTGTCCCTTTGAAAAACCAAAGCTGAGATGCTGGAGCACAATTCTGCTGCAGGAGGACAACTCCATGCCAAGTGCCACATGCCACAGAGGTGGCACCTTGTAAATTTGCTGGGGCCAAACTCTTCCTGCCACAGGCGCTCTGGCGCTGCAGTATTCCTGGGTCTCCATACACTAGGACTCACAGACAGCTGGAGGGACTCAAGATGGGAGTTGATGGAAAAGTTGTGGGCATCTGTGATAAATACTGAAGTTCAGCTGTTGCTTGCTGGTCCATGTTGACCCTGTGTGTCCAGGTGGAGTATATCTCAGAGCAATGCCTGCAGTGTGGCACCCTGCTGATGCAGGTATGGGTGCTGGTGCGGGCACCCTGCTTCAGAGGAGACTCCCAGCATCAGTGAGACCCCTGTAAAGGGACTGTCTTTTCTCTGATTGTTGCCCAGGGACCATGAGAAGATGAGTCACATCCCATGCTTGCTCATGCTGCACGTCCCCAGCATGAGGCAGTCAGCAGCTATCATCTAGGTAGATGTAGGTACCCTTGAATTTGATTTAATTGCTCTCTCTCATCTAATTGAAGACCGTGGCTGGTGAAGGTTTGAGGGTATGAGAAGAGGAGGGTGAAACTGTGAAATGGGAGTGGATTGTCTGCAGGCTGAAGAGGGAAATCCAGGCAAGGTATTAGATTCTATCTCTACCCAGACTTTTACAGATGCCCACAGAGACCAAAGAGAAACCATTTGGCTAAACTTGAGTGCTTTTTTACACTGCTACATAATTTTCACCCGTTAAACCACTGCAAGCCAGCCAAATAACACCAACCAAAAACAGCCAGATGTTTGGTTTGCCTCTGTTCATCAGGAAAAAAAAATGGAGTTAATTTTGTTTACCACTAATATTGTGGCTGCTGTTTTATGGCCAGATATCTTCATTCTTTTCTTGAGACTGCTCAGTCTTCAAGAAATGAAGTGTGATTTTTACAGTTTACATGGCAATGATTTATATGAGGGTCATGGCCTGTCACATGACAATGCCTGACCCCACATAACATGATGTAAGTGTAAGAATCACAGTCTTTCTCAGGGTCAGCAGCACCATGACACAAGTCCCTGTGTTCGACACACCACCCACTAAGTGGGGCATATGACTTTTCCTTTTTTTTTTTTTTTTTTTCTGTCAGCTCCCTGAATTACTTTCAGGTAGTTCTGCACGTTTCTACTTTTTCATTTAATTAGGTGCAAACACTCTGTATAAATAAAATAAAAAGTTCCCTGCAGCTAGTAGACTGTTGCAGACTTCCAGACACTGAAAAATGTTTGTCTCTGTTGCTGTTGCTTAATAATTCACGTTTTATAAACAAAGAAATCTTTCTCTCCCTCTTTTTTCTTTCCCTTTTCCAGTTGGCGTTTGGGGGTTAGAAGCTTGGATACAGCTGCAGAATAAGTTTGGATCCCAGTATACAGTAGGTGTACTATCCATGAATACAATAGGTGTACAGTACTACCAGGGTTTCCTGCCTGCCTTTCAGTCGCACAGACTCCATATCCTTTAGGAGATGTCAGTCATTGCAGGGCTTGTATGTAAATGCTATATCATCTATGAGGTATTTCAGATCCCTTTACACAGTGCTTGGCAAGCCGAGCCGTAATTCTTTACATCCCGTTTCTAGCAGCAGCTCAAGTCATAGACTTCAGGGAAGCAGACATCCCCCGTAATAATGATATGATACTACAAAGTTATCTATAAAGAAACTTACTTTGATTTACTAAGAGTATATCAGAATGGTGTGTAAAGTTGGTTATCTCCATTTATACATGAAGAGAGAGAGTCTGAAAAGGTTGTGCAGACTTACAAGTTGATGTGTTAGTAACCTGCAGAACACAAATCCTCTTGGTTTCCACAGTTGTCACCACTGTACCCAGGGAGAGCCATCACCAACAGGTCTGGACTGTAGGAAGTCAACTATTTCATGACATTTACATATATCAACTGATATCTGAAAGTTTGGATATGGTAACTCATACTGGGCACGGATCACCACAGCTGGTTATAGAGTTATCCAGTAGTGCCATCATTTTATGCATCCTCTGCAGCTGAGCGTAGTGCACATAGGAAGCGGTATGCCTCACTTATTTCTGTATTTATCTCTTTTCGACTTCATCTGGAGACAGTACTTCAGAAGTTCCAGACTGTATGATAAATTCTTATAACCATGCTGTTAAGAGCAATTTAGTCACCACCTTGCTCACATATTAATGTAGATCTCTTTCTTAAAAAAAAAAAAAAAGAATAATTAAAATTTAGGATGATAAGTAAACCTAAAGCCTATATTCCATTTAAATTTAGTTATTCAAGCTTCATTATGCAGACTGTCAGCATCTGATTATGCAGAGAAACAAGTTAAACAGAATCTCATGCTTTAGTGACAGAGAAGAGAGGTATCTTTTTCTGAACAGAAACTTTATTTCTGTTGTGCTTTATTCTGATATGAAAAGTGACCTTTCCTATGAGTTTCCAGCACTTTTCAAAGACCAGATTCTTTGCCAGCTGCAGCACTTTAACAAATCTGCCAACATCTGCCCAGCTTGGCTTGAGATAGCAAATGTTTCTGAGAGTGTCTATTTGCTCAAGGCCTTAGGATCCTAGGTCCTTATCTTGCAAAGGCTTAAGGTCATGTGTTAGAATTTGCAGAATTGGAGCCTTTACATCTATAGTGTTTATAGTATATACATTTTTAATGGCAGAAAGTAAATATTCCTAGTAGTAGATATGAAGAGACCAAATACAATAATCTCTATTGTAAATACACATGTTCCTGTTTTCAAATGTGTCTTTGTTCACTTATATTTCTTTTAGGTGTTTTATTTAGTATTTAAAAACCACTCTAACTTAAATGACATATTCCAGATGTAAATGTGTATAGATGCTCTTTAGGTACTAGATGCCCAAACCATGATTGTGTGCTTTACAGCGCATGAGTGTTTTGTGTGTGCACATTCATATGTGTATGTTTATGGCCCAGTGCCTTCACATGTCTTAATGCCCTATGTAGAAGTTTGCATATAGTGAAGTACTGTTTTCTAAAATATCACTGTTGGCACATTCAGTGCTCCCAGGGAAGGCACGATCTATGAGTTGTGTAAAGCTGCACGTACAATTAATCTTTTGTAATGCGTCATAATACATTGTACATCATACACTGAATAGTTTGACCAATGTGTTACTGTAGTGCTATGAGCGCCAGAGGTTCTGAGCGAAAGGTTATATCTGTTTCCAACCATCTTAACTTCCAGATCTCATTTTGTGGTTTTGGTTCCGAGAAGCCCAAAATTTAAAGGCAAGATTTTTGCCTGATTAATGTTGATTTCAATGTAAACCAATGTGTGCATCATTTCTGTACAAAACCTAATCTGCTCAGCTTTATGTAAATATTCTAAAATACACTGGGAGCAGGGGTTTTTGCCGATAGAAATATTAGATTGGAAGGACAACTGTTTGGCAGCGAGGTCCTTACCTTCCAGGAGTTAATAACTGGTAAGTGTCCTTGCCTTTCCACATTTACAGACTTACTTTACAGTTGAGATGGGATGACAAAAAGAAGCCAAGTCGTTCCACGAACTGTTCATGTTCATGTTCATGATCCTGTGATTTGTTGTCATTCTTTAAAATCAGTACGATGTTCTACTCAAGAATACAAGCTGAGATTTTCCAAGACAGGAGCCAGAGTGGCAACATGCCTTTACATATATCAACACAAGGAAATGATCCAATTACAGCAAAACTCATCCAACAGACCTTTGGAATTTTTAGATGGAAATCCGGAAGATACCGTCCTTTCTTCCAACTGCTTTGGCCAAACCCATGAGGACAGCAAAGGACCAACAAAGTCATCAGCCCTATGACAAGTGTCAAGGAAACCTGGAGCTATTGCTGTGGTCATGTCAAGTCTCTGTTAATGTCTGTGTTTCTTGCTGTAATTACTTATTCAATTTCATGGAATCTCTTTGCTGTCTCACTAAAGATGTGTAGACTCAACATCTTCTCTCATTTTTCTGTGTCCACTGATTTTTAAAATAGGGGCCAGAATTATGGGTGTATCGGAGGGTTAAAACTGCATTTTATGCCATTAGCTACATCACTAGTAGAAGAAACACAAATAAATTCAAAGAATGCTACAATTTTCTATTTCCTTTTCTGTCATGTTGTGTGTTAATTTCTGTCGTACAGAGCACACAGTTTCCATTGAAATGAAATGCAGTTACGTAGTTACGTTACACCAACTGTCCCATGTTAAGGATGGAGTGAGCAAGAAACTGCCCATCCTTCTATTTCTGGAGGTGTTCCTCCCAAGTTAGGCTGGTGAGGCAATGTGAAGAAACCTGCTGCCATCCCTATTCTCTGGATAAACAGAAAATTCAAAGCTCCCTGTCTGAAAGCTTTCAGCGTGTACATTCACATGCCACGCATGGGTATAAAAAAGGGGAAGAAGACTACAATTCTTTAAACGTCAACAGGAAGAGAGCATTATCTGCCTGAACTCATCAAACATAGGTATTTTTAAAGCTTCCAGTATTATGGAGTTACTTGCTTCCTTGGATATCATATATAGAAGTTCCTGAGCTTGAGTTGTTTCAGTCGGACTGAAACCAACATTGGGCAGGTTCATCATTATCAGAAGATGCCTACAACTGCCTGCCAGCACCTTGCCATGGAGGACACTGGGGCCTCTGGCAGTGAAGAGGGTCAGGTCCTTACTTCTGTTCCTGGTGGCTCAGTGTTTCTAGCAGAGGGAGTGTTTTTTGCCCAGCTTCGAATTTCTAAGGGAAAAAATTTTAAGAAGCTGAAATAAAAGCAAAATAGGATGGGAATATGAAAACAACATTTCTGAGCCCTGCTCAGTTCCAACAGCAACACAAAACTATTCCGTTTATATATTTAGTGAAATAAATCCTGGCATCACCACCAGTATGTTTCCTCTTATTGTGGGGGATTCTTTTGAGTTGTGTTGGGACAAATATAGGACGAATGAGAATAAAGGACAGATGTCAGTGCTGTAAGTGCTAGTGGGAGCTGGAAACTCCCTTCATCAGCTGCTTTCAGAGCGTTCAAACCTGACCAGCACCATTCATCTGGACCAGGAGTGCTGACGGAGACCAGCTGACGGACTCCTGCTTGGACCTTCAGTTCCTCATGCCCATCCCAAACCCAGGATTTGAAATAACAGGATTAACCCATCTCAGTCTTCAGGGAGGCTCAGCCACCAGGGTCCCACGCCACTTGTCACCTTTCCTCAGCCCTTACCTGAAGACCATCACTCTTGCTGCAGCAGCCTCTGACCTGCAGCCCTCGGTAGTGTGCTGCGGGCTGACTTCATGTTGCAGAGAGAAAACACTCCCCACGTCTGAACCCGTCCCTCCGGAGATGCACAGCTAAGCCCACAAACTCACCGCGTGCCAGCACCAGCTATCTAGCTGCCCTCCTCCTCTCAGCCAGGGATTTCTTCTGCTCGTTGCTTGTCCTTTCTTCCCCCCGAACCCCTCCCTCCCCTTTTCTCTCCCTCCTGGCTTTTACGTTTCTTCCACCGTGATCCATTAGGTATTTACCGACAGGGTAATGTGACTTTTCACACCAGCTCTCTGCGTGCACTGCCCTGCAGACTGGGCTGGATAAAGCCTCTCCCCAACCCCAGCTGGCCGGACATCTCCCCCCCCACCCCCAACCTTCCCCTCCCCTTCACACCAGCCAAGCCAAGGATTCCTCTCTCCCTCCCTCTTTCTTTTTCCACCCCTCCCGCCTTCAGTGCAAACCCAAGACGCAGGATCCTGCCGAGGGGAAAGTGCTCCTTGAAATCATCACCGCAGACCCCGCTGCGAAAGTGCAGAGGAGGAGAGAGAAAAAGCCTCTCGGGCAGCCAACCTCCTGCGGGCTGAGGGCTTTGCAAGCAGGGCAATGGCTTCAGGCTCTCAGAGGTTCTCTCTCACCTTTCTCCAGGGCGTGGGATCTGTCTTCTTCATCCTTCAGATCATCTCTGTTCAGGCTGATGGTGAGTCCCCCATTCAGTTTGGGCTGGGTTGCTGTGGCTGGAATGAGAGCTGTATGTTGAAAATGTGTTACTGAAAGAAAAAAAAAAAAAAAGTTGTTTTTTTTTTTTTTTAAAAAAAAATTTAAAAACACCCCCCGGTTTGGGTTAGGAAACGTCTGATTCAGAGGTTTTTGAGACTCTACAAATATCCTGGGGTTAAGCAGAGAAAGGAAATAAGATCCCAGAAGGCTAAGATTATTTTATTACAACAAAATGACAGGATAGTGAACTTTTCCAGAGGAAATAAGAATAATAAAACAAAGCCAGAACACGAATAAGAAGACTCAGCTATATTTTAGGAGGGCTCTCCTTATAATTAAAAGTGTCTTTTCTCCAAAGAACTTCCCCATCTGCCCACTTCAGATGCCCCTCAACGTCAATATATACGAGCAGGTACTTGAGGAAGGGAAGACGAGAAGTCAAAGGCTTTATAACCTTTTCTGTTCGGTACCACGCACGCTGAAGATGACCGCTCACCTTTCTGCACGTGAGTTTCATCTGCACTTCACTGCCGAGGGATGTGACCAGGACATGAATTTGGCTGAAGCAACCAGTTACTCTGAAATGGGACTTTTTGCTCACTGATGATAATCCTAAATAGCTGCATCCCTTAAAAGTTTCCAGTAGCCTATTGCCCTTTTAATGATTAAGCCTGTATTAATGATGACCGACTTGCCTTAGCAAAAAACATGATTTATTTTCGAAACAACTGTGCCTTTTCCTGGGAGACCAATGCTGAATGGCCACATTTTTTCACTTTCACAGCTGCGATAGATTTATGCCTGATCACAGGATTATTTTTTTTTCGGTATACTAATCCTTTACCATTGATGTTTGCTGCATTATTCCAGGGAACAGATCTTAAACATTATAGGGCAATAAAAATCTCTTCTTTTTGTTCTCAGATTATTTTCCCTCTTTAACCTAAATTTATTTCAGCTGATGACAAAGTATGGCAAAGGAGAGAAAATTAATCTTGCCTGTATGTTTCTACCACTTTGTGTAAAATACCATTTATACAACAGAACCCTGTCTCATAAATTTGAAGAAAATTACTTTTCATTAAGTATAAAGGAAAATAAATGTGTCAGGCAACTGCACTTTGTTGCAGTAGACAAAACTGTGATTCTGATTTTAGGAAATACTCCTTCCCTAGCAAAATGCCTCTGAAATAAGGAAAGAAAAAAAAAATGCAATCCCATGAAAAATAGTTCTCCACAGAACTTAAGAAAAGTGGACAGGACAGGAATAATTAATTTCCCTTGCTAAAAATGCTTCATCTGAAGAATTACCTTATCTTTTCAAGATCACCTCCCAATTTGTATCATTTCTATAGAATTAATGGAATCTTCTTGGTTCCTAAACAAATATCCTCTAAAAGAGAAAGGGAAAAAAATGTTGGAGATAATTTTAAGGCAGAGTTCGTGACAGATTTTGATTGTCATTCAACAGTTCGTCAAATTTACTTCACACATGGTAAAGCAATTATAAGAATTAAAGGGTAGAATATCTGAATTACACTACAGTTGTAGAGCATTATTATAATACTGTAGTTTCCATTTTTATTTAACTTCTACGTATCATTGTGGAAAATGTGGAAGCCCTCTATTAACATGCTCTTCAGAGTGTTCTTCTAATACTAATATTCAGGCAAACAACTGTAACTCTGTCCTATAAACCATCTGGCTTATTATACATTGATACAGAATAAAACACTTTATGCAAACTTTAAAATTTACCACTACACGTAAGCGTACGTATTTAAGATCTGAGAGTACGAAACAGGATTAATACTTTCTTTTATAACAGATACTGGCCTGATCCAGTCAGGAAACCACCTCCTCATTTGTGTAAGTCGTAGGTAAAAATACAATTGTGCTACTCTCTAATACATGCAAATGTCACTTAAGTGCCAAAGGACCGTTCTGGGCGACACGTATGTATGTGTGTATTTGTTATTTTTAACTAAAAGTAACTGACTGTTTTGCAAACCGCTGAAGGGATTTTGAATTCACCTTGTAAAAACCCTGTGAAATTCAGACTGGCCCCTGGTACGGGCAAACCTCCGAAACTGGTTACAATATATTTCCCTAAGGAAGACTTTTGCTTTATTATCTCGCACACAAATAATGACAGAGAGCAGGCAATAAAACCGGAGAGCGTCGAGGTCTGTTGAAGGTGTAAAGCCTCGAAGCTTAATTGATCTCTTTTGACTAGTATTTACTGTAGCGCATATTGCTGTAGTGCAGATAGACTCCAGAAAGACCAAGGTACACGTTGAAATAAAAGATAGCTTTGTTTCGCTTTGCAGGTTTATTTTTTACGATTGAAATGTGCTGGCTCATAGCTGTTGAGGTCGTGGTCGGACAGACAGAAGGCTCCTCAAGGGCTTAGTCCTGCTCTGACTTACCATGGCGTGCCACTGTTGTTCACGCGGTTCCTGGAGAATACCATAGGTTATCGTGACGGGTCTCAGTTGCACCAGTGCAAATGCAGGTTTTGGGGAATTTCTTTGCGTTCACGCTGGAGTAGGAGAACAAGGATGTGGCTTCATGCGTGCTGCACAGGAGTCCCCCCCGCTTCTTTTTTTTGACTCTCTTTTGTCTCTTCACGGCAGCTAAAATATCCATGTGTATGAACCATAGTTTTCTGCAGAGTCCTTGCTCTGAGACAGAGCGTGTCAGCAGAGCAGGATGGCAGTCAGTCTACCTTACTAAGACACTCCTGAGCAGGGAAAGAAAGTGCTAATTGCAAAACTTTACTAATTGTTCCAGAGTGAAGTTGGTCTGTTGACTAAATTTGGGTTACATGGAAGACCTATTGGGCAAGTCAGTCGTCTGGTAGTAACCATCCACAGTGACTGCAGAGATTCCAAATGGAAGGATCCTGAATCCAGAAAGCTAGGCACAATTAGGTGAGGATCATAGAATCATAGAATGGTTTAGGTTGGAAAGGACCTTGAAGATCATCGAGTTCCAACCCCCTCGCCATAGGCAGGGACACCTCCCACTAGACCAGGCTGCCCAAGGCCACGTCCAGCCTGGTCTTGAACACCTCCAGGGATGGGGACTCAAAAACTTCTCTGGGCAATGTGTTCCAGTGCCTTACCACCCTCAGAGTGAAAAATTTCTTCCTAATATCTCATCTAAATCTACCTTCTTCCAGTTTGAAGCTATTTCCCCTCGTCCTATCACTACATGCCCTTGTAAAAAGTCCTTCCCCAGCTCTCCTGTAGGCCCCCTTTAGGTACTGGAAGGCCTCAATAAGGTCTCCCCTGAGCCTTCTCTTCTCCAGGCTGAACAAGCCCAACTCTCTCAGCCTGTCCACATAGGAGAGGTGCTCCAGCCCTCTGATCATCTTCGTGGCCTTCCTGTGGACCTGCTCCAAGAGGTCCATGTCTTTCCTGCAGGATCTGAGATGCATACTTCTGACCTAGAACCAGATATGCTTGATGTCGAAGGTAGGAATAAAACGTAATATACTCTTTCCTTTGGCTTGCTTTGCATCCTTTTTGTAAAGAAAAGGAAAAAAAATATGCTTTTTCTTTTCTGCTTTTCTAGACACTTGCATTTGAGTAGCAGGTGTCTAAGTATTTCAGGCTCCCACTTGCAAAACAGCACATATGTTTGTGTGTTGCAGAAATAAATACATAAACAATTCCAACTATTTTATCCTAAAGCCTGTAGTAAAATTAAAATTTAAGCTCCATCTGAATTTAGCTGAGGAGGAACTCAAAGGTGACCTTCCATTTTTGCTGTTTTTCTGATGATGTAATATTTTAAGCAATTTGAATTAAATAAGACATCATTCACTTTAGTTTCTCGCAGAAATAAACTCTACATTCATGAACACTAAGCAGAACTGGTAATTACCCAAATCTCTGTCTGTAATTGTACAGTTTTACTAAATCCTCCACCCTTACTGTTACAATCAGGGCCATTGTTACACACAGCCATGGAAGTGGAAATTAAATTGCTCTTGAAGTACAGAAGTGACCTTCCCTTCCCCCGCTCTCTTTTACCTCAATTTGAAGTTTTTAGCATTTAAGTAAAAATAAATCGGACTCCAAATTTGCACATCTTTCAGCACTTTTTTTATTTGGAACTAATTAGGTTTTATCCTTTGAACTAGTAAGCATCATGTCACGAGATCAGCACACTGGGCATGCATTTTAAAGTGATTTCAGATTACATTATTTCTGAGAGACATTTGTATTTCAAAGTATCTTTGGCTATGCAGTTTAATCTTTCTTCTTCAAGCATGATGCAAAACCTGCTGAAGACATGGAGAACTTTGCACCCATTTCAATGGGCTTTGAACCGTGTCTGTACACCTCAGAAGAAATTTGTGTTGTATCTGTGACTGTATTAGAATAAATTAGCCAAACTCTGTCTTCTTGGTAACCAAGAAAATTCTGCTAATTCCACTGAGATTCCTAAAAGTACAAAGAAACAGGTTTTGGACTGGTTTTATTTTTGAAGAGTCCCTTTTTTGTGCTTCCATATATCTGATCGTAGATGTCTGTTCAGTCGTGAAAGCATAATAAGGTGCAGTTGTTAGAAGCTGAGTTTAGCAAAGTTTGAAAGTGGAAATAAGGTGGAGTGAGAGTAATGAACCATTGGAACAGTTTACTATAAAGTGTGCTGTAAATTCTCCATTACTTGGAGTCATTGAATCATGACTGGATGCCTTTTGAAAAGACATGCTCTAGTTCAACCATGTATTTTTGGACTCGATGGTGGAATTACTGGGGGAAATCCACAGTCTAGTTATGCAAGAATTAAACAAGGTGATAAAAATGAATCCTAGAAGCCTTGAGATCTGTGCTTCTATAAGCATGTTTTCAATCAGGCTATATTGGGAAACTCTTAAATGAAAAGTATATTCAGCTATTGCTTGTTGACAAAGTTTTAGTGCCAATTAATAATAAAAATTATTATTTTATCAATATATCAAAATGTAATCAATGTTCTGTAATAATAGTGATCAGATGATGGTAGAGGCTACTTATATAATATAGACTAGTTATTAAGGAAAGACTCTCTTTGGTTTCAAGTGCGAATTTTTCTTGAGAGGTATGAGTCCAGCTGTTAATTAACAGTAGCAAGAATTATGTCTTATCATTTATGTCTTACCAATGACATTAAAACTTTTTCCTTGTTTCAAAGGAGAACCTGAAGAAACTTACTATGACAAAGATATTTTTGTTATGAACCCGATAAATTCAAGGTGTGCGTTACACCTCCTGACAAAGGCTACTTTCCACGGATTTGGAGCTTGATCTTGAAACCAAAGGGACTGGCTTTGTTCAAAAAGGCTTGAGAAAAGTATGTAGAGTTTTGGGAACAAATTTCCACACCACCTGTGCCATGATAGCGTTATGGGAAGCAAATGTTACAGGGCAGAAATGAAGGGAGAGAGTTGAGAAGGAGCTCAAACATGGTGGCTGTTCAAAGGTACCACAGCCAAAGGCATACGACGTTCTTCACACAAATAAACACAAAGACATGATCTTTCCATCCTGTGCCTTATGGAAATAGAGCACAGTTTTGTATAAAAAAGTGCATATTTAAGACAGAATGACAATACATCTCTTGATACTATCTTGGAGAGAAAATGGATTTCAACTACTCCACACTGTCATAATGTGCTAGAGAGAAAGGGGATACCATTTGAATTTTTCATAATCCCAGCATCAAAATTGACTGTGATATCATCCAGTATGTGAGATAAAACTTTTTCTTTTAAAACTTTATATTACAACTCACGGTGATAAATTTTTTACAAATACTTCACCAGGACTGGGGGTTGGGAGTTGGACTAGATGATCTCCAGAGGTCCCTTCCAACCGTGACCATTCTGTGATTCTGTGAGGACCCTTTGACCCTAAGCTTGAAAATTATACCAATTTTGTGATTAAAAGTGAGAAAAATTCAATACGTTAATATCTCAAGCATGTTAGCCATACCACCGTAAGGTGCAGAATTCAATTTTGGTGTTGTAGTCTTATTTATTATAAGAGGTTTTCCTGTTTTGATGTGCTTTTGTATTTTTCCTATTATCATGCTAGCATGTCTCCTGTATTTTTTCCTGTAAATGCCCCTCAGTAATGTGACGCAGCTCAGGATACTGGGGATCCATCTGTTCTGTTGGTCAAGTGTCAGATAAGTGAACCTTACTTGCTGTTATATTTTCTAAGTAATAAATTAAGCAAAACAGAGGGCACATCTTAAAAACTGGGCAGATAGATAGCCGCAGAGCTTCTAAAGCTTTAGGGAAGATTCCCAGGTTGGTCTGGTAGGCGGATCAGCCTTTATCCACTTCTGGTTAACCAAAATTTCCTATAAAGCAGTTCACTGTAATTTTCTCAACCAGTATGTCCTTCCTAGCTTACCCTAAAACCTATTTGTCTACACAATTTGGACGTCCCAGATACCTTTTCGAAGGACAAGACTCTGTTTTCAACTGGCATCTTCATAGTTTCTAGTAAAAACTTAATTTATCTTAAGTACTAGCAAACACGTAACAGTAGTTAAGGAAAGCTGTCTCAGCCTCAGTCTTGGCTAGCTAAACTCCTCTAAAAATGTAATTGTCAATTGCTGGTAAAAAGTCTAAATTATGAACGTAATTTCTTCTAAGTATAAGTAGATGGAACTCAATCCTTAATGGTTTTCCTTTCTTTAAGTCTTCTAACTAAAATACAAATAACTGGAAAATAGGGCTTACTGCCGTGTCAAACTAACATTTGTGATTTAAGTCATATGCTGCACAAACTTGCTCTATATTTCTTTGATGATGCATCTCAATCCTGACAACCAAATTGTGAAATGTAGAACATGGACAAGTTTTAAGTTGGGACAAAGCCTCAGTAAAGCATTACATTTAATCCCTGCTTACCTTCACTAATGAAAGTTGTTCTGCAACTTAGGAATCATTGTTTAAACCCATCATCCTTCTGCTTTTATCACCTCTTATTACCTTTTATTACCTACCCCATGCATCCTTTTCTTTGTCAATTCATGGCTTTGGAAACAACACCCTGTGTTACAGTCATGTGTATTATTTGGGACATTTTGCAAAAGAATCCTGAGGTTTCAGTACTCAGGACTGTAGACGCTTGCTTTTTTTCACTGCTGTAATTACAATTCATGGTATTGATTATAGGTGAGAAGCAAGAGACAATGTAGTCTAGTGGTTAGGATACTGATTTGTGCTTCTTGGTTGCATTCCTTGATCAACTACTGCTAACTGTGTGAGAAAATCACTCCTGGTACTCTGAATTCTTGTTCCTTCTCATCACTGCTTGTCCCGCTTATTTAATTTGCTATCTGCCCCAGTCAGGAAGACTTCTTACTGTGCGCATGTAGAATTGCCACCAAAGTAGGAATCTTCATCAGGACCCATCTGTGCTTGTTAGCTAATGTAAACACAAATGACATCTTTACTTGAAAGAAACTTTGCTTTTTTGTTGTTGTAAGGACTGTGATTCTTGCACTGGGTTTAAACTGTGCACAGGTGAGAAGAGAAAGCTGTCAGGGACAGACCTACCCTGTATCAGTTTCCTATATTTAGGATTAGATTCAGAATTGAAATAATATGCGGTGGGGGTGGCACTTGGTACAGAATTAGTCTGAATCAGTTTGAAGGAGTTCTGACATTGGTCAATACATCCCATGCGTGTGAAGCTGGCTACATAGTCAACTCTTGGTATGTGCTGGAAGCTATGCCCTGATAGAACCATTACTACTAATCTATTTCTGAAATAACACATAATAAGTGTTTCCAGGTGTTTAGTGAATGAACAGTGCTTGAAAGTTGTCTTTCTGCACCTGCAAGCAACTTTAATCTGTACCTTTGAAATTTTGAAGGTATTCTGAGGGATGTTATCTTCAGAAAGATGATACTAGTGGCAGTTTACATGTCAGCACTGTAAACTGTCTCATTGTTTATTTCTTTTTCTGGAGACATCCAGCTAATGTGTTTATTCCATAACCCAGTAACTTCTGAAGCTTTATTGCCAAAACCCCAAATGCCCTGTTCCCAGTTGCCAGAACCTTTAACTTTCACCCTTACAGCTTTCACAGTGTTAGATAAATTAAAGTAAAATAAACTAAACTGAAAATAAAAATAACACAAGAAATTGTTATGCTAAATATGTTCTCATGCTCATTCAAAAAACCCGTCCATTAAGAAAAAAATTCCTTCTGTCTCTCCAGAAAGATATGAAAACAAAGTGGCTTTGCAGCAGCGTTTAGCACAAGTTGCCATAGAATTACATTGTTTTGATTTTAGAGAATAAGTATGAAGCGATTTCTGATGTGGAAGAGTGAGTTGCAATACTGGCTTTTAGATTTGTGCTTACTTGATAGACGCAGTTCTTACAAATGTAACTGTAATACGCTTAGTAATGAATTCCAGCGTTATGGCCTATAGGAGATGTTCTGACTCTGACTACATATGTGCATGTGATAGTGTGTCATGCTTCCTCTCTCCAGATCTTAAGCCCAGACTGGTAGAGGCAAGACAAGCTTCTCATATGGGCTGGGTATGAATAGGGGCTTAGCCATACTTGCTTTTCTGTTGATGAACAAAGTGAAAAAAAAAGCTAAGACAAGGGTATTTACAGTCTTGATAAAATTTCTCATTCCAAGAAGTAGGTTGCTCATTATAATGAACATAGTAAAAGCAAGGAGACTTTATTTGCTAATAATTTGCAATATTTTTGTTGAATATGTATTGAGTACAATACCATGATGAGTGACATGTCCTTTCTTGGTGCTGCAGGGAAAGTGTTTGCACTTGAGTCCAAGAACAACTCTCAGGGTCTGGATTTAGCTGAAGCTGAGAAAGCTTGTGTTGACCTGAGTGCTCGCTTAGCAACTGCAGAAGAACTGAAAAGGGCTGTTCTGGACTGTTCTTTCGCTGGCTGCACCATGGGATGGCTCGCCGGTGGCTCCACTGGGTAAGGACAACAGCATAACCCTTCTTGAGAAGTATGAATGACAGCTGTCATGTGAGTTTTCCTCCTCAACTAAGACTATTAACCGGAAAACGCGGGCCACAATTCAAGCACCGTGACGTATAGCTAAGTAGGCCACTCCCTCCACAGACAGAATTTTGTACAGCTCATATTGCAGGGACACAAATATTTATCAGTCTCAGATCACATATTTCATGGATCTCAAGTAATTTCCTCCTCTTCTTTCCTTTTGAATTACGTTGCTGAGCTTCTCATGGAAACCGTGTATCTGTCTCAGGCATTTATGCATGTCTAAATTGACAACAGGCATGTTCAAATAGGTACGACTTTAAATGTGCTTAGATACGGTAATGCAAAAGCGGTAGACAGTTCTCTGAGAAAGCTCACCAGGGAGCTGATACTGTCACTCGATGTGCTGAATTGTATTGTTTGAGGTAGCTCAGGTGGCTCGACATGGCACTAGGCTGAGCTTTGTCTCGCATTAGAGATAGCATTGCAAGATGTAGTGGCCTGCTACAGCCTCTCCAGGTTGCATCGTTGCCCACATAGAGGCCGGTTCAAAGCAGGAACATGGAAGTGCCCTGTGGTGGAAACAACTTCCCTCTGTTGATCATAGTTCCAGGAGGCTAAAGTCAGCCTTCATGAATACTCCAGAAGTCCCGATGCCCGTCAGTGAAATTTAAGATTTTGAGGACTTATGACCGCATAGGTGCTAGCTGTGTGCCAGAAGCAGCAGAGCCCTGTCACCATGCCGCTCTGCCATGGCTGATGAGGGCTTCCCAAACTCCAGCTAACTCAGGCTCATTCCAGTCGCACACAAGTTTAGCTGTGTGGCACTGCACTGAGCCAAGCACCTACATCCCAGCTGCCCAGTCTTCTCCAGTAGGAAAGTCTTCACAGCATGCCTCAGGTACAGGTAGACAGGCTTCGTATTTGACAAAGACATCAAATTCAGAACAGAAAATTAAATTAAAAAAAAAAAAGAAAAATGGAGGAGCTGAGGGTTGACATAAAAGTCTCACAAGACTGAAGCTGGGACCATACAGAAATTGTCTAGAAGGAGCATGAGTAGATCTGAAGTCTCTTTTCTCTTGAGTCTTTCCTTCATCAGGCTTACCAGCCACAGCCCTAGTGTAATACGTACTTTCATTCCCTTGAGGTGCTTTACAAAGTTCTCGTGTGTTAGAGGGTAATATCTAACCTACTGTCAATGCTCAATGGTGATAAAGTTTTGTTTTATCAAGATACTGTCTCCAGGTTCCTAATCTTTAGAGTATTATTGGGTTGTGTGACAGTTATCAGGTACTTAAGCAAGCATTGGGGTTTTGTCACGCAGGCCAAAGAGCCAGGAAAACTGTATCCCTCTCTAAGAAGTGCATGGCAAAGTTGTTGTACAAGTTATTTTATACAGCCTCAGTGTTATGAAAGTAAGGAGTGCTGATGGGTAGGAGAAGGAACTGTCCCTTTTTTTAATCTAAGCAATGCTGCCAGTTAGTCCTGAGAGATCCCCAATTAATTACTGCAGGTACTGGAGCTACAACTGTTAATAGACCAGTTGTGGACCTATCCCCGAGTATCTCCAATATCAAAACTGGATACAGTGATATAATTGTGCACATCACACCATGACGATGTGAGAATGTAGACATCATCATACCGATGGGAGGGAAAGGAAGGTTTTTCATCCCTTCCAACATTTCGTACTCCATTCCTCCAGTAAACCTGTCCTTAATATGGAAGTCTCTAAACTATTTGTCAGGAAGGATATTGTGGGGACACATCAGCATGTCATTGCTGCGCAGTCACCACATCTGATCTTCACTGGAGAGCTTCACCAGATAGAATAGTTCTTCAGAGCTGGAATTTGATGCTTTCTTCTCTGGGAATATTTTACCCATGGCTGGGCAAGCACCAGAATGTATATTACTTGGTTCTCTGAGCTGGATATTTCTGACGCTGGGGAAAACCAGGAAAAGTATAATGCCTAAAAAGGCTGTGCTGGTTTCGCTGTTAGTTAATGCAGCTCTGGAGAAGGAAATAAACAGTTGAGTGCAAAGTGTGCAAATGAGACAAAGTTATTCAGGTTGGACAAGCCAAAGTAGAATACGAAGATTTTCAGAGGGATTTAGATCAACAGGCAAAATGATGAAAAATGGAGTTCAATGATAATACGTGCAGGAGGAATATGCAGTCTGCTTGAAAATATCTTATGGGGTTCTGATTTACCTCTGTCAGCCCAGCAAAGATATGAGGACATGACTATGGACGTCACAAAGAAAACCTCTGTCAAACTGCAGCTGTAGTAAAAAAAAAACAAAGAAGTTGCTAGACTGCTTATGGAGGGGGATGGAGAATATGAAAAATGTATACATATTTGTACACATACACACATATAGGCCAGTGTAACAGCCTCCTTTGGCATACTATACATATTACTGTTAGCACATCTTAAGAAGGGTTCTAAAACAGGTTCAAAAAAGGACTCAAGAATTATTAAAGGCATGGAAAAGCTATTGAGATAAGACTTAAAATATTTTTCTAAATTACTTAGTTAATTTTTAAAATGTATCTACAGGTATCCATTTAATACTTTGGGCATTTACTTGATAAATGGAAACATGATAGCAAGGATAAAGGACAGCTGGTAAATAGAAAAACCTCAATCCACACTCTCCTCAGCTGTTTTAACAGAGAGGTGAAAGCAGGCTTCACAGCATGCCCAGAAGGTTACAGAAGTAGGGAGAAATATTTCCAAAATAAATGACTCTTCACTGTTACTCATCTTGATGGACCTTCACATCTTCAACTGTGATGCCATGGTCCACGGAGAGAAGTGCTCTCCCCATGTTTGCCAGGTCCAAAACTCTTCAGGACTTTATAGGTTGGATCTAAAACCTTGGGTTCCTCCCAGCAGCTGACTGGCGTCCAGTGCAGATCACAAAGCTTTAGTCTAATATTCTCCCATATCCTCTTGGACCGCGTACATCAGAAAGGAGACAAATAGGAGGGAACATGATAAAAGAAGTTCCTAATTTCAGGAAGAATGCAGTTTGTTTTATTTATTTGATGCCTGGGAAGTTTCCCAAAAAGTTTGTTTTATTTATTTGATGCCTGGAAAGTTTCCCAACCTTTACCCTGAGGAAAAATGGATTAGACATTGGCAGTAGAAGTAAACACAAACAAACGATGTGAGTGAAGTCATTATAGCATTGCAGATTTTAGACACGCTTCAGTCCTCCTTCTACCACATAGACTTAAAACTGAACAGGAGCTCTAGCAGAGATGTAAGGACATTTTCACCGCTAGATCAATTTTCCAAGTTTTGCACAAGTCAGTGTTTTGTTCGCTTGTGATGGCTATTTTATGGTCTTAGTGAGTAATTACAATCCCAGTCCTAGTAAATATATCCATCACTGTTGGCTGTTGTGTCCTTATTATTATTTTTACAGCCAAATCAGGGCCTGGAAACCTGTGGTAGTTTCTCTTGTTATGACTGAGGCACATCACTGAGTCAGCGTGAGCGTGTTTGCGCTGCCTGCTCTCTGGGCTATACCTCTTATATGGGCAAAGAGGAGAATTCGGTCTGAAGAACTGGCCCAGTTTGGATGGTTGTCAAATTGCTGATGACCCGTATGTAAATATGGATCCATATGTAAGCACGCAAAGATTTTGAGATTATAATAAGAGATCCTCTGTTGGATCCAACCAGGTCGTTCTAGCCGAGCTCACTTCAAGCTACTTCTTACTTATCCACCACAGTGACTAGTAGAGGTGCTCATCTCTTGTCTATTTTAAGTCAGAAGTTAACAGGGTGGGCAAGCAGCTACTAGTTAGGGTGTTAAAAGCCATTGTCCTGCAGAAAGTGATGCTGGTGGAAGAAGACACCAACTTGCTGGTGGAGATGCTTACTTTGCATTCTCTAAACCACTGCAGTCCCTGCAAACTGGGCTAGCCCAAGCAGCAGGTCTCGACAAATATGATTCACTTCAACTGATGTAGGTTGGAAATTGCTTAAACAAATAGTTCCCTGCCAGCAAAGCCAAAGAGACGATGAACTTGGTAATGTTGTGGTTTGAGCAGCCTCAAACAGAACATCTTTCGCAGACATAAGGGGATGTTTTTGTCTTCCACTTTTGGTTGTTCTGACCAAACCGATTCAGAGTTCAGGGATGTTGTTGGCAGGTCTGAGGGCTTGGAAACTTGTAGAGAAGAGCCCCTGACAAATAGACAGGGGAAAGAGGATAAGGGGTAACTTCTTCCAGCAGCCCAGAAGTAAGCCATTTACAAGTCGGTCGGTCCTGAAGTGTGTAACTTATAAAGCATTACACATTGTTACATTTCAGGAAATGAAACGTCATTAGGCAGGTCTCATTTGTCAGAAGAACCCTAATAGCTATTTATACTAAAATGACACTCTTACGACTTATTTGCATGTCAGACAAATGAGTCAGTAAAACCAGCAAGCGATCCGCCAGAATATAAATGAAAAAATGTGGCAGAGTTCTTTGAAGGGCTCTCACTGCTATCTTTTGAATTCAAAAGTCATACTGGAAAACCCTGTGTCAGGTACTCCAGCGCTGGGCAGCGTGTTCTGTAGGGTCCTATTTTCATTTCTGGGTTTTTTGAAAATTGGAAAATGAACATGACACAATTTTTCTTGGGATCAGCCCTGCAAATTGTGCACAGAATATTAGAAAGCAGCTATTGGGTTTAGAAATTATAAACATCCTCAACAGCTTGAACTAAGATATTCATAGCAAATTTACTCATTTCCATCACTTTTCTAGGACTGAAAAGCTGAAGCTGTCCTATTCCCTATCCCATTCCTTATTTGTCTACAGAAGAATGAAGCCATACATCCCTTCTAGAAGGGCTTTGAAGCTCTGCATAGACTTTCTGTTCTCTGATAGAGGTCCTGCAGGGTGTCAACCTGTTCCTTTGCATGAAATTGCCCTGGGCTGGTTCCTACCCAGTCCCTGGGGGATTTCTCTCAGAGGGGATAACTCTGGGATGAGCAAGCACAGTCAGCTAGAATAAGCCTTGCTGTGGGAGTCAGAAGACTGGGGTTCTTTTTTTGGCTGACCACAGACCAGATGTTTGCTGCTAGGAAAATTACTTCATCTCTATTTTTCCTTCCTTTTGTTAGCTCTTCGGGTTTTGCACTGACTCCTATTGAATGCTTCTACAGTCTCAAACACAACAGGGCCCTCACTGTAGATGACACCAGTGGGAAATGTAATAATAAGAGTCAGAAATGACATTTCACAAGACTACCTACTTCTTTTTCTGCCTACTGCGTGGGACTTGCCCAGCACCTGGCAGTGGGGTAATAACAGCACATTTCTTGGGAAAGAAAAATGCAATATCCAAGGAACGAAATAAGGGTCAGTCGCTAACCCTTGCTGGTCCTCTCCTCTGTGTGTGTAAACGCTTGGACGTGTGGGCCCTGTGAAATCTATCCAGGTGTACACGCTATAACAGGCCCACTTGCTTATTTGCGGAGAAACAGTCCTAATGATATGTCAGTTTGGCAAGCTCTCTGTTTTATTTCAAGGCTGTACTCTGCTGCCTGATGATAATGCGTACGAGTTTGCTCCCAGACATGTGTATGAGGTAGGTCAATTTATTCCCTTCAAAAGAAAAATCCAGACATAGCTGACGGGACATGGGCCAATTCAAAATGCTAAAATTGCTTATGAAACTGTCTGAGGAGGTCTTGCACTCTGAAATGCCTTCATGTCACAAACTCTAATCCCACAGTCCACAGCTGGTGTCATGCTCTGCTAGAAGATGACTTTGTCTTCTCATTGTTTCTCATCAATCATCTCAGAAAAACTCATACAGAGAAGAAACAAAGTAATTGTGTTGCAGGAATAGGGATTTCTACATGAAGCTCAGTCAAGAGACTTGAATTTAATGTATGGACATGGCCAGTTTACTCCAAGGAGTGGTATTGCTGAGCAAGGAGGACATGAGCCACTTTGCATCAGCTTTGGGGGAGATGCGAATCTTTTCTTGGCACAACCTGGGAAGACATCATGGGCTAAGTACGACAGCCATGGTTCTTGTAAAACAGACAGCCCAATAATTGAAGAATTTTTTAGAAGATGTACTTTTTCAGGAAAAGCATCATACAAAAGAGAATACATTTTTGATGTGTTTTCTAGGACAAGCACTCAAAACACCATCTCCTAAACTGTAGCATGACAGCCCTCAGAGTAGCCATTTCCTTAGCTGGGACTCACACTTTTAAATTTTATTTTTACTGGGAGGTTTTTTTAACAACTTTAAAACTTTAGCAAAACTTCAGCAAACTTTGGCACAAAAGGTAGGGGTATGCTAGTGAAATTAGTTAATGCCAGAAGGTTAGGGCTTGTTGTTAAGACCAAGGAAAATCACAGTATTGAACAGGAAGGTAATCCTGTTTTCAGAGATGGACTAACAGAAGTGGGGTGCAATGTAATGGTATTACATGAAGACTAATAGGAATTTCTGCCTTAAGCTAACAGTTCAGCTGGAGAAGGCAGAGCAGGAGAAAGAGCTGGGTGTAGTCACAGAACGCAGGACGGCAGTGAGCCTCTTGTAAAATAAAATAACTCACATAAAAATTGTGAAAAAAGGAAATGCAGTCCTCTTAAAAGACATCCAGCAGTTCTTCCAGGAGAGAGAGGGCAGTACTGAAGGGCTTGAACGAGGCACTGGTGAGACACCACCTACACCAGTGCAATGTAATTCTTGGCGTCCAGGCTCAGAAAGGATAAACTCAGGCTAGGATTGGTCTAAGAAAGCACCTCTCTTATCAGAAGTGATTAAAAGTGATGAGTTTGTTTAGCCTAGAAAAATGGAGACAGAAAGGGGATATGCTTACTCTTAGCAAATGCACAAGAGCGGCTAATACCAGGATTTTAACTTGCCGGTGAGTCCTAATGAGGTTGATTTTCTAATATTCAAAAGAGCTTCACATATTTCGCCCTTTTTTTAGAACCTCTGTAATGTTTTGTCCTATCTGAAAGCCTTTTGTCTGAGAGTGGAGCTTCTTTGTATATTAATAGCATTCGGCAAATATTTTTGTATTTTTTTAAACCCTTTGGTAACTAATCAATAACATCTGCTCTGAAAGCCATGGATTAAACTGGAGCCCATAAAATGAAATAGGGTAAACCCAACTTTCTAGTGACATTTGACGTGTCTTTGAGCACCCAACTAGTCCAGGCCAGGAAGCAACACGGTTCTCCTCTACATGCACGAAGAATGCTCAAATTATATGTACATAGCGATATTATAGTAAAATGGCTATATAAAATCTTTCATACTAGGCTACAGTATGAAAATCTGCATGAATGGGCCATATTTATTTAATGAACAGAGGCCTTACTATTTCAGTAGTCATATGTACAATTTTAAGCACAAAAGGCTGCATTTTGGTGTATATTTTTAAGAATCTAAAGGATATTGGTTCTGCCTTGGTAAGACCTCCTTTTGACATTTCCAGTGGCAGTATTGCTGTTGGAATGTCTTCATGTCACACTTAGCAGCTGCTTTCTTTGGGTCACATCCAGCCAAAATTAGCCTCTATAGTTCGCAGTCAATGGACTTTCCAAAGCCCACCTGTGCTCCCCTTCATGACTTTTCAGGGAAATTTTCTTCCCTTCGGTAATCGTGAACATGTCATTTATATTTTATTTCTCATCAGAGCCAGCTTTATAATTTGCAGTTTCCCAGACTACAGAAGGGAAAGACTAAGAATAAAAATCCTCTAGTTTGGCTTCCAGACTACTGATTTTTTTTCTCTCACCTAGTTACTGAAACACAAGTGGTAAAGCTGACCCATGAAAAAAATTAGCACAGGATGTTAAAGATTTATCTTGACTAGGAAAAGTGATGAAGTTTTTAACTTTCTAATTAGGGGAAGGTTTGTTAGAGTTATATTATGTTATGAAGCAGACTTTCACAGTGCCTCAGCTAACACATGGTTGATGTTCTTCTGAGTTGAATATATTCATATGCAAGTTCATACTACTATGAATAAATGTCATAAGACTGTTCTGACTCAGTTCAGTGAATTTATTGACTAAGACTACAAAACTTAGAATCAATTGGCAGATAAAGTAGTGACTACAAAACGTCCCAGTCCCACCTACTGGTTTCTGTGCTGATGGATCACGCTATGTCACATAAACTCAGCTGTTAACTCCGTATGTTTTAACTTGGGTTTACTGAAAATCTTTCAAGTATTACAAAATTGCTATGTAATTATCTTAGAAAGTAGAAGTGCATACCAGTGGATACTGCTATAAACAAAATTTATAATTTATATAAAATTATTGTGTGTTTATTGTATATATCTATTATGCATGCATATATACAGTTTATAAAATTAGGTATCATTACTATGGATCGAGTATATAATTATGATATATTTAATAATATATATTACATAATGGCATATTATGGCACATCGTGAAATAAATACTATTCATGCCAGCTTTCCTTCTTTGAACAGAGGAATTAGGAGAAGTGTAAAATATACCAATTACTCATTGGTTACATAATAGATTAGAAAAAATGTAGACAGCGCAAGAGTAAGTGGAAGGCTTCTAGGAAGTCTGGTTCGTACCATATTGTGCTGTATATTAAATATTCTCCTTGTGTGTGCACATGATAAATGCAGTATCTGAGTCAGGGCACGGGAAAACAGTGATCAGCTTGGCCAAACTCTGATCTTTCTTTCGGTGTAGGTACGGAGGAAGGACTGTTGATTGATTGTTATTAGTTGGATAAGTCATATTGTACAGCAGAAATTAAGCTGAGGTTCAACATAGCGCAGAGTCTCTGTGGTCTATTGTTTTCCCACTTGAGAGGACAAGAGGCATCATGAAGCAGGTTGTCCTTCTAGGATGGGTAGCAGTGGACTGAGAAGATTCTCAGTAGTTTTTGGCTTGGCTGGTCAAGCAACCAGAGGTGACATCATCAGACACCCTCCCAGTAGGGGCTGTTGTCAGCACCAGTAAAACCTGTCCTTTCCTAACTGTATTTTTACCTTACTGATGGTATATGGAACTTATGTGGTCTATAGCGATAGTATGTGCGGTTGATCTTTTTGCTGTGATTGTGAGTTCATGGCTGTGTAAGAGTAATTTTCAGGGATGCATGGATGTTTCAAGCAGATGTGTATTAAATATAGAGGATTATCATGAATGATCTGCAGTCTGAACTCAGTATGTTTCTTCTGGGCATTCCTACTTTCATAAGAGATCTGTATAGAAGGAAAAATGCATCTATTGCATCTATTTCTTAAATACAAGGTACAAAATCACGCATTATATTGCTCTAAGCATCAGATTACAATGTATGCTAAGACGAGTAATAAGCAAGTCTATTTAAGTTCAATTATTACATGAAAGTAGCAATAAATAGAATTAAATTTCCCTGCATGACTACATTCTTCTAAATGGCTGGGTAGGTGGATGTATCCCTACAAAAAGTATAAAGTTTGTGGCATTCTCTCAACCATGATGCATGCCCCAGTGCAACAATTCAAAATAGTAAAGAAACAAACTAAGCAGCACATTTCCACAACCTCTCAGCTGGGTGCTGGAAAGAGTAGGAAAAGAGTACAATTTTTTGTTTCTTATTTCAGCATGGCAATGCTGCCACTGAAGAAATTTTAAAATATGTTGAGTTCTGAGTTGATAGCCATTTTTCAGCCCTCAAATGAAAAATGTAACAAAGTTAAAAGCATCAAACCCTACCTTTTAGGGCTGAGACAAAAGCGTACCTATGTATTTAATCTATAATTACTGATGAAACCCTAGCATTTTAGGATTTAGGGAAACATATACCCACCCTCAAGAACTCAGAGAACAGAGACTATTATTGAGTGTTTTTAGTCATACCTGGAGTCCTACTGACTGCAAAGAGGCTATTTCTATGCCAAAGGTGTTGCAGGTCTGATCGTTAGACCCACTGCTGAGAAACGCTGAGCGCTCTTGAAGCTCCTTTCAGCAACGGTAATGACAGCTTACTGAAAATGTTGAAAGCTTGCAGGATTGAGCTCCTGGTAGGAAACTACTGACAGAGAAGGTGGAATGGGAGAGATGAAATAGATTTTTCTTTTTTTTTTCTTCTATTTTTTGTACGCTTACAAGAAAACTTCTTTTGTCTCAGAAGAATTACGTTAGAACATTTGCAGTTTTAATCAGATCAATTTCAATATGACAAAAATCCAAATTAAAGTCCTAAGTAAAAGCTTAACCAGGATCTGGTCTGTTGTAGGAAACAAGGAAATAGATAGGAAGAGAAATTTTTAAACTTCATGTAGGAAAAAAGTTTAGTGAGAAATAAATCTAAATAATCTTAATGTCATTTAAAGCCTTACTTTATGTATAATGTTAAAACTATACACAAGATACGCCTTTGTGAGTTTGGTCTCATTGGATAGCAGCTAAGAAATGCTCTTAAAACTAATTAATCAATCAAGATATTCTATCAACTACAGACTTGTAATTACTTGTAAAATACTTGGAAAAAAAAGTAAGAAAAAACGTGCTCTTAAGTACACAATCTTATATGTGAGCCAGGTATCCTTTTTTGGAGATGAGCTGAATACACCAAGGATGTGTCACCCACAGATAACTTTTTAGCCTCCTGAAGAAATGATAAAGAAATTACAGGGCTTTGGGCAGAAGCAAAATATATTAGCTAGAAATTGGAACTAGAAATCAGAAAATTCAAGATAAGATTTTCAAAAGTGGCTTCTAACTATCAGGGATTTTCTTCCTTGATTGAGCATGGAAAGGAATGTGTCCTGATTTTCAGAGATCAGAATTTTATGATGGCAGCAATCTTCAAAAAAAACTGTTGTTTTTTTTAAGTCTGAAGACTTAAGTACACAATTACAGGCAAAAGGCACAGATTTTTACAGACATGTCTGTATCTGTCTACTCAGTGCTGCAAGGCATAAGTGATGTGGGTACCTAAGTGCGTGAGTAATTATTGGAAAGATTGGTTGGTAAGTCACTTTTTTGAAGGGAGGCATAACTGTTTCATTCACTTAGGCCTTGTAAGACCTAGGGGAACAATATGTGAAAACAGACAAAAGTTTTCTAATTGATGACCTGATCCTCCCAGTCATCTGCACTCACTTTGGCAGATCAAGTCACTTTTGTCCAGGTGCCCAATTACTGACTTATAGGACTTGGACTTTAAATGCATTAAATTCTGAGAGAACTTGATTTTAAACTTGTACGGACAATATTGTCCTTCAGGTGACCCCCCAAAAAATCAAGGGGTGTTTTCCATCCAAAGAAACATATTTGATCTGAAATCATAAAGGGGATTTCAGTAGGGGATGACATCATGTCATTTTCCAGAGCAGAAGTGTGGTAGGAACCCTTCTGGTATGTATGCGTGATCACCACCATATGGCTTGTTTCATGTTGCTTTTGTTTGTTTACCTTAAAAGAACATTAAAGTTGCATATTTAGCTGCTCAAAAGCTAACACATGCCAGAATGAAGATTGTCTGTACAATCGTAATTCAGCCCACTTGTGTAAATCAATTGTTATATGTACTTAAGTGCATGATCAAATACTGGGTTTCCACTGGATCTTTTCCACGTTCAGTGAATGGGCAGTTAGTCAACATTTATTTTATGCCCCGAATTGAGTGCGGGACTGACGGCAAAATGAGTTCAACCATTGCACAATACAAAATGATAAATTTCTTCTACTGGAAGGATTCCTCTGTGGAAAGCATTTTTGTCTTGCTTTCGCTAGAATAGCTGACCATACAACACTTCTACAAACCTGCTGTCCACAAAAAAAATAAAACCCACACCGTTAATATCCAGCTGCAAAAATTTGGGCTGAATTTGCTTTCTCAGCCTTTGTAACCTTCAGTGTAACAGTAAAACCAGTGTTTTCTACAACAAGCTGTCTTCTATTTGTTAGTTTTCAGCAGCCAGTACAGCTGAGAGAAGAGATAATTAGTAATCTCTTCCTTCATGTTCAGCATCTACAGAGTTGTAAAACAAAATACAGATTTATTACCTTTGTTCAAGCCTATGAAAGGCAACAGGATGGATTAGGTACTGCTGACTACCAAACCAGAAGAAATGGAGTTTACACAAAGGTGCGGAATTGCTGTTAAAAAAAAAGGTAGCAGTTTTTCTTCCAGGAAACGAAGATGAATTTTCTGAGCTTGCCTGTGTTAGCTTTTGAGCAGTTAAATATGCAACCTTTGTGGCCTTTTAATGTAAAATGCTAGTGATTTATAATCTTTCAGACCAAATCTTGAGTTTTCTATTCATTTCTATCCAGGTGCCATTGGTGGGAATCTGTATTGGTGGAATGTGAGAGCAGAATGTGGCCTTAAATACACTGGGACTTGGTCTGATGTTTAGAAGTATTACAGAATATAATAAGATAAACATTATTTATTGCTTCCTATGCCATGAACTGATCAACAGCAAACATTTTTTTAATTATGTTTAATTCCCCCTTGGCTTTTTTCATAGATGTTCCCACAGTAATGCCTTGTGTGCCAACTATTAAACAGTTAAGCTGAGGCTAAAGCCTGACTACTGTGATAAAAGATCTCCAAATTTCACCTGCATGTACGACTCCAGAAGATTTCTGATTATTTTTTTTCTTCTTCTTCTTTATTTTAGGACAATTATATGCAGAAAGACGGGCAGCAAACAGCAGAGCGTGAAAGCCATTGATGTTAAAATTGAAACCGATCCCTTTGTGAATGACCAATATGATGCTTTTTGTGTAAAGGATGAAGGTCAGCACTGATATACTATTGAAATAATGCACAGTCATCACTGTCTTGCAACACTAATAGTTTTGCCTTCAATTTTTCTACTGCTGAGAGGCAAAGAGGAAATGTTAAGGAATAAATCTTTGTAGTAATTGCCCGCTAAGTGAGCCAACTGCTGCAAAGACATTGGTTGCAGGAAATTAATTGCATTATCTTTTGTCTTTGCTGCAGTTTAGCAAGTTCAAACAGTGCTACTGATCTGGAAGAACCCATTTGGGTGTTCACAGAATATACTTTATGGAAAAGAATATATCTGGCAGCAATATAACTGAGATGCCTGAAGCATCTCACATACATAGCGCCATAAGTGAATGTAACTCAGAAAGCTGTCTTCCAACTGCAGAACACCACATTATTGCATATCTATCAGTATACAACATTTGTATGCAAATAACTTCATTGCCCCCATTTTATTTTTGATTGGTTTGGGTTTTTTTTGTTAACAAGTATAGACTAGCCTGCTAGGGACTCTGATATATCATGGATGATTCTGAAAACCAAATTATTTCCAATTTAAGTTGATGCTCAAACTTTTTGATATTCAAATGTTAGAACCCACAAGCAAAGATGGATGCTGAAGGCAAAAAGTAAATTGTTACCGATAGGCAGGATTGTGTAAAGAAAGAAGTTTGGGAACCCCTGAAACAGATTGTTGATGTCCGCAGTGAAGTTTCGCATCTCATTTCCAAGAAAAGCAGGGGCAAGCAGATGGCGTTTACCGAGAAAAAATAAATTCACAACACGGAGGCACTTTGCTAGACAGTCAGTGGCAGCAGTAGGAATGAAAATATAGTTGAAGCGAAATGTGGCAGAGGTGATGCATATTTGCTGCGCACCCAGTCATTCAAAAATCACAACGTTTGACTGCACCATCCTCTCAAGTAACCCTCATGGTATCGACTCCAGGCTCCGTGCTGCTATGAGCGATGCCAGCTCGGTCACCCAGTTGCTAATGTTGTCACACAAGCACCTTTGTGCTTTCTTCCATGCTGCCCCTCACATATAGGAGCAGCTCCCTGTAAACATCTGCAAAACTCTCTCATTGTCTTCCTTCAAATCTCTCTTTTGTCATCACCCCCCCCCTCAAGAAAAAACTTGCGGTGGGTGGGACAGCTGTGGGGCGCTGAAATCATTGCTCTGGCCACTATTGTTCCATTGTGCCCTTGTGCTCCCCTGTCTGTCTCCACCTGCTGTGCCGGAGCTTACACGTAGATGCTGGATCTCGGGGAAGGAACTGTGTTTGCCTTTTGCATTTGGTTACTGCTCGCGGTAAAAGGGCAGTAAAGGCGAAGGTGAACACAGTCTGACAATTCTTGTTGGGAAGGAGCGCTCTATAGGACTCAGAAACTGCATAGTTAAAACCCATGGGAAAATTTGGATCATTTGCGAAGAAGAGGCAATTTATGAACGACTTATTTTGTACAAGGCAGGGCGTTTCCTGATGACAGAATGGGGTGATTGTGCCAATACACTCACCAAATAGTGCTTACACACAGAAACGTTTCTGGATGACAATGAGGTCCCCTTTTCTAAAAAATTCTGGATGCAGAGTCGATGCTTGAATAGAAAGGCCTGAGCGAAGTTGTGTGGCAACGAGACTACTCTGTAGTTGGTATGAAAAGAGCAAAGTCCAGAAAGGAAATAGCCTTAACATGCAAGTGTAACACACAGTAACACACAAACCAGCACTAAGCAGCTGACTGATGAAAACATCCTACACCTCAGGGATGCCACTTCCAGTCTGAGGAAGTAAATATCCAGTAAGAAGCAACAACAGCAAACCCTGCACCACAGCTTCAGACTTAGCATATCTGTTCTGCTGTTCTGTACATGTGGCTAATAACTACACTTCTAAGTTATGATTAATGAATTGTTTCTTACTTGGAACCTCCCAAGTACTTTTTTTTTCTTTTAGAAAAGTGGACATTGCTTTTAACTGATACAATTTCAGCTATAATGCAGTAATACATAGTATTAAGACCTGTGTGTTGAAATCAAGTACAAAAAGCAAGTTGTTTTACCTTTATGAAAGTGATAAATCCCAGGTTTCTTACACTGAGACCAATGTCCCCATGCTCAATAACCATGAGGCTTTTCATTTCTTCCATATCTCCAACCAATAACCTGCAGTCCCATACGAATTTCATCTGCTTCTTTCTCCAGTATTTCTTACCCTCACCCTCTACCCATCATCTCCCAATGGAGAAGACGCCTGGCTTTGGCTCTTTCCTCTTTTAAACTTATCTTACCAAAATGAGCAGACACTCAGCAGTTTTCTCTCTCCGCCAGACTTGGCCGAAATCAGCCAAAGGTGCAGACAGACTGGAAAGTTGAGGGTGGACAGAGGGAACAGTCACATCAGCCTTCTTCTGAAACTAAGTTGATGATAGTAATTCTTCACAACCCTATTTTCAGTTCTCAGGGTTGTGCAAAGGGCATCTTGAACCACCATGGAACTTCCAGTACAAACCATCGCAAGATTCCCTTCTTAGGCCTTGATGTATAATTAACCTTCACTCAATTAACGTTTAGCACGCGAATGAGTTCATCTGAGTTGCTTAAGCATAGACCTTATCATGCCTCAACAGCCAGGGCAGCCGTCAGATGCCAGCGAGAGCTCTGGGTGTGCTGGATCAGGCTTTTACAAATAAAAATCCTGAAGAGAGAGATACCTTTTTTTGTTGTTGTTGTTGTTCTTCTGAAGTGGATTTTGTTCTGTACACACAGAAGAATCACAGCAATCCTTCGTACTGAGAGTTGTGTTTTACAGGGAATTGGTGCTAAGAGTTATGTTTGACAGGGAAAAATGTAATGTTTTATGAATGCTGTGAGTATAGCTGCATTTTTTGCAGTACAGAGAAATGTGTCTTCTCGGTTTCTTGTAAACAAATGTTTTATGCAGCCATTAGAGTCAGGAAGACAACTCTGTACCAGCTCAGGATCTGCTGAGATCAGAAAATTTCTCTCTTAGCCCTGAGCGCCAAAAATTCCCTAAAAATATATTACATTCTGCCTATTCTGAAAATGGAGTACCACATGTAAGTCAGATCTGGCCCCCAGAGTGTGTATTTATTCTCTATCAAAGCTCATAAGAAAATGCCTCAAAGTATAAAAGAGATAAGGCAAGAAAAACAGAAAGCTGGAATTTTTCCTACCACTCTTTTTTTTTGTAGGAGTGCAGACCATTCAATTTCGTATGTATATAATCCTCTCGGTTCCCTTTCTTGTATTTTTTAAAAATGCAACAAAGGAAAGATGTCTTTGTTAACAGCTTCCAAGTTTTACTGGTTCTTTCTTTCGGTGACCCACTGATATTTACAGGCAACAAGTAAGATCTCTATTCCATAAGGCTTTGATTTGCTGCCACCATAGAAAAACTAAACAGGCAGCAACTTGTGGTAGCATACAGCATAAATGCAAATCAAACTTTGTTAAACATGACTGCTGGCTCCAGATACCCATCAAAGCTTGATGGCTTATGTACATATTTCAGTTTGCCTTTTTTTCGCAGTAAGAAAGAAAGAAATTACTGTGTTCTTTACAGCAAATATATTAAATGTATTTTACAAAAGCAATCAAACTGCAATTTGCTTTATGTAAGTTTTGAACCATTTCTTTGTGTTTGTCATGCTTTGCTGTGGACATGAAGTTTTTCATTTTTTCATTGCTATAGCTTTCTTTTCCAGAGCTGTACATATAGCTGACAGTGAATTTCCAGCTACTTGGTGATGTCATTTAAACCAATAAATTCTTCTTTCTGATGAAAGAAGTATTGGCATCCTAACATTGGTAGCTTACAAGCAGCACTTATATTGGCTATGATTGAGTTTTGGTTCTTTGTACTCTGTTTATACTCAGTATTTTTATCCAAAAAGAAAAATTCCATATACTTTAGTGTCTCTGCAATCAAGAAGAAAAACAAACATCCACACTCATCTTTCACAGGGCTGAACGTTCAGGGTTGCATTTTCCAATTTCTTAACGATGAGATGACATCCTATAAATTCCAGTGGTCTCTCTGGAAAAACTCTGCTGAATTGGGTGGTTGTAACAGGGGATGTTTTACGTCAAAGAGGATGTTTCATGTCAGCTTTCAGGGCATGGTACTCAGTTGAAGTAGTAATTGTAGATAATCAGATTTCAGTAGATTCCCAGTTCTGCCAGGTGGCGTGGAAGCTGAAGTCTGCATCTTTTTTGTGTTGATGTCTTTTTTTTTACATTGATTTTAGGCTGTCCTTTCTGTAGACAGTATTTCATCAAGACATCTCAAAAAAATCTTTACAAACTGATGGGGTATTTGTAGTTTAAATCAAGAAGATGCTTCTGGAGGAATCTGGATTGGGTAGGAGGGGTGCTGCATTCTTAAAGTGACTTGTGTCGACTCTTTGTCAGAAATCACCTGTCACAAACTCCTTTCCACACATAGCTTGTAGTTAAAGTTACTCTGCAGAGGGGCCATAATTCCTAAAAGCCAATCACAACTGAATGTGCTAGCTCAATTAACAAGAGGCATCTTCAGTCCCTTGTAAAAAATAGTTATTGAGTCTCTAAGAGGTCTGTAACCAGAGTCATCACTAGCCCTAACATATCTATGCTCAACACTTATATCTTTGCTGTCCCGCTTATTCCCATTCAGTTGTCAGATGTTGACTCTATCCTGATTTGTACCCGTGTATATTGAGTTCTTTATCGACTGCAGCAGTGATTTTCACTCCAGGAGACAGTCTGTGCCAAATTACTGATGACATGAGGATCTTCTGTGTACTTCAACATTGTCTCATATCTGTGCTGTGCTGTCTCGCTGTGTAACCCAATCCATCCTTGCTTACTGGAGGTCAGCTATCAACTTGATACTCCACTGCTAAGTGTTTGACCTCACTGTCAATACGTGGCAAACTCAGGAAGGGTCACAATGTCCAGAACCAGAGCCCAGCTTCCCAGGTTTGAGATGTGATCCCGCACACAAGCAGGCAGAGCATGGGATCTGCTGGATGGGGCCCAAGTATTAAGCACATCAGCCTCTTCTACTGGGAAGCATGTATTTGGCTCATTTTTTAGCAAGCATTAAGAAAATATGCTGGTTTATGGGAGGATAGATGAAGGGAAAAGCAGTGCTCCAGATGGAGAGCTCAGCACTGGAGGAGCCCAGTCCTCATCTACCAGTGTCACCACTCCAGGCAACCCCTGTGGTCACCTTAACAAAGGGCACTACTGTTCCTCTACATGACAAGCTGCTGCCAACACACCCTCTGTCACGCTTCGTGGCCCAGATCTGCCTCCTCTCTTCCAGCAAGAGAATGGCCTGAATGCCAGCACTGAGCACATGCTGTTGTTCCAAACAAGCCCATGCTTTGCCAGCTCCTGGTACAATGGCTGCAGACAAAAACCTGAAGCCTGTCCCCAGAAGTGGCTCATTTGGATGAGCTGCTGTGCCAGTGTCGCTCCTGTACGTGTACCAGAAAGAACAGGTTTGGCAAAAGGCTGAGCAGGAATTGTCATAGCAACTGAGACTGCAGCAGGACGAGGAACCGTAAGATGCTGCAACCTGGAAAATTCTTACACAGGAGAGGACAGCAGCAAAATGGATGTAGGAACTTGAGTATGGCTTTCCAATGTATCAGCTTCCATTTATGCTTTTCCATGCTGTCACTCAATACGCTCTGCAGCAAAGACATGACCTTACAAAGTCTCATATGAGAGAGAGTTGAGAGTTCCCCGTACAATGTTCATCCATGAACATCTTTAAAATCTCTGCTTTTCTTTCTATTCACCCGTCAGCCAGAACTCTCTTTCAGGATCTCATAATTCTCTGTTACCACATCTGTTGCCAAATTTTACAGTAAAGCTCCCTTCAGCTTTCTTCTTTCCTGGAAGGTTGTAACGTGCTTTTTGAATGTGTTTGCCATATTTAACTAATGTGTTACTTTTCTGCTTCCTCTGGCCACAGGATTAAGAAGCAAGGCTTTGTAGATAAGAATACCCTCTGACATATAATTGTCCCATACAGCCTTGGGATCAATACTGCCCTCAGAGCAGATACACAGCTCCCGTTTGTACTGATGGAAGTAGCTACATAAATAAAGTACATGAAATGCAAGGGTCTGTAGCCTTCCTATGAGGCAATAAAATATTTTTTTTATTCCTTTCATCCACATCAGTCTCTATTCATCCGACCAGTTCACAGGAAAGGCATTAGCTGCTAACTGCTCCTCACTTCCTCGGATGCCAAGCCTCCATAAGACTGTACATAAACTGAGCTTTGTGTAGCCTCAAGAGCTTGTTTTTTCTGTCAGTGTGTGTGTGTGCATAACTCCCACTAACTTCTGAAGGTGTTAGACAGTATATATGTATGTGTACAGTATGGAGAATAGACTTCAAAGCTCTGACTTCAGTAGCGTGTCCCTTAAATTAGTGGCAGATGTTTTTCGGCATACCCGGTTGAGAAAGTGGTTAGCCAGGTCTGTCAGACAATTTCTAAAAGCCTGATCCAACAGGACTTTCATAGAGTGTGGTTGTTTATGGTAGGACGTTAATTTCACTATGAGGTAAACAACTGGCAACATAAATACATCACATTTCTAAATAAACATGTATTTACCTAAGCCTGGGTCAGAAGTGGGTAGATGATGGGAAAAGCTGCAGCCGGGACTCACAAGGATCTTGCAGAATGTCCCTGGGGCAAAAGCAGGAAAGTCTGAGCTTTTGCAAAAAGCAGATTGAAAAAAGCCTTTCTGTCAAAACTATTGCCCACTGAAAACCCTGGATGTGAATTGGTGTCAATGGAAATATTGTTTGCAAGATCTTGTGCTGATGCTGTCCTAAAAGTAGACTCTAGCAATGTAGCAGTGATGGTCTCTGAAGATCTTTCTCCTTCTGCATGTTTAGGAGCATAGTCTTAGAGGTCGCTTTTTCAGCTTCCAAGGAACATAATCTTTGCTTACCCAACTAAGTAATTAGGTTTTTGTACAAAGGCAAACTGTTTCAACAGGAGAGATCAATACTAGAACACAAACCTGGCCCCAAGTTTCCCTTATGCCATATCGTTACCAGAACTCCTGAGCTATTACCTATTAGCCTTTTCATTTTTGCTTGTTCTGTATCAGGACAAAAGCAGGTTTTGAATCTTCAGTTAACTTTGGCAAGTGGAACGGTTGTTTTTTCTTCCACAGTCAAAAAGGGCTCTAGAACCACTGGAAAAAATCCCAGATTTCAGAAAGAATATGGAAGTGTTTATTTATACCAACACTGCACACTTTGTCCATTGGGTTTCTTGGTGAAGTCATGTTCTTGCATTATAGGTTTTTTGTTTGTTTGTTTTGTTTTTCTGTAACCAAGAGATGTCTGTTCCAAAAGGCACTGTGCAAAATGCGGAGGAAAAGGGAACATGGCAAACCCCTCTCGAAGAGCACTTCTGAGAGAGGAAGACCTTTCAGAGAAGAGAAACTGCAATGCCTGGAAGTTGTCTAGAAGATCTTGACCCACCTCGTTGACAATAGCCAAGACTGTTCAAACCTGAAAAAGAGAGTTAAAATTCAGTTTACAATGGTGTTGGCGGTTGTCTGTCTGCCTCCTGTCTGCACTTCTTTCACGCAACAAAAAACCTCATATAAGTTTTGTTATCGTTTATAGTAATTTTTGCTTCCTGGCTCTTAGTGCTGTCAGCAGAAATATTATCAAACATCTTGTTCGATTTTATATCCTGATAAATTTAGCTCTTCAGATTCTCACAGAGAGCAGCGCTATGTTACCCCTGGGTGTTGTTAAGTTGAAGAGCACAAGTCACCATTTATTTTAGGGTGTCTCTAACCTAAAATAGGGGAAATTCGAGTATCTGGGAAGAAACTTTTGAGTTTGAGAAAGGCTAGAAGGTTAGAGAGAGTTTGTAAAATGACTGGTGTCCACCTGGACCTTTCCTTTCTGTGAATGTGGACTGAGTCATTTCCCAGCCTTTACCCGCTTGCTGCAGTGTAGTAGATATCAAAGTGCCAGTCTTAAACAATTTCACAAGCTTTTCTGCAGTTAAGAAAAATGTCTCTGTCCAAGCTTTGGCTTTCCAGTCCCAACCTACCCAAACCTTTGTAGAAGCAGGCAAAGAAGACAGCTGTAGCTTGATGTCCTGGGCTGACCTGTTGGAAACAAAGCCCATCTGGATGCATCACTGTTATGCATCAATAAGATGTAGAAGATATCAACAGATACCAATAGATATATGTAGAACAATAAGATGAAGAAGGTAGATTTAGATTAGATATTAGGAAGAAATTTTTCACTCTGAGGGTGGTAAGGCACTGGAACGGGTTGCCCAGAGAAGTTGTGGGAACTCCATCCCTGGAGGTGTTCAAGGCCAGGCTGGATGGGGCTTTGAGCAGCCTGGTGTAGTGGGAGGTGTCCCTGCCTATGGCAGGGGGGTTGGAACTAGATGATCTTTAAGGTCCTTTCCAACCTAAACCATTCTATGATTCTATGAATAACATCACAGTTGTCATGCTGCAGTTGTGGGCCAATATATACCTTGCCAGTTACAGGCTGAAAATAGTTATGAAGGAGGATAAGGGCGTGAATCAGATGAGATATATGAGTTCTGTGGATGTACGTAAGTTTTTCCTCTGGGTAACTCTCTCAGCACCATTGTTAGCACTGTTTTTAAAGACTTTTGCAAGGTCTCTACAATGTCATGTCTTTTTTTCTTTCAGACAAGCCCTGTGGGGACCCACCGTCCTTCCCCCACACCATCCTGCATGGCCACACTGGCTTTGAAATGGGGGACGAGCTGCTGTATGTTTGCGCCCAGGGGTACGTCATGGGCAACAAGGAGACGGCTTTCACGCTGCTCTGCGACAGCTGCGGGGAGTGGTACGGGCAGGTTCAGGCCTGTGTCAAAGGTAAGCTCACCCAACGCATGGAACAACCCTCTGGGAGGTCACAGCCTCCCATCAGCCCAACCAAGATGGTTTCATGCTTACAGGGGTGTCTCCTGGGCATGTGCAGTCCCGGTGAAGGTCTTGGTGGTTAGAGCATCAATGTCTTGGTTGGCCCAGCAGGGATTTTTACAATCCCATTGGTAGATATCTCCAGTAATCCACAGGAGAGGATAATTTATTCATACTTACATGAGCATAAAATTTCTTTCTGGGTAGCAGGAGCCATTCAAAATAATAAATTGGAATTTTTAATGCCGTATTTATTTTTTTCCATATCCGCTAACCCCATTTCAGGGATTCATTGAGTGTTATCCCAGGGTTATCATTCAGCTCTTGCCTTCCAGTCCACCATCTTCCTTCTTTTTCCCACAATAACATTTTTCTTTAGTACTGAACATAATTTTAAATTACTGGAAAATAACCTTTGGGAAGATCCTTCACCTGCGTATTTAATATCAGAAACTTTCTGGAAATCGGCTGTTTATAACCTTGTATGTGTTCATTCTGTTACTGGATGAGGTTTGTAACTTTTCAATGTACTTACTTTGTTTACTCAAGGAAAGGGATTACTATGGACATTACAAGAAATATCAGAGGTATTTTTTTCAGAGTAGTTCAAAAGCCGTGCCCAGGCAGCATTAGTGAGCCAAAGACATTGTTTACCAGATAGAGCGTACAATGCAGTTTTTGTATGTCTTCCGCTATGTTTATTTTCACATGAAGCCACAGAGTTGCTGCAGAGCGGGCTACCGAAATGAAAACTTGGTGTTTGTTCTCGCCTTTGGGAACCTAGAGCAAGTACAGAGAAAAGCCGATGTCTTTTTGTAGGCATGCACTAAGCACGGCCTGCACGCAAGTAACATCTTTCCTTACCACAGACATTCTGAGGCTGTCCATGGCTTTATCACCCCGTCACCAGCCTTACATCTTCATGTGGTGCTACGCACTGAGGCCCCTGAGATAGCATCCTCCTTACAGAAAGGACAAGATGCCGTGGTGGTATGTGATGCCCCATGGAGACAGGGCTCAAGACCTCTCAAGGGCACAGCGTGGAACTCCCCCCGCTTGTTTATATTTTCTAGGTTGAATTGAGCTGACCCTCCTTTAGATGTTCTTGGATTTTTGTTTGGGATGCAAAATGGGTAATACACTAGCTCTCCACCTTTTAAGCCCCAGACTTTGTCCACTGGCTTGTAAAAAGCTACTTTGGCTGATCTGAGCTTTTACTAGCCCTTTCCTACTGATTGCTTTAGCACTTTTGAACTTCTGGCCTTACATGTATGATAAATGCCACTTCCTTTTGGTAGATTAGGAAAAGACCTATGTAAATTAAGAGAGCTGCCCATGCCACAGAAGAAGTCTGTGAGAGAGTGTCAGAAATACAATTTGGATTAGAGCTAAGCAATGAGATGGAAAAGTTAAAAAAAAGTGTATTGTTTTTTAATTTGCCCCATTTAAAAGCATATAATTTTTATCTTGTACCATGCTTTCAGGATTTCAGATATTTACTCCATTAGAAGGAATGAAAGTGGATTTTCTTACCAAATAACTTGACTCAAGTAATCAGGCTTTTATTAAAAAAAAAAAAAAAAAAAAAAGCTCTGGGAAATTATAATAGTGATATTTTCTTAATTTAAACCTTCAAGAAAATACACCTTTATATGTTAGTTAGATTCTGCAGCAAACTTTTAATTTTTCCCTTGTTTAAACAGAGGCTAAATAGTACTGTGTTCAGGTGTGGATGCAATCTGAATTCTGCTTTCTTATTCTCTTTCTCATGTTACCCTGCTCAATACATAAAGCTCACAATTTTTCCAATATTTAAGAACAGTCATCAGCGTACCTTACTCTTTTTTTTTTCAGAGAGATATCACACCTTTAGGGTGATATTTCTGGCAAAACAGATAAATTTTAAGCAAAGGAATGGGCAGCTGTTGGGTAGCTGAGCTATCTATATGAGCTGGAGTTAGCATATCCATTTCAGAACCTGTATGTTCCTTAATGCCCAGGGGCTTGCACAGAGTTATTTTTATTCATGAATATACACCACCAGGCAGTGGATAACCATGAGAAAAGGTCAAACTTGTTCTAAGTAGAAACGGGTCATGTATGTGCACCAGGGAACCGGATGTTCGAAACCATCCAAAGGGTATAGACATACAAAAAAAAACCCCAAACAATCCAACATCTTTCTGAACTATTTCGGCTTCCAGAACTGTTCTCACAAACAGCAGTTCAGATGATTAAGTGAAATAGTGCAGAGAGTGGAGGAGGAGCATGGAGGGAGAGAAGGAAAAAAGAGTATTTACATCTGATATCTCAGTGGGTCTGAATCTCTTATTATCTGCACCAAATTGATATTTATTTTTCCTTCACTGAGGTTAGTGAAAATGCTTTATCATGCACAGAAATAAAATTGTATTACACCAAAGTAAGGAAGGGAAAGAATCAGGCCATTTAAGTTGTGTGTTTCTCTGTTTTCCCTGAATAAATAGTCTATTTCCCCTGTTTTGCCTGAGCCTTTCACACAGCCGCAGGGGAGAGAAAAATATTTTTAAAAGAAATAGGAAAGTGTGGCTGTAAAATCACAAACATCAACACTGGAACTTGGGAGCAGATGTAATATTGTGGATTATGATTTTTAAAATGATTTAAATGTGGACTTCATGCTGAGGGGCTTCCTTTGATTAATGTTTTTCAAACACTTTCGGGATAGAAAATACAATACGTGTTCAATTAATAATAATATAATCAAGGCTTCTGATGACAATTCTTTAAGAAAGGAGGCTTCACAGGAAGACTGAAATGTGTGATGCTAGGGTTCATTATTTTTAAAAAACTAAGAATTCAGTGAAAAAAAAACCAAAAAAAAATGAATTTAATTACAAGAAATCTGATTTACAGATAGTTGACAGATATTCTGGGGACACAGGAGAGAGGAGAATAATTATTAATTAAATGGTCCAGAAGCCAGCACACACACTGCTTTTTAAGTGCTTTGAGGCAAGAGAGCAACTTCCCTATCATGACAGGACTTAATGGAGAATTTATATCCCTGTTGGCAGAGTGGGCCATTTCTGTCCTAACTGGCTCACATCAGAGGAAAGATGGTCGTGAAGCCACTTCAATGAACATTTAAGTGCTATGTTTAGAGGCTGGTAAGATGATACAGTTCCCTTGTTCTGCATCTGCGCTGGGTGAGCAACTGGAAACGTGAAGTGGCCCCGATGCTCTGACACCAACACAACTGGACCACGGGGAGAAAACTCCGGTCAGAGGATTAAAAGATATAAGACCTGTTCCTCCATCTTGCACTGTTTCTGAGACCAGGGGCAAGTCACTAGACTTCTCCCTGATGCTTACTCCACCTCATCCATGAACGCATGATCACGTTTATCCAGCTTCATAAAGCTTTCTGAGATTTGCAGGTATCACATCTGCGTATTAATGTCCTACTTGGTAACTGCCACATTATAATGCCCAGATTTACATTCCCAGTTGCTCACCCAGGGCAAATACAGAGTTGAAGAACTATCATCGTAGCAGCATCTAAATATAGCACTCAAATGTTCTTTGAAGTAGCTTTATGATCATCTTTCCTCTCTGTTTTGATCCAGTTAGAAGAGACATGGTCCATTCTGGCACCCAGGACTTAAGTGTACAGCCATATAGTTGGTAAATTCACAAATTAAATGACAAAGATATATTATGCATCAATACACATATAATCCAAAATATGTGGCAAAACTTGGCTATGGCCATAACTGAACAAAATCATTTTGGGGTTATCGTAAGTGGATTCTGAATACAGTAAAGTATGTTGGAAATTAAGAAAACAGCTCATTGCAAGTGGCTTTAACGTACATTGCACACACCAGGTAATGGACTGTAAATTTTAATCAAGATGCTTTTTAAGAAAACAAATGGCTCTGTATAGTTAATGTTTCCTGCAATTTCTCATCATGAAAAGACGCTGTGTTCTAGCTGAAAACACTGGGATATTCAACCCAACAAGGCAACCTTAAGCAGAGAACAGGGAAATACATGTTTTTTGAAGTTTATTGTTATTTCTGTTTCTGTGGAGAGAACACACTGCACAAAATATATCCTGAAGATTGGCTTTGTAGTAAGTTCTGAAAGCAGATGTATACGTGCCACGCTGTGGCTGTTGTGCAGGCACAGCGACTAAAGCAACCGTTGCTAAATGATGTTTGTTTTTTTCCCAAAATGAACCATTTTCAGGAGGATTAATACTAGCATTTCAGTGGGGGGGTCAGGGCTGCATTGCATTAAACTACGTCCTTGAGAGTTTGCTTCCTCAAAGAGAAGAGAGATTAGATGGCTGGGAAATTGTGTCACATCTCTGCCCTAAAGCTGGCTAAGAAGATCGTCATGTATTTATCCTCTTCCCTTGACTGCTTTGGTGTTTTTCAACTATAAGCTTGTGGCAGGAGAGGTCATATCTTCTACACATCTAAGAAACATCTCCAGTGCCAACACTTGGGTATTTGTGTTGTGCATTCAGAGCCGGTCTAACTTCTACAGTGAGGGCCATACTTGTGATTTCAGCGTAAGGAGGTTTCGGCTGACTTTGACCACCTCCGAAAGCTTCACCTACAGCTCCCAGTCTTTTTGCCTGATTCAACTATTCTCATTACTTCAAACATTGTTTTCTGAGTTTTAAGGAATAGTGTTGGTTCACATACATGTGGTCTGTAAGCACGACTAACCAGCATCATCTAATTCTTTTTCTTTTTTTTTTTTAATGGCTTTTGNTTAACAGTGCAAAGGGCGAATTGTGACAGACAAATAAAATAAGCAACAAAATATGTCCATGGCCTGTCAAAACAATTGTTATGACAAACTTTGGTTCTCTTTTCAGGTCTGTCACTGAGCGGTTGTATTAGATTAATGTAAAGTATCGATCTGGCATGAACTGATTCTGCCAAATCGAATTAGTTTAAAAAATTATGATGGGTTATTTATTTATATGAGCAGACATTCTGCTAGAAAAAAAATCATCCTCCCTCTTGTTGCTGTTGGAAAAGACAAAAGGCAACACAAATTCTGTCTAGTGTGGTCTGGTTGATTTGAGAGAAGTGTGTTCGTGTGCCTGACCCTGGTCAAACGGATAATTCTTTGAGATGCTGTAGTTCACAAGTCTGACTGATCTTAGGCAAATCGGTCTACATGCTCTTTTCCTTCCCATCCTTAAAGGCAGATGCTGGCCTGTTAATGTTTGCTGTAACTACTTTGAGTTTCTTAGAATAAAGATGTTTTTATGCAGTAGAAATGTTTATGGTGATGGTCTACATAGAATCAAGTTTCAATTTCCTGTACTCCAAAAATACATCCACAAAATATGCAGTGCACTTTATGGTTGTCCAAAATAGCAACACTCAAAATAGAGCTCGGATGCCAATATGCTATCTAGAAGAAAAATTAAACTGATCCGAGAGTGTGGAAAACCAGGCTCTTTGTTTTGCCTGTCTCTGTGTTTGGTCACTGTTTTCACATTAGGATCAAAAGTTGAAGGAGATGAAAGCTGTTTGGGACTGGATGCTTCCCAGAAAGGACAAGGCTAAATTAAAAGGATTTTACCTTTTAATTGAGCTTCACATCTTTGGTAGTATGCCATTTCAGCATCTGTTGCTGTAAAATGTTCATTTCAGCCTCAGTAATCCCTCAGACAGTGAATCAAAACTCACTGATCCTTCAGTCTGCCAGAGCAGGGTAGGGGAAGATGTAACGATGACCAAATATAGAAAGTTTTTGGTCTTGGACTAATTAATTTTGGTGTTGGCTCTTCTTAAAACCAGACCTGCCTGGATAGGAAGAAAGATGCACCCACTTTTAAATCAGTTGAGAGCTGGTTTATAAATATGTATAAATAAAGCTTACAACTATTTGGATAAGAGGTGGAGCTGATTCTACTTTGATTCTTGCTCTTCAGTACTGAGACTAAAATTCAGAGAGCTGGAAAGCTCAAGAAAGTGCTGAGGAGGTGAGCAAAAAGAAGTGCAAAAGTTGTGCAATCTGTTCCTGGAAAATCAAGCTCATGGCTGACTTAAAAAATTGTCATGGTAACACAAACTCACTAAATACCAAGTCCAAACCCCATTTCAAGGTCTGAGGCCCAGAGGAAAGAATAGAGTATTATTACTGTGTAAGTCAATTCAGGATCATATAAATCAAAGCTTCAGAGTAAGGGGGTCTGTATTTCCTTTGATGGTCAGAGAGCTCAATAGTTGCTTTCATTCTGGCATCCCATAAGCTAACATTAGTTATGTTGATAGTCTTTGCCATAAACTATACAAATACGGGAGATTGCATATGAAAATACGTTATAGCAGCTTTACAACTTGGGCCACAATCTGATTGTCAGAAGGAACAAGACTCCCTTATGCGGTGACGAGCAAGCACATAATGAGCTCCAATCTCAGGCTCTCTTTAGACTACAATGGGCTTTTTCTTTCCTCAGCTGAGCATTAAGAAAGCACCGATTCATTTCTATACATGCAGGATCAGGCCCAAAGACAGCAGGTTTGATGGAGGCTTGATTGATGGTTTAATAAACCCTTAATATGTTCTGATAGACTGAGGACTCTTATTTTCCTAGGACCACACGCTCTTTCCTGATATGCTTCCACAGGACTTTCTTCTCAAGGGCTGAAAGTACACAGCAGGAGATGCCCTAAAGGGGAAGAGCTTCAAATTCTATAGAAAGCATATTGCTACAGTAGTCAAGCGTTCACCAATGATCCATATTGGTCAATAAGCTGAACACTAGCTCCCCATTCATATTGCTAACCAAATAATAGGTCTGGAGCAGACAACACAAGCAAATGACTGTAATTTTTGTTCATGGGTGTGTGTGCGTGCACTACAACACCATAATGTAAAAATCAACATTTCATCCTCAGCTGGGTTACTGTAGTCTGAAAAATAAATGAGTGGCAAAAATAGAGGTACGGGAGACATACAGGTGAAGACAGACTGGGGTGATGATTCATCTTAGAAAAGAAAACAATAACCATCACAGCTGGTAAATGGTGAGTTCGCACACTGTGGTGTTCCAGTTCACATATATCCAATAGACACCTGTAGGCTGTCATGAGAGACGCTGGACTTTAGTGAAGCAGGCGCGCCAGATACCAACGTTTAGCAGGAGACTGGATGGTAAGAGGACAAAATGGCTTGAAGCACCACTTCCGCGCAAATAGAGTGCCAGGTAGAAAAATCCTTAAGTGAAAGCGAGACAAAGGACAAAGTGGGACTATCATTTGGTAGCTATTGCAAGTGCTACGTAGCGATGACCAGTGCCCCACAGAGCTTCACAAATATGTTGCTAAAATGCTTTGGTATTCAGAGGTACCCTCCAGTCATTAATGAAAGTCTGAAATACTGTAGGGAAAGATTTTAGGATGAATTAGAAAAGTGAGAGTCCTAGCAGGAAGCTTTCCGCTCTGAGTGCTGGATTCCCCTGTCTGTTAAGTTGTCTTTGCACCAGACGGAAGTTTTTTCCTGCTTTGGAGAGGACGGAGAGGATCTAGAGGATTACACAAGCAGATGAGGACACCGGGACCGGGAGGGAGAGAGGTCCGTTGTTGGCGCTGTTGTATCGTGCGCAGGTTTCACCCTACACCCTTGCTGTGGGATGAGAGGACCTGCTGAGAACATCCAGTTCGCCGGCGTGATAGCTTTCACAGAGGCATTAACTCTCCGCAGGCTATGTCGCACATTTCGGTTTCCTCAGCATAACTGCTTTGGTTTATGGTAGACCTGGACGCTATTCCAAGAAAAATACCTTTTGCTAATACTCATTCTGTTCTGGCACCTGGCTTAAGCTGTTCTGGCAAAAAGTAAGCTGGTGTGAGCTGTATCACCGCTAAGTGTTTTTGGTCAGACTGGTTTGACAATATTTCTAATCTTTCTTAAGAGTAGACCAAATATGGCTCTGCCAGAAGTCTGGGAAGCAGTCTCCAAGGAGAATGTGACTCATTCAGAAATTGAGGTGGGCCCCAGATGAAAATGTGATTCAAAGCCGGTTGAGTGTAAAAAGGCAAAAATAAAGATAAGGCTTTATGAATGTGTTGATTTGTAATACATCTTCTATTAATTTCTTGCTTCCCATGTCATGCCAGGTCTATTGCTTCACTGTCTTCATGAAAGACTAAACACTCTCTTAAAAAGAAAAATTCTCACCATGATTCAGTTTGTTTTATTTTCCATATCCCAAGGCACTATTTTCTAGGACTTTTAATGCCAGCATAAATCTCAGCAATTACATCAACTTTCTATGGAGTAAAACTTGTGTGAGCTGAAAATCAACCACCCTGTCTAGTTTGGAAAATTTTTCATTGGGCTAAGGTTTTAGAAGAGTGGAAGAAATATAAATTACAATGCATTATTTCATTCAAATTCAAACGTTTCGTTTCAGGCTTTGAGTCAAGTCTATTTTGCTATGAGTGGTAGGTCTGTTGAGGCATGGGGAGTATTTCTAAATCAGACTCAAACTTTGTGATGAATCCGCCCCTCTGTTGCACTCAGTTATTTTTTTGCCGGTTTGGTTTTGTTGTGGTTTTTTTTTTTTTCTCTTTTCCTTTTGGTAACATTTCATTTCTTAAAATTGGAAGTCTGAGAGTTGATTACAGATGATATTATCTTTATACCTAGGTGTTAGGCTTTAAGTGTTGGAGGTGGAGTTTTCTGTCCTTGCAGTCATGGGTACATCTTGCTTTAGATAAAGATGAGCAGAACTCAGTGTCAGCTTTAGTGGGGGGTCTTCCTCGGGCAGCTCTGAAGAGCTCTCATGGAATGAGAAACACCATTCGTCTCACCTGGCCCCAGGTGTCGTATCACTGCAACACCAAGGTCATTGCAGAAAAGTAGCATAATGACAAAAAAATTGAACATATGCTACTGAATATAATCCTTTAAAATCAGCCGGCTCAAAAGAGATGAAGGTGCTGTAAAACTTCTAGGTTTGGTTGTTTGGTTTTTTAAAAGACCAATTAGTAATTGATTACTTTTTGCTATACATTCCTCTCCACACCCATTTCTTGCTTGAATATGATGAAAATTTTTCCTCAAGTCCTGCAAAAAGGGTCATGTTAGGGAGAGCGAAGGTTTGAGAAAACAGTAAGCAATTGAAGGAAGTCCTCTAACTGCAGACAGCAAATTATTTATATAGGTTTTTAAATCTGGAAAGATAAGATATTAGTGGTTAGCATTGACACCTATCCTGACTTTTTTTTAAAACTTGATATTGGCTATCAGCTTATGGTGGACCATCCCCTTTTCAAATAAACAATAACATTGAATGAAAAATACTGTCTAAAAGTCACTTCTCATTGCACCTTTCCTCTCGTTGTCTTGTAACAAATGAGCCCAGTGCTTTTCTGGAGAAATTAAATGTTGGCTTCTGTGTTTTGTTTTGGTTTTTTTTTAAATGTTTCTAGATGAAACTGAGGCACACATTGACTATGAAGATAACTTTCCTGATGACAGATCGATACCTATTGTTGAAAATGAACAAGTCAATGGCAAAGAGGAAATCGAACAGGAGCAAGAACAGCTTTCCTTCAGTAAAAGTTCAGAAGAAGGAAGAACTGGAAGTACCAAAGGTGTTACTCAGGACACAGACACTTCTGAAAAAGGAAGCAGGGCACCAACTGAGTCCCCTGTGTCACTCCTAAGCCAAAAAAACTTGTTTTGGTTTCCATCGGAGGCTTTCAGTGAGCCTGAATCAGAGAAAGAGACAGATGATTCCACTAAAGCACAGTTTTCTGAAGGTGATAACCACATTGGAGTGAAGACAGCCTATGATGAACCTGGTGCCAAAATGTTTTATGACAGTGAGGATTTCCCCATTGGACCCATTCTCACAACTAATGATACAAAGGCAGAGATAGATGCAGTTGCCATTACTGATGAGTCATGGTTAGATGGCTATCCAGTAACACAAGAAGTGGTAGAGGGTGATGAAGAGGAAGGGGATAAAGTTGATGGTTCGATGGGAACAGAAGATGATGTCGTTCTCACAACTGAACAACCAAATCACGTTGAAGTAAGAAAATCAGGCAACGGTAGCCCAGCTCCAGAGGAAGGTTTAACACAGATTGTGGCAGCAACAACGAGGATGGATGATGAAGGGGCCAAAGAGACACCAGTACCACTTACGTCAGTGAGTGGTCTGGAGAACTTGAGCGTGAGCAGAGGTTATGATGACGCCGCATGGGATCACCCAACGACATCTCTGGAAACTGTGACTCAGGAACCTGGTACAACGATGCTGTTTGACATAACCAGTTTAAAAACATCCATGTCAGAAACTTCTGTGATGGTCAGCCCGTCCGATCACACTCTGTATGTGGAACCAAAAGAAACAACCGCCTACCCAGCACAAGTAGCAACCACTGCACCAGCTCCAGGTATCGTTACTGACACGTCATCCCAGGAGTTAGCTGAGCAAGAAAATCTCACCCAGGGCCTTGGAGAAAAGCCCGTCCCCACTTCCGAGCCATGTGAGGGAGAGGATTGTTCTAAGTCCAGTAAAGGTGCTATCATAGCAGTAATTGTGATTCTTCTCTGCTTGTTACTGGTTGCAGCTGTCCTGGCTGTGTGGTTTTTCAAAAAACGGCAGCAGAAAAATTCTGTCTATAAACTGAATGGAAGGTGTCAACCCAGACATCATTGCTACCACCACTACCACCACCAGCACATCGAAATGCAGAAAGTCTAACCAGGGGTCTTTTGGCAGAGATGCTAGAAATCAGAAGAAAAACATATTGATGCTAGAAGGATCACATGACTCATGGATGCTAAAATCCAGCAGTGCAGAAAGCAGAACTAAAAAAGAATGCTAAAAGAACATAGAAGACAGAAAAGGTTTCGTCCTTTTGAAATCACAGTTTAGCATATTCGACATTTCAGAGCTAAAGAATCTGTACGTTTTTATCACAAGGGTCTTTCGGAGACATCAGCAGGACACAGCGTGCTTGGTAGTACATCTACAATTTGTTCCGCTTTTACATTTTGCTCCTATTAATAATAAATTAATTGATTAATTTCTGTGTTACCTGGTTATAATGTAATGGCAGGGCTGGTCAGGCCTTCTTGGTCTATTCTCAGTGGAAGAGGGAAAGAAGGAGGGAAGGAGGGGAGAAGGATGTTTTTGGAGCAACCACACATTTGGTGTTTGTTCCTTTTTTAGAACCTGCCCAAGCTGGTCAGGATAAACCACCGTAACAAATTATTACCTGACGTGTCTTAAAAAGAAAAACTATTTGCTACCATACTTTAATGGATAGTATTGCAATGATTACTAAGGTACTTTTCTTCAGCGTTGTGAATTTAACAAGCCACAAATGTTGGATCATTACAGTATTTTTCTGGAAGGTGTTCTTTTAGCCTTAGTGAAGAAGTGCCATTCTTATACTAATCTTTTTATAGAAATCTCGACGTCTCCCTGGAATTCAGAGAATACTGTAAGTGCCATTCTTCCTTGAGTATCCGCAGGAGAGGAGTCAGAGCACCTTTGATTCCAGGTGTTATGATGAATAGCCTCTTATTACAGAGCCAGACAGTGATGAAGCACTTTCCAGGGGAAACCTATCTGAAGTTGGTTGCTTTTCTGAACGCGATACCGACTGACCAAGATACTGAATTTTAATTCACAGCCAGTAGTACCTCTGGCAACTGAAGCCATGTATAATACTTCTGCCATATGAACTCTGTAAAAGGACTGATTTTCACCATTCTGCTCTTTCATCAGCTGGAGAGTGTCTGGGGTGGACATTGGGTATGGGAGACAGGGATCCATTTTGAATGCTGCTTATTGTGGTTCTAAAGTTAAAGCAAACCTGGGAAAGAGAGAAATTGCGTCCAGTTGATATAATGCAAACACTTGGCTTCTCGACTGGATGTTAGCGTAAAAACACAGAGGCTTTTCCAACAGCATGTTCCATTTCAAATGGTTTTGAAAATAAATAGGGAGAGAGGGGAGAATGTTTTGTAGAATCCCTTAACACAGTTCTGGTGCGTTATGAAATACTCTTCCTTACCGTTCTGAATGAAGAGGAGAAAGACTGGCAACTGTGAATAATCTGCAGGTCAGAAATAAATTCATCTGCCACTCTATCGTACAGCCTTAGCCAAAATATGCCAGTAGTTCAACACATCAAAATATCGGAGTAAGAAAAGGTGACAGGGTAGAGTTCACCCCGTTTTCATGTTCTGCCTTGAGTCACAGTGGTAACCATCTCTAACTCCACGGAAGGTAGACTTTATGAAATGGAGTGCAGAATTGGGTCCGTCATACATAGAGCCATCGACCTCGGTGCTGGTAAGGAAAGCAAAGCATTTTTAGCCAACGGCTATACATTATCTTGGAGAATTTGACCTCAGAGTGGTAAGAGTCAACAGTGGCAAGAGCCACAGTAAATAAAGAAGGACAGAAACTGTAAAGATTTGTAAATATTGTGTTCTCTGACATATGCATGACTTTATGCTTTTAATGCATTCTAGACTATGAAATAACCTAGAATTTCTGTTGTTGTAAACTATTTTTTGTTCAGTAACGTTTTTAAAAAAAACACAATGGATTTCGCACTAAGCAACTTTATGGAGACTCTTAACTCAACTAAAACGTACCATCTGTAATCTCATGGAAATATGCTGAAAAATAAATACAGGAACATCCATTAAAAATATTGTTTAACTGAAAGGTACAAGTACACGTTACAGTTCTGTGTAGCATCATTCAAAATGAAAAGTCAATACTATTTGGCTCAGGAACTGAACATGTGAAAATGAAACTCAAAATATAATTACAAACACAAACTGTACAGGGATCTTATTTGAGACTTAGAAATACTTGTTATTCATGAACCAGAAGAAAATGTACATTAACATAATTCCTTGGAGGTATTTAAATAAAAATCACATTACAAAAAAAAGGGAAAGGAAGCGCCTGTGTGTGTTCTTGTGCAAATCATCCAGTTTTCCCCTAAGTTTTATGGAGAAAAGATAGGTCTGTCGCTTGGGTAATTCTTGTAGAAGACACTTTGATATTAAAAAAAATAGCTGAAAAGTGTTCTGCTTCGGCTGATGGCTCAAGTCTGCTCAGAAGACCATCTATCCCCTTTCGCAGCAGCTTCTGTTTGTACTCACAGTTTTCACTATATCAGAATGATATAGTTTGGGAAAACTAATAAAAAGATGGGGATAAACAGCCCATGAGTGATACACTTGATTAGACCTCCTTTTATGTGCGAAACTTCGCTAATTAAAGGGATGGCGAACAATAAATATAGTACAGTAAATACAAAACCTGAAGGTGATAAGGACAAATTACGGGGGGGATGAGTTAGTATAGGAATTAAGAGCTGAAGGTGCCAGCTGTGCGCTGAAATTAGGAAAGAAAAAAGGGGGAAATATTGGGATTTTGTGATGATGACATCCAGTCTTTAAGGGACTGACCTGTTGCCCTGTGTTAAAAGTCATGTATTATGCTCTTCTAGGGGAGTCACATATCACAACAGACTGCCCAGAACCAGCTCACTGGTGTTAAGACTGAGATATGATTTCCCTTCCTTTCCTTTATTAACAACTACCTGTTAACTGGGACCCCATTTCATATAGAACGTGTGCTGCCGCGTCCGGGCAGAGCCCTGTATGAATTCGCTGTCGGGCAGGCTGAGAAGTGACACTGTGGGGTGTTAACTGCCACTGGCAGTGTTTGGGGGTTCAAGCCCTTGCAATCAAAAGGAGGTTTTTTTTGTACAGAAACACTGGGATAATGGGTTTTAAGTATTCAGTAAGTTCTCAGGCTGAAATCCCCTCAATTTCTGTGCTTCTCCTTCCATTTGCCAGCTCGACGACAATATATGGTTTATTGTGCTGTACTGCCTTATTGCATACTGTACCTCAAAAGCTATTAAGTTGCGGATCGCATAGATGGATTTTTATTCTTCAGTGAAAATAATTTATGGGGTTTTCTTATCCAATAATTCATAATGCAAAGATACAACATAATACATAGCTGTGAAAGATCAAAATATGTAGCTATGAATGACCATTTTAAAAATTAGTCATATCAAGAAATGATTAAATAGTTGTAAGACTTGTCAAACTACAGGGTTACCATCAACTCAGGATAATACTTAAATGCTTAATCCCTTTTGAGATAAGTGATAGTGAGAATGGCGCAAAGGCAGAAAGTCCCTATTTCTTCTTTAAAGTTAGTAGTCACATGAAGTTACACCTCCGACCCCCATATTTCCATTTCAGAGTAAGGAAGTTCCATTACTTTGCAAAAGAATTAATCAGGAAAAAAGCACATTTGTTACTTCATACCGCTTAAAAGGACCTACCCGAAAGGGACATCAAAGGGAAGAAAAAAGTTAAAAATAATCAAAGAAAACTTAGAAAGTTTTTCTACAGAAAAAGCATTTATAAACTTAAACAATTCCGAACTCTCTCCAGAATTTAGTTTCCATATATCATTGGTACTCTAAGGAGAGAGAAGAAGGGAGGGAAGAGAGATGGGTGTCTAAACCACCGAATATTTCCTTGCCAAAAATAAATAAATAAAAAGGTATCTATTTATTTTAATATTTTTTCCTAGGCACTGAAGAGGACTTAAGATACAAACCCCTGACGCGCTGGGGCGTGCAACCCAACTTACTTTGGCTATTTCTTACTTAACTTCTTTTTTGTATATAGCTTAAACTCTCCACACTAGGTCATTCAAGTCTTGAGTCACCAGAAAAAAGAAGTCGCTGTTTAAAGTATGGCAGACAACCAAAAGTTCAGACAGCTGCAATGAAGGATTAGTTGTGGGTTTTTCTCACTGCCTTGCTACAAACTGCATCACAGCTCTATGTTCAAACATTATTAAATGGGAATGTTTTCTCTGGCACTGACTGCTTCTCCCCACAGTTTAAGTATTGAATTTTTTTAACTGAAGTAGCTTTGGTTTACAGCTCACATTAGAACTTAAAAACATATTTCCATAGTAGCTGGCATATGCAGGCAACTGTTTATTCTCAGTACCAGCCATAATAAACACTTGTACTTTTATAATCCAACAAATCTTTGTCTAATCACAAGTCCGTTTTCAGAGCTGTAAAATTTGCATGCTATTTAAACCATTTTTCATGAAGACTCTCTAGAAACCGAAAGATTTTCTAAGCCTGCCTTCATTATCAATATAGACCAATAATTCACTGTAAAGGATGTGGAGACACGTGGTGGACATTAATTACGAGAGTGCATTGAGAAAAAGCTTTGTAAAGCAGGACACACTATAGGATTTTAAGAGGAATAGTTTGTCTTGAGGAGACCCGCCTTTAATTCTACCTCAAACTTATTCTGGCAAGTACGAAAAACTGGTTGGCCGGGCTTTCCAGGTGAATTGAGAACAGCATCCGACGAACTTTTCGGTTTATATTTTAGCATTCCAAAGCAGTAAAGCTCTGGAAAATGGAGCAATTTGAATTTGCTTTTGGCTCATGCATTATCAACAGCACTAATGAAGGTCTGCTTGCAGAATCGCTACAGTGAATGAAAAAGCCCAGCAGGACATCTGAATTCCCGTTGAATTTGCCAGAACTGATCATTCTGAAAGTATTTGTTTTTCGTAGCTGACTTTATTGGCTATTAGAATTGCCGAGACACAGAAGTGTGGAGCCTGCGATGCTGTTTTATGGGAACAGAATTAAGCTTTGAGCAGAAAAATCACTACCACCCTTCTCCCTCTTTTACTGAATATTGCTATATATGAGGATGAATTAGTAAGAGCAGGTATTAGTTTGAAAAAGATTACATATTTTGCACAGTCTGTCAGATACACTGATTTCCAACCTGTGAATCACTTCCCTTGCCCAAGCTTTGTTTTTTACGTAAGAAAGGTTGTCCCGACAGCCATCCCTCTTGTTTTTCACGTAACCAAATATCCACTTCAGTGCGCCGGCATTTGTGACTTGGTTTAATCTTCAGTTTTTCAAGGAGTTCCCCATCACACAGGACCCCATCCAACAAGAGATCGAGCACACGACGCGCACTGCCTGCAGACCCTTGTGCTAGTCGTCTGCCAGAAGATGGACTTCACCCTCCGTTCACCTATAAGTGGTGACTGAACGACATGCTCAGAATTATTGCAGACTTGCTTGTGGGCAGCAATGCAGGATCAGAGATCAACAGCAGCTACCCAAACAGCCAGCTCTGTCACGAGAAATGTGAGTAATTATTAAAAAAGTATAATTGTACAGCTCAACAACAAGCAATACTACCGCCGCCGTTCATGTGAATTTTACCTCCAGTGTCAGCAGACACACGGTACCGATGCTGCATTCGAGTCAGTCACACAAACACAGTGGCTTCAAGAATATGACACTTTCCTGAGCATCAGCGTCATCCTGGAAGCCTTGTCAAAACAAGAAATGGAGGCAAAATCTAAATATCCCATTGGGTTAGGCAGAAGCTGCTAACATCTGAGGCAGACAACTCACAACTGCAAGAATTTGGGGTGGCAGAAGGGAGGCAAGAACCATATTCCCGCAGCCTCCCAAGAAGAGCTGGCAGGATCAGAGAAGTGGAAGAAAAGACACTAATTTATTGCAGTCACATGTAAATGTTGGCATTTAACAATAGCAGCAGCAAAAGAAAAATCAGTTAAAAGAACCTGAGAATGCTGAAAAAAGCCACAATAAATACTGAGGAACTGGAAGAGGAGCTATTTCTCATTAGAAAAGAACAAAGGTTTGAGAACTACTTGTACTTATTAAGATTGAACTGGCTTGGGACCATATGTAGTGGAAATTAAGAAAGCCAGAAAAAATCCACAGACACTTGAAGAAAATGAAAAAGGGATCACAGTGCCATTTCAGGAGGCCGCAAGAGTATCAGTTGCCTCCTCGAGTTAAACGGAACGGTAAAGGACATCAGACTTACTTAACGTAGGCTGAAGAAAAACAAATCGTTGGCTAATGGACATCTTAGTAAATCACAAAATCCCCACCTGAGAAGGCACAATGGCAGGGGGTTTTAGCTGTAAGGTCGAGAGCTGAGGAAATGACTGAACATGAAAAGAGATCAGTTAAGGAAGCCTTAAAGACAGACTCCCAAGCTTACCGGGAAATTGATAATACCCGAGAGACTTGCAACGGTTGAATAACTGTTTGATGAAGAGGAAAAATTAGGGTTCATAGGTGCTAAATGTATCCCCAGTGAAGTCAAATGAATCACGAAACAGGTTAACTCTGGTGCTCAGTGTTTTACGGGTGGAATAAAAATATTACTATATTTTACCACATTCTTCTTTCAAAAAGATTATAGCAATCTCCAACAATGAGTGCCAGAGAGGGGAAGGGAGTTCTTTAACTGGAAAGAAATAACATTGGGTGGCAAACCAAAGAGATCCTGGAAGTGATTTTCTGTCGACTGGTACCTACTGTAGCGTATGCTACTTGCTTCACCAACAGGCAAAATCTGATCAGAAGCTTTATGCACACGTTATTTCCACACAAGATGAAGATTTATGGAAAACCGGGAACTTGAATTATAGGCACATCTCTTGGAAGTCTTTAAGGTTGTGCGTTGCAGTACCTACAGACAGCACGCAAGAGCCAGGGCACCACAGAAACAGAATGGCTTCAAACTGGAAGAGGGCAGGTTTAGATTGAACATTAGGAAGAAGTTTTTCACTTTGAGGGTGGTAAGGCACTGGAACAGGTTGCCCAGAGAGGTTGTTGAGGCCCCATCCCTGGAGGTGTTCAAGGCCAGGCTGGACGTGGCCTTGGGCAACCTGGTCTAGTGGGAGGTGTCCCTGCCTATGGCAGGGGGGTTGGAACTCGATGATCTTCAAGGTCCCTTCCAACCTAAACCATTCTATGATTCTATGAAACAAAGAGCCAAACAACAGGCGGTGCTTGCCAGAGCTCCTCACTCAGTTTGATAAATGGTAATAAGAAAAAAGTAAACTAAAAATGTTGTAAAGCAAAGGCAGTGTAGAGACATCCATCCACCCCCAACCAACTCCCTGCCCTTTAATGGTGGGATTTCTGGATTTGAAAGCTAGAGCACCAAAGATGACGTTATTTGGGCGTATGATCTTAACATCAATGGTGCAGTTCCTGAGGAAGAAATCTGGAGATATCCTATGCAGATTGCAAAGCAGAAGGACAAAAGAGGCCTCCAGAGCAGTAACCTCTCCCTTGAGCATACACACACCTCCAGCAAGAGAAAACTAGGGACAAACTGGAGAAGCTGCCGCAGCTGGGTATTATCATACACGTATTTCATGGGGAAGCAAGCAATAGTTTATAACCAGCTACTTGTAAGTTTTAAAGGCAAAGTTAAATTCTTACATAAAATTACAATAAATTGAGTGCTAATATTGTGTGGAACAAAAAGCGTAAGGAAATCTGACACACCCTCTCTATGTTCAAGGCCAGATTCTGGTCTTGTTACCACAGGTGGCGCTGGGTAAATCTCATGAAGTTGAAAGGCAAGAAGTTAAAAAGATAGATTTTAATTTTGAGAATACAATGGTCTGCCCATCAACTTCAGCAGATTAGTTGTGATTTATATTAAAGAAGCTAAAAAACCCAATCCAATATTCCAAACATCTTTCACATACAAATTGAACGTTTTAAAATGTTTCACTGCTGTCACAGGCTGGAGGACACTTAAACCTGATCCTGTGGATTCCCCTTTGGATTCCCCTTCTCCTTCTCTGTAGACATTCAATAGTGTAGGCACTATACTTCTACATAAGCTACAGCGGCAACAACTCAGCAAGGTAGTGTAGATCACATTTTGCCTTTTTAAAAACCTAAAGCAGATTTTGGTTTTGCTATTCACTTCCACTCAGTTGAATGAGTGATAGATCATAAAAGCACTGAATGCTCTTGTCTCCCCTTGATGTAAGCAGGATGAAACCACTTGCAGGACTTGTCCTTAAAATTGAAAGAGGAAAGCAAAGGATGAAATCCTAGATCCTCCTCTGAGGTCAATGGGATTTCTTCTCTTCAGTAGCCTTGTGCACTAATTCACTACTCATCTCTAACACAGCATTTTTTGGGCCTTCAAAGTACTTCTGTACAGGACTCTGCCTTATAGTTAATAAAAATGTCAGGAATTCACATGCAAGTATTTTTCATGATTCCACTTAAAATTGCCTCAGTCTCCACCTTTACTTACTTTTGGATGAAAACTATGCAGATAGTCCCACAAAACAGAATAAAAACTCCATACAAACTGTTTTCTACAGAAGAGAATACTAAATACATGGACCATAATTATTTTATACAAGATTGGCCTCACCTCACACAGGAACCACAAGTTGTTTCAATAGAAAGAGTAAGAAATGGTAGGAAGAAGGAATTATTTATTATTCAGTTCTAAGTGACTTCAGTTTCACATAATGGAATTTCATTTAGTTTTTAAGAAAGATCAACACTGCTTACAGAATTCTTCAAGCAATTTTTACAAGATTGCTAGTTGTGCTTTGTTAATCATCTTATTTCATCTATTTAAAAGTATCTTAACATCTTTCAGGTGCACTGGGGTTCAGTATCACTTTATTCATCATCACAGAAAAAGACATATATAAATAATACAATACATAGCTCAGAAAGGAACTGTTATGTCTTCCGTGGTTCATAATCTGAAAAAAGTTCTTTGGAATTTAGCTGTACTGTTATAACTTTAGTGGAACAGCACCGAAACGAGGAACCTTAGTGTTAGCCCAGAAAATACAAATAGTCTGCTTTGTTGTGTTTGTGTAAAGGAACGAAAGCTCATGAGGAAAACCCATAAGCACCAATTCTGTAAAGGCACAGTGAAAAACCATGCTCACGGAGGAGTCAGTGCAGCATGGAAGTGATCTTTCAGGAGTGGATCTTGTGACATAAGGCAGAGTTTAAAGGAGCAGCTTTGAGGTATATCTAACTGGAACTACAGGTGACCAAAAACAATAGTAAGGACCAATGGTGAGTGTTCACTTTTGTATAATACTTCGTGGTGACTTCACTCATCAGGATTCCTTCTTTTCCTCTACTTCTAACAGCTCATCAAGGAATTCCACAACTTCACCCTAGAAAGGATTAAATTTAACAGAAACAAGTTAACCTGTGCTGCAAAATCCGTGGAAAATTTTAACCATTTTAATCAAAATGAAAACTCTAATAATAGGTGTCTAAATATTTTTTTAACACCCTTCATACAGAAGCTAGTACAACAAGCAAGTAAATAGCCCGTACAGGGGTAGCACAAGTACTTGCGGTGACATACAGACCTTAAAAGAAGGAAATGTTACGCTCCACAGTAAATCCTCTTGTACTTTTTCAGGTATTTAAATAGACAATGAAATCTTCAAACTTAGAAAGTAGAGGCATAAATGTTTAAAGCACCTGATAAATTAGGAGATTGTTAAAATACCATAAAACATTAAACAAATTTTAGAAAGCTTCAAAAGTCAAAGCAAAAGTGTTTTGTAGAACCATAACTTTGACTTTGCATCTGTCTGCTCTAACTGTTTACGTCCTCTGTTACACCCTTCCACAGATGCCTTCTCCATTTTCAACCACAGATCTTCACATGCCATGCTTCAACACAACAAAAACATAAAGAACCTAGACAGAGATACTAGAATGTTTTCCATACTGGAAACAAATACTTTGGGTTTAGATTCAGACCAGAAAATATTATATTTACAAGCTCCACTATGCTAATGCAGGGTACCAACACAACATAACAATCCAACTTTCTTTATTTAAAATACTCCTGATGTGGTTATATGTCATACACCATAGTCAAATGTCTTCCTGCAGTCAAGCCTGAGTACTTTGGGATGATACAGGAATTTACTGTATCAACCGAGCTACAGTAACTGAGCTAAAACCTGTTGTAATCCCTTTCAGCCCAAGGTAACACCTTCAGTTGTGAAAAGCAAGTAGCTAACAGCAAACGCGCAGCAGCACCTCAGACTACTCAAAACTGACTGTAGCAGCCCATCTGCTGGCACCCGCAGAAATATGAGTATTTTCCAGTTTGTCTTCCATTGCACAGTTCAGAAACAACACTGCCTGAGATGGGAGACCCTGTGGGAATGCCTGTACCTATATTCACTTTTTGATACAACTCAAATACTGAGCTCTAAGAGAGATGCGGATGCTCAATACTACATTTCCAAGCTTTTATTCTAAGAACTACAATGCTCTCTTAAACTGTTTTAATTTAACTGTGTTTTTTTAATCTTTCCTGTCCTTCCTTTCTTGACATAAGTCTATGTTCTAAAAAGGTCTTAAGATGTCATTTAGGCTTTTTCCAAAACAAATCGTCACTTTCTGATAGAAAAATATTCTGTGTGAAAATCTGATCGGCTCTTACTCACTTTCATATTTAAAATGACGAGAATTTACAACAGTTATGTTGAAAGCAAGTCATCCTTTCTTGGATGCTCATTCTCCCTCTTCCCTTCACCCCCCATTTCCAAGTCTTTGTGAATGGTATCAGGCTTCTGAGTCTGCTTGATGAAGACTGCAAACAGTATTTTACAATTTTAATTAAATTTTAAGCACATTTTTGTCTAGAAAGTTATTCCTTAGGAAGACAACACCTTCCATACACATGCAGTTTGAGACTCAAAATTGTACAGTTTTCTATTTTGGTAAGGAAAGGGGATTAAAACCTCTGTCAGTGAAAATAATAAGAAGAAATAGAGAAATTTTGTCTATTTTGAATACAATTGTATTATGGATATGGTGATTAAAAATATTAACATTACATTTTTCAGAAGTGTGATTAGCAAGGAGAGAATAATGAGAACCAAGAAAAGAAAAATAAAAGCAGGAAGAAAGCTGGCTGAAATTACTGCTGCTCTCGTTCCCTGCTTCACAGTTCCATCTTAAAAGACTGCTGAGTTTTTGCAACTATGAAGTGGTTTTAGCAAGTCCTGAAGGACGGCAATATATTTTGCTTTGAATTTGTTCAAAACATCTAAGTATCCAATTCAATAAAAACACAAGAAAAAATGCCAGCACTTTCATATTCCCTACTTGTCTTCCTGGTTGCAGGAAATCTGGCAATTGGAAAACAGGAATTCGACATTTCTGCACGTTTTCCTTTGTTAGAAGTATTTTGATTGCCTAAGGAGCCCAATCGTGGGAGGAACTCAATACCACTTCACAAATGCACATGAAGAAAATAGCCACTAGGTCCAACAGCCACTATGCAAGCAGTTGAAAGTTACAGAGACAGAGGCACAGAGGACTTCAGGTCAAGTTTTATAGCACAGCTCCTAAAACCGTGGGCACAAGCATTTGGGTGCCTCTTGATGGACAACGGACAGGCAACTCCCATTAACTCTGAACAGAGTTACGAGACTGGGAATCCAGGGGTCTACTGTACTACTGTATGGCTACTACAAGGACCCCAGATCTAATTCGGACTGATTCTTTTACACCTCAGGATCATAGCTTAATGAAAGAGTAACAGATATTAAAAAGGATTTCTCTCCTTGGTCTACCTGCGAAGACAACCCTCAAAAGGTAAGACTCTGAAAGCTAGGGTGAAAGGCATAAGCATCTATTTGATGACCTGACCAGATGACCCAGAATTAAGTATAAGGAAGACATGGGGATTTCAATATCGTACCTTTGGTAACTCAACCATATGGGAACTTAATTCCATTCGTATTATTGTCACACTCATCAGTAAGGTAGGATATTTCAGAAGACACAGAAGATCCAGACAGAATTCAGTTTTTTTTCTTCTGGTATGTCTTAAAAACCAGAAACACATAAGAAGCCCAGGTTTTAAACTGAAAAGGATATTTAAAAGCAACAGTATTTGAAAAAAAATTTGACTGAAATCTGAAAACTCCAGTGCCTGAAATTAATCTCTAAAGTAAAGTAAGACAGAAGCTGTTGCAGTCTAATGAGAAGTACTGAGGAGTAAGAGAGGTTGAATTATGGCAAGAATAGTTGCTGAAACAATATACATACAGAAAATACACTGTAACGCAACTGAATAATTGCCTGGATGTTGGTTATTTTTGAAAAGGCAAAAACTGCAGATTACAGTTAAAGACAAACAAAACCCGTAATTAAAATATTTTTGCCTGTGCCTTCATGGTCAGAATGTAAAACATTTGCAAGTTGTCCATACTGTGGTTGGCAGCCTAATGAAAAGGTGATAATGCTAGGTTAGAAGAGCTGATCACATTCTCACACTAGCAGCTGTGATGAGATTGATCACTGCCCTTGCCCCATTAGCACTCACTTGACATCACATCAGGCATTTTGCATGACTGAAGTCAGCAAATATTTCACAGGTGTTCATCCCAGGGAAAAAGCCTCCTGCCCGCTGATACCTAATAACTTTGTGCTGTCCTGCAGACCTGGAGTCTGAAAATGATTCTCTGATACTATTTAAGTATTCAGTGCGACAGAGTTCCCCCTGTTACCCCGTATGGTCTTTGGCTCCTATCTACCTTAATAGGAAGGACAGCAAATTTTACATGCAAAGTCAGCTGCAAACCCATAATTCTTTCTGCTGCCAGCTACTAGAGGGGACAACAGCCACCCAGCTCTAATGCAGGTTACATAAATATGCTGCTCAGACACAGTGCTGATGTAAATCAGAGTTGAGCAATATATGGCTCAAAGCGTGATGTAGCTGTCTGGCTGGTACCTCATAAATCAGTACGTGAAGTCTGACTAAGCTCAGGGAAGAGAAGGGTTTGCCACCAGACCAGGGCATGCCTGATAGTTAGGCAGCCAACAACTGGAAAGCACGCACATCTGGACTGCTTGGTCAACTGCAATGAAGCACGTCCTCGTTAGCAATCTGGCCCTCGGTCCACAGTCGCTGCCTCCTGGTTTGCGCTGGAGGCCAGGTACGCACTGCAGGTACAACAGCTCTGCTGGCACCCCATGACCTCCCTCCCTGTGCTGCCAAACTCTTCCCTCTCCTAATCCAGGGACAGTCAGTGGAAAGTAGGAGTTGCAGCAAGGATGTATGGGAAAAAGATGGGGACACGTATAGCCTCAAATATGGGCGCCACAATGTCAAACAGCAGCAGGGGAATGCTCCCAGACTGGTGTGAGCGGTAGGAAGAATCAGAGAAGGTGATCTGATCAACTGGAACCTCTAATTATCTGTCAGATATGCAAACTGAGCGCCCTTGGCTTAGATTAATGACTGAACAGAGGCACAAAGAGAAAGAACAAGTTGTGTACCACAGCAAGTAATTCAAGAAAGCTTTACAGAGGGTAGGTGAGTAGACGGATTATAATAAAAAATAATTTTAAAACAGAGTTCTTGGTCAATTCTGAATAAGCTAACCCAGGCTAGTGAGATTGGTGCACTATTATAAGCGAAGCTAGAGCACTTGAAAAAATAAGTCCTAAAAAGGAGAAAAATGCAGAACTCCTCACTTATTACCGCAAGCTGAGTGTCCAAGACCAAGGTACACATTGGGCCAGGGATTGTTGCCGGCCCTTCCTTATGCAATATTAAATGCTGCGTTCACACACACAAAACACAACCTCTTAGAAGAAACAGCTGTAGTTTGGAGACTCCTAGCCAGCTATTAAAACAAACAGCAAAGAGGAAAAGCTACCAATATGTGGCTCAGTTATGGCCCACTTGAGACTGATCGTCCAGCACCAACTTTTCTTTCAACTGCAGCATTTAAAAATAGTAGCAACCAGTAGCAGTTGTAGTGCTCACTGACAGACCCAGACGCTTCGCCTTTGGTTGCTAAGACTAAGCATTGCCTTCTGGGTAGCAAATATTAATCATTCATGGGTCCTTGCCCCCACCTACAATCTGTTCTGTCCTTTCTCAGTGTGGACTGGAAAAGTTCTGGGAAAAAAATAGCTTTCTTGCAATAACCCATACTTTCCATGGAGATCTGCTGGTGGCCTTTTCTATAGGGATTCCATAGGCACTGCAGTGGGATAGCCTGTTCGTCAGGAAAGTAAGACAGAATATTAAAATAATAGTGTTCTAGAATGAATTAAGATCTACAGAAAAATACTATTATGGACATGCTTTCATGCGTGATTATCAGTGAATGAATAAGAAACAGCCTTTATCCTAACTCATCCAACAAACCAAGCCTTAAGAGACAACGCACAGAGCAAGAAGAATTGGCTGGATCTTTGTTTCCTTATAATCTATGACCTAGAAGGAAAATATTTATCCCACAAGATGTCCCACGGCTGAACTTCATAGTAAAAATTCAGATTTTGCTAAAGTTCAAAGACCTTAATGACTGGAAATCTGTTCCACACTGAGAGTAACAGATTTGATTTCCTTATGTATTGGGTGTAGGTGGCAAGGTTGTAGTAGCAGGAAGGGTTGGAGGGGTGACCTCTTGAAGAACAGTCAGGGCTGCTCTGTAACTAGGGAATAATTGTCCTGTAACTGCCCTGGTAATGAATTTGAGTAACTAATGGAAGTGGTGACAAAGTGTTAGGTTATGAAAAACAGTGGATTTTGTTCAAGGACAAATAACCATCTTGCGAGATTGAAGACAAAGGTTTGATATGGATGACTGTGGAGGATACGTGCTCTGTGGGCCTGACAGAGCCTGCAAGCACACACCACACAGCCCACCGGCCAGTGATATTTTTTGGGGAGACACATTAATTCAGGATAGGAGTAAGGCATGTGTCAATGAGTGGCTCAGCCTGAAAGGTTTATTCAGCCTTCGACCAAGAAAAAGTTCCTTGATCTAACCTTCCGTTAAAACACGAGAGTTCACTGTAACCACCTCAAAGCCCTCCTAGATCCTCCACGAGCAGTACAGACCAGGCTGGACATTCCTCACATTCTAGCAGAAGAAAAAAAAAAATCCCTCAATTCTTCATGCAGAAAAATTATTTGGCCCTTAACTTGTTTATTTTCCAGATACTTAGTCCACAGTGTGACCCACTGTCACATGCTTTTAGGGTGGGCTTTTTTCAATATTAAAAGAGCTTAGTTGTTCTTTACATGTATGTTAACTACTTTCTCAAATATTTTTCCATTTCATTTTTTAATGATATATTCTGAACATGTAACTGTTCTCTTTGCTTATACTACGGGAGATTGCAGTACACTGCAGTTATTACAATAGTATTTTACAGTAATCCAATAAATGTGCTTTCCTCTTAACATTTTTATAATGCCTATAAAACATGAGTCAACCCAATTTTAGAGCAACTTCCACATTGCTCCCATTGCATTGAAAACAGAAGCCTTCTAGTGACCTTTGAGTGAGGTATACTTATGCTCTCTTGCCGGCTTTATGCTGCCCACAGAAGCTTAAGAAAATCTGGGCAGGTAAAAATTCCTCCTAACATCAGTACCTGCAACTTGGGGACATCCTGCCATTTACGCCCTATCATCCTTGCAACTTGCCATGGTAGGTGGTATGAATGGAACGAGGAACACCTTTGACCAAGATACACATGCTATGGTAAAGGAGCGAGAAGGGAGAGTTGGAAGCTTCTGGAGATCCAGGCGCACAAACAGTATCTCCACTAGGAAGCGATGATGAAAAAATACTGTATTTTTGCTTTGAAGAAGCATACGTTGAACAGGAACTATAACAATACCATTTAGCTGCCAACTCCCTCTGAAACAGCTGCCACCAGCTCTTCTCAGTGTAGCGGTGCTCTTGTAGCTGTGTTGATCTGAGGTCACAGGCAGGGCAGGGTTTACAGGTCTGCATTTACAACTTGCCGTTATGAGCGCACTTGTGTAAATCATTTGAACATACGCAAAAAGTGAGTTAATAAAGCTGAAAATATGTTATTAGTGACTGCTGAACAGAAAAATAGGCTGAATTCAGGTTATTATTTGGTATCTGTAGTCCACTGGGCCCTTGTGCTTTGATGCCATTCCGTATGTTCTCTTTCCAGGCATTAGTTCAAGACTTATTCTCCTTTGCATCACACTTAGGAATGGAGCATTTGAACTTCAGCTACTATACAAACGGACACACACATTATATACAAATAAAAAGAACAAGACGCCAAAAAAGTGGGTCAAAGCTGCCAACAGTTTTTCACCTACTGATTAAGTACTGAAAGAAAAATCACATTGTAGGATCATCCCAGCCAAACACTTGTGGTTCTTATGTAACGTAGAACAGCTAAGTAGCTATCCCTGAAAAAAAATTCCTCAAGAACACTGATTTTATGGGCCAGAAACATGTCTCATACAATTAGTGTAGTGCTGAAGTTATATCTACACTAGCTGAGTATCTGGCTCTTAACGGCATTTCTGTTTGCTATGTAAATCTGTGCAATACTAGGAGTTGTATCTATTATAGCCCTTATGCATTACACGTCTGAACAGACATCAAAAAGCTTGACTATACATGGCCAACTAAGATGACAACACTGTGTAATGTTCTTTTAACTTCTCTGTGGAAAACTGGAAGGATATTTAATAATAATTACTTTTAAGAAAAAGTAATTTGTAGCTAGTTGGCGCTAATATCCTCTGTCACCTCTACTGTGTTAAATGTTTGAACTAGAGTTTTTCATTTCCTTGTGGAAAAACATTAATAAAGTAACACGAACAGGACAGTATTTCTTGCAGTGACATATGCAAAAATCATTACTGCATGTTCCAGCCTCTACAATTACTGCAATGCATTATTGGAAGAAGCCACATGTTCTCACTTGCTTTGCTAATGGGATTTAAAAAGACACACGGATGATCTGGGAGACGGGAGTACTGAGAAATCTGAATAAAGTGAGATTCTCCACTTGGGAATAATGACATATTTGCATAGGAAGAGAACCTTTTGCCACATCAATCCTTTTGCTTCACTCAAGGAAACAGAATGATTTTTTTGTGCAGATTATTTTACGGGCTTGTTGGCTCACAAGCAACTTCACAGACAGCAAACATGGACCACAGGAGCTCACAAAAGGTATGGCCTATGGCCCAAGAAGCACATGGTTTGAATAAACAGAGTGCACTAAAAAGAGAGGTTGCCTCCATCCTTAACAATTTTTAATAAAGCCTTTACTGTAACACCTTATCTGGGTTTTTCATCAGTTTTCAGCATTCCGATGGAATAAACTTTTCTATCTCTGCCAGGAGAAATATTAAAAAAAAAAAATTCCACTTGCACTACCAGGTCCTGCCCATACAGCAGAAACTGCAAGGTAGCGATTTTACCTTTGTGCTATTCCTGCACTGTCTGGACTCCCTGGAAGGCTCCTGCAGCCAGAGACAAGTTCTGGTAGCCAGGGATTTATGAGTTCACTACCAAAAGCCAGAGCCAAGCCAGAGCGTGGACAGCCTCCATCCCTCCCAGGTTCTTCAGCCCAAGCAAGGAAGGGCACAGAAGCCCTTCAGCTTTTCCCCAGGAGAAGAGAATGGTAACTTTCCTAATACGATGAGAGTGTGGGGTAGGGATATCTGTGGCATGACCAGGCCCAGTAATTTTGGTTGCTTAACCCAAACATATAATCCAGTGTAACGTGACTTCCTCGACACTTTCCCAAAAAGCTTAATTGATGTTTCCACTGTACTTCCCTCCTGCAGATTGCAAGGTCATTTATAATTGCACTGGTGAAATGGGCTACAGGAATGAATGTGAGCAAATGAATGCTTGTTTATTCTATACACAGTGCATGAGGCTGAAGACTGTTTCTATAATTCCTTCTTGTAACAACATATGGGGAAAGCCCTCACAACAGACTGCTTCTCCCCTTCCTTAATTACTCATCCCTGTGTATTGAAGCAGCAGATGTGAAAGGAGAAAATTACAAATTAAGTTTATGCCTAACATAAGAAAACATTATGGGCAAAGCACCAACCAACAAGGGAATATAAAAAAAGTGCTCAAGTATTTTACACCCTGATGAAAATCCATACAGACTAGTCCTCATCTAAGCTTAACCTTATAACAAGCTTATTAAACTGTCTTTCACAGAGTTTTATCAAAATGGAAAATCTTCCTAAAGTCTGGTAACCTTGCGATAGAATTTTACGTATAGAGTTGTTTTCAGGTCACTAGCATACTGAAGGCAGCACAGACATGTTATTACTTCTCCCCTATAAAATATTACCTCTCCCTATGTGCTGGATAACATAAAAATTGCAAAGGTGATTTTTTTTTTTTAGCATAAACCATCTTTCTCATTTCTAACTAAAAAAGATCTCAGCAGTGCTCATTAAAAGTACCCTGCCCCATGCCATAACTGAACACAGCTCTTTGCCAATGCCAGCAATGAACTATTCCATCATTTGAAGACTTTTTTAAACCTTTAAATGAAAGGTTCTGAAAACAAAGCCAAACAAAAGGCAATCCAAAGCCTCCTTGATTTATACTTTAATTTCAGCTGTGGGAGACAAAGAAATGCTCTTTCAACAATTTAACTACATTTCTTGCATAAAAAATACACTTTACATATTTCCAGTGTAATAGTAGTCATTATATGTTATTCAGCCATGAATTCCAACCATTTAGGAAGCAAGACTGGGTGACCAAAATGTTACCGTGCAGAAAAAAAAAACCAGATAACAAGACTTCAGTTTGACAGAAACGACAATTTAGGTGGTTACTTCTGCACAAAATTATAAGGATCTTTAAATCTAATTTAAACAACAGAAAACAAACCCCAGAAAAACGTTGGGTTTAAATATATATACTACTTCTCTGCCCCCTGGTGTCATAGCTTGCAAAGTGCATTTTTTTTTTTTTTTGTGGGCTCAGTGCACTATATTGACCTTTGTGCTAATACTGCCCATATTTTTTTTAAATGGTACGCGATGTTCTTTGGGTTTGTTTCTTATATTCCATTTACAAAAGAAAAGTTTGTGATAAAGTGGTCAAGTTACAAGAAGATTTTTCCATATTGCCTAAATCCTGGAATTCCATCTACGTATCATCTTCACCTTAATGTGATTGTTGGTTTTCTGACCACGATTTCCTTTCTAGAAAACTCACCTCATCATCATCCATCAGATGCTCCTTTGCGAATTCATACATTTCCAACTGGAGTGTGGTTATGTTGTGGTATCGAACTGCCTCCTATCAAAAACCAAAATTTCAGTGTTACTTTAGGGTAGCAAGATAGGGGAGTGTCATCACATGTCACCTGAAACTATTCCAGTGAAGTCAGACCCAGACTTAGTAGAAAACCCAGGGGGGGTTATAACGTTTGAGAAAGGAAACAGCAGAACAACAAGCAGCGTATCCAATGTCTTCTGGGGATCCTTCTAAGCACAGGCTCCATTGGTGTGAGAAGAACAAAGCGCTCTCCTCTTTCTCATGTTTCAAAGCATTGGCGAGTCTGAGAATAAGGAACGAGACTGCCAGAGCTGAGCGGCAGCCTGTGCCTGCATTCCAGCGGGCTTTGGACGTGAGAAAGCCTCTGTCTCCCAGTGCGCTGGCGTATGGCGGCAGGCAGTTCTGGGAAAAAGAGACCCTAAGCTATTTTGCATGATAATGACTCACCGCCCCAGCCTGAGTCTGGGCTAGGGAAATTCTGCACATTCACCCACCTGTCCCTCCTCGCTTCCCCGGCTGTTTGCCAGACAGCACAGTTCAGCCCAGTCACCTACTCTCCTATTTGTGAATACCAACAGTAATCTACTTTGGTTATCCCGTTTAACTCTTTTTGGGGAGGAAAAGATGTTCTTGTGAAAGAACATCTAAAGCTTAGCGCCAGGGCCAAATGCTGCTGTCACCCTGCTACCACTTTGTGAAAATAAACCAGAGGCATTATGGTTTCCATGGCAAGTGATGAGGACAGCAAGCAACTTCTGTTCGTAGTTACATGGATCAAAGCACAAGAAAATACAGCTGTGTGCATTTAATATTTTACATTTAAAAATTAAACTATCTGTAGTCCCCAGCTCCTGAGAAGTTATCAATGAAACATTCAGAGCTAATGTGTAGGGCTCTTGTTCTGCCCTCTCTGCACATGTATGCCAAATCTGTCTGTGGCTTGCAGTTTTACACTGTTACTAACCCTCACTCCCACCACCATCAAACATTGTCTCCAATATGGCTATGAAGCACAGTTCTGTTCCCAAAAGCAGTGACAAAGGAGCGGTCCCTTTCCCCTCCGAGCTCAGACTCACTGCTGCTGCCTGAAAGAACCAAATGCATTTTCGATGTCTTCTGTCTCAGCTGGCCCTGCAGGGCAGGACTGGGTTTCCAGTGTGACAAAAGGTGTGTTGCACATAACCCAACTGCTGTCCACAACAAAAAAAACACTTAACTTAAATGGAGTGGTATTTTTGACTAGAGCTGGCTGGCCTGAGAGGAAGGAAAATGCCTGAGAGGAAGGAAAATGTAATTATCAAATCACTGCAAGCTGGAAGGTGCATACGGGAACTGGTCTGTAGTGTTGCTACAGATAAAGCCAGTCACCTACGCACTACATAGACATACTGAGCCTTATGCAGCATTGCAAATCAAGGGATATACCCCTGGGCCAGAACAGGTCTTGGTGACTGAGGTGTGTGAAGAAGCAACATGGGAGAGGCAACTGGAACATCACCACTGTTGCTTCAGCTATGTTAACTTAAATGACTCTTCCAGAGGAAAGTCATGCCGTAAGGGAAAGAGAAGGCACTACATTTAATTTGTGGAACGTGCCTTGCTAATGACTAACTACTTGTACAGCACATGCCACTGATGCCTACGTGTGTCACACTCAGGTGTCACAAAGCAGTTAATTCAGTTGCATGACATAAATCCTGGCAACAAGAAATGAAAATCTAAATTGATTGTCAGAGTCCAGGCTGCAGAACTCCATAAACACAGAAAAGATGCTTTTCTGTGTAAAATTTCCCTGGACGTGGAAATTTAAGAACAGCGTAGAAACTCATTTTTGGAGTAATTTTTCAAAGCCAGACCACAATCACTGCTGGATGGACTGATGTTTACTGTGGGTTCTTTGCAGCAAGATTCTAACTCAGATAATTAGGTGCAATATGGTCACGAACCTTTTTCCATCCTCATCGACCCAACTATGTTCTAAATGGAGTAAGTGGAAAGTGAGTTTAGCTGGGGTTATCATATCCGAACACATTCCAATGCACACAGAAGCTGAAATAACAAGCAGGTGAGCAACTACATGTTGGCAAATAATAAGCAACTGACAAAAGCCTGAATGTTACTGGAGTGATCCTTTCATTAGGAGATTTCAGGGGCCAGCTGCTTCATTTGTTGAGATAGATAGAGATATAAATATACATAAGTGGCAGACAAGTACCAGCATGAATTTACTTGTTGTCATATCATATTATATCCTATTGTAGTACATTTCAACACAAAGGGAAAAACTATAATGACACTCACCATCCCAGAACCAACAAATAACCCCCATTTTCAAAACGTCTGACCCAGTGAGTTTCAGGAAAATACCTGAAGGCATTTTAAGTTATTCACCTACCGATCTGGGCTGAAAATCCTCTTCTTTAAGTCCCCATTTGTCTTTGTGGTACTGATAATATACCATGTTCTGTTTCATTACCTCATCTTTCTGGTCAAACAGAAGGTAACTAGCAGCACAAGAAGCTGCATTCTTCATGTCATTCACTAATTAATAAACACAAAAAAAATTCCAGATAAGGTAAATGAACAAATTCCTACTACTATCCAAGCTCTGAAAAGCTCAGATGGAAACAGGACCCATTTTCTACCTCCCCACCAGCTGCACAGAAAAAAAAAATATGCTTCCCAGCAAGGATATGCTATTTTTGTGCTCTGAAACAGGTAAGGCCATGATTCAAAAATGGGAACTTACCTCTGATGGTTTTCCATGAAAATCCCAACCAAATGTCCCTCCCAGGTATCCCAGTATCTGTGAGGTATCAGCCCACAGCTTGGTGATCCCCAATGGGGCATTTATTAAAAACCAAACAAAAAACTAAATTAAAAAAAAAGACCACTTCTTTGTACTAGAATTGGCAAAGAGAAGAGTCAATGCGTAAAATGTAGTCAAATGTGTAAAATGTAGTCAAACAACATAAGCAAAAGTCATTAGTGGCTTGCTGCTACACGGCTGGATGTGTCTTCCCTTTGATGTTGGAGCCTGCGGGAGCAGCTGTAACGGCTACATGTGTTCTTTACAGTGAAACCAGTTCCTCAAGAAACCATAAAATCCACTGAAGGATTTACCTATCAAATGTGTAACCACTGAGCATCAGAACAGTACAATTTCTGCTAAGTCATCGCCTCTTTCTTCAAAACCCATTTAGCCCCATGTGCACCATTCTAACAGGGTTATAAGAATCCACTAGATAAAAGCAAATGGCATGAAATATTCTGTAGGTTTTGTCTATGGAAGAAACTCTGAATAGTAAATTGAAAACTGAGTGTTTATTCCATAGAGTAAGTGGTATGTTAAATGTGTTGCCTTGACGTTACAATCTTTCTTCTATCTAACTGAATGAGTTAGAAGTTTAAGAAAAAACTTCTGTTAGAGCTATACATTCAGCTGCTTAACAACCATGTGGGCCTGACAGCTTGACCACCATGGGTTTTTGGCACAAACCATGGGTTTTGTACACAGGTGTACAAAATGGGTCTGTGACATTGCACATATTCCAATATCTAGGAAGTGGCTGACACTGTTTACCCTAACATGTTATATTATGAGTTACTTCAAAAAGGCAGAAGCATTGGTGTATCATTTAAACATCGGAAATACATACGATGCATATCTATCATTTATATGAACATTTATCATTTATATGAAATTCTGACAAGGGTAAGCAACTTTGCTGGCAGTAGGTATCATATAAAGGATGAAGGGCAATGATGGATCAGATCACACTTAGTCTGTAACTTCATTTTTCCAACGCCCAAGTGGAGACCCATCACAACCATGCATAACTTAAAACAGAGGGGCAAAATCCAGCCCTTATGGGACTTATGTTCAGCAATTTATTTTGTCATGGATAATTTTATGAGCACAGGCTCTATACATAATGTTTATCTCCCATGTCTGTTAACTACAGTCAAACAGGGAGAAAAAGATGCCAGGCAGATCAGACTTTCTGACCCAGAACAGGTTAAAATGCAGATTTTGGAGGCCACTATTTACATCCTAAAGCAATATAACTAGAGGGAAAAAATTACGAATGGAAACTGTCCCACATCATCCCAATGTTATTTAAGCATATTAAATCACTACTTACATTTATAATAAGCAAACTGCAAGTAATGGTACATGGTGGCCACAAATTTCTCAACAACGAAGCCTCCTATAATGGGTGTCAGGTTACTCTCGCACTGCACTTTGCATGCAAGGACTTCAATATAATGATCTAGAAGGAAGAAAACAACAACACAGGATATGGATAGCGCACAGTGAATTATTATAACCCCTCCCATCGGCTACCCATTAAAGTTTGGCCTTATAAAGCACTCCTGTGTCCTGTGTGTCCGGACCTTGCTGCATGGAAGTACTGAGCATCTACAACTCCACCTGAAGTACATATCAAGTACTGGTACTCGGCCCTTCTGTAAAAATCACTGCAGCCTGGACTTGAAATGTATCAAAGCTGCAATTCCCGAGAACTAAGCAGTTAGGTTTTACTGACACCTACAGGCAGTCCGTGGTGGACGGTTTTACATAGAGTGTTATGGAGTATTGCGTTATTTCCTAACTGTGAACTTAACAGTGCTATCTTTTAAGTTTTAAGAGTCTTTCCAATTCATTAAATTATTCCATGAATAAGGTCCACATGCTGCTGAGTACAACTGTGTCACAGGCAAATACAGCAGGTCATTGCAAAATAAACCTCCAGAGATGGCTGCATTTTGTGCCTGCAGTGTGGATGTTCTAAAAGAGAAGACAGACATGAATATGCTGCTCACTACAGAACAATTTTCAGCCAGAAATGTTTATGTTCACAAGCTTACCCGGTCTACAAAAGCTTGCTACAATGGGATAGGACTAGAAGCGATCTTATCTTCAAGAAAACACATTCCGAGAAAACCTTCCATCAAAGAATTACAAGTGTTTTCGGATGTATAACATTAGACAACAACACTGAACAGAAATCTTTTAAAGCCTTAGTTTCCCTGTTAGCCACATTTGGCAGGTGAACACAGTTTATCTAAGCTTGCGCAGCAGGTCTGTGACCAAGGTAAAAGAACAGCAAAGACCTCTTCCCGTTTTTATCTCTGACAACTCCTCACATGAAGGATGCCGAAGCTAACCACAAATGATTGGCCAAATGAAATTACCAGACCCGTCTTTTACGAGAGCGGTGGAGCCTCCACACACAGCAGCGTTCAATTCCAGCCAGCATTGAAAGTCAGAGACACAAGTCCCTCAGTGAAGCGATCCCATGCAATGAGGACAGCTGGCTCATTGCTCAGGGATAAATATGTACCTGGTGCAATCACCAAATATTTCTGATTAACAGTTTTTGCTACATCTACTTTCTGCAGCAAAAACCTCAGAGGCAGAATATATCGCCCTGGAGGAAGAGCACAGTTCAGCCCAGGCAGTGCAAGTACATTTGAATTTTCTTATCTCAAGAACAAAATATTTGAAATGCATGCACATGGCTGTGATGACATCATGCAGTAACTCCTACCTTTCCTTCTCACCACTACTGCTGGGAATTGTCCTTTCCTTCCAAGGAGGAAGAGGAAGGATGACAGCAAGTGCCAATCACAGCTGAGCATGGACGCTGTACTCTTTACAGTGGCTTGGGGGTTATCCTGATGTCAGGGCTCTAACCCACCGGGGTCAGAGCTTTACCCCCTGTGATTTGACCTTCACTCCTTGTCTGCTGTCCTAGGCACCTGCCTGCTTTGCCCAAGAGTAACGTGTGGCTTGCAGAATAGCCTGCCATAGCTGTTCCACGTCAGCTGTACTGGTGCATACCATGGTGAGACACTGTGGAGCTGCTTTTGTACTTTACATTTATGTATCAACATATTGCACAAAAGTTTCCCCTCACCAACATATCTGACGGTGTTAGGACAAAAAGTTGGGCTGGTTTTCCTTCTGGAAACTTGGAAATTCTGGTGCATTTTTCATGTTTTTAAGCTTGTTGAGAAAATATGCAGGCATTCTCCACACAAATATTATGAACAACACTGAGCCCAGAGCACTGGAGAAATTACTTGTTTCTTTCTCTACCAAAGAGCATAGAAAATGTGTATTGCCATTTTGACAACAATCAAAAAAGGTGGTGTCCCTTTTCCTTTGCAAAGCAATGGATTTTTTTTTTAAGCTACATACTTAAGAAAAAGAAAGCTTATCTGTTAGTAAAAATCTGTAGGAAAGACGAAAAATAGGCAACAGAACCTTGTCATATTTATGAGAAAGGAGATATATATCACCAGGCATACACAAACCCCAAAGCAGATTTTGAAGGCAAGCTAACCACTGACCCTCAAAGGTAGCCAAACTGATATTGAAAAGATGGTCAAGAGACCTGTCTGGATAACCATTGCTAGATGGATGGAGTAGTTGTTATTACGTACACATCTGCCTTATTCTGACACGCACTTAAATTTCCATGTTAACGTAAGAACTCTCTGTTCTGATTTTCTGGCAGCCTTCATTTATGTTACAGGGATAGAAAAAGAAAAAAAAAGGAAAAAAAGTAAACCAGAACTCAAGCAGTTTTCAGTGAATCTAATAAACTCATATTGGCTCAAACTGAGCAGGGGGCACCATGTGCATTTCACACTGCAAACTGAGGAACAGGACTTTGGTAGCCAATCCTATGGATAAACTGAAATGCGCTTTTGGGACATTTTTCCTTACTATTTCCTAAACACCCACCTGCAATGGAGAGATAGAAGTCTTTAAAATCTTTGATCTCTCGGGAGCCTTCACAGGCTGCTGTACAGTCATCATAGGTTTTGAAGAAATCAGGAAGAGCCAGCTCCATGTCCGAGATAGATGTTCTCCAATTCTCACCGTTGTATGCTCTCACAGCTCTCACAAAGAGATTCTGAAAAATTGGCAGGAATGAAAACCAGCAGTAACTGATCTGTGGAAAGCTGTGTGTAAATTCAAATTCAGTTAATGATGTCTCTGCTTTTTTGGATTACTGTATAAGCTGTTATGCAACTAATGTGAGGACAACAGATATAGATGACTAATGGATTTTACCGGAGTACGTAATTCCATTTCAGATCAACAGAACAGCCTGCTGGACAGTGTGATTGTAAAGCACGGGTTTTGACAGACATTTTCAATGGAATCTTAAACCCAAATGTCCGAGTTATTTTAAGCTGTACTGCTACAGCACTCAGGCATTTGAATAACTTGCTGCACCTGCTTAGCTCCAGTAGTGATCTGCATGTAGTACCTTTCAGGTATGCCACTGTCTGTGATTTCCTGTGACTTATGGAACAGTGAAAAGCATGAGAGGTGAGAATTACTGAATGCATCAAGAAGGCAGAACAGAGATGATGGAGGAAGACAGCAAGAGGGAAAGGAGAGTAAGAACTGAGAACACACAAGCAAACGAGATCCTTGAATCTCGCACAATAAGAGTAATAGAACAGTTCCAAAAGACCAGACTGAATAAAAAGCATACCTCATAAGGCTTTGTCTCCAAGTCTTTAATATGCTCCTCAGCATCAGGTATGCTCTTATAGTAGGCCATATTTCTTTGCATCATTTCATCATCTGGATGCTTCAGAAGAAATGTGTGAGCTGCTGCAATAGCTTTTGGAAGATTATTAGCCTAAACAGGGATGGGGAGAGGAGGAAAGGGGGGAAAAAAGGTTAATTGGAAAAAAACAGTTTAAAGTTTCCCAGTTTTTGTCAATGAACTTTCCTGCAGACTCTATATTCCCAAACTTACTTCTACTGAAACCACAGCCCCAGCAGATACAACGGCACAATAAGACTGATACAATTCTTCTCAGTTTTACTCCTAGCTGCATCACTAGGAACATTTTTTTTTTCATTTTAAAAGTCTATTATCATGGCAAATAGCATAGATAATGATTGCAAATCAAAAAGCAGACTTTTTTTCCCTCCCCTCTCCCCTGTTCATAAAGTTGACAAGGCACAAGATTATACTGTTGCTCCTGTGTGGAATTAATCAGCAATTACTGATGCTAATCTATGGCTACTGGGCAGGAGTCATCACTTACCATGTTTACATGGTGTTTATGTTGCTAGCAGCCCAGAAGACAATATTACAATAATATATCTTCCCGATGGTGTTATGAAGTTACAGCAAACAGCAGGGACTTGCTCAGTAATTGTGTCCTAATGTACCATGTGATTTTCTGTACTCATTTTTAAACTAACTTTAAACCCTGTTAGAGATACTTTGTGAACTATGTATTCCTCATTAACAACTGCATGTGCCAAATACATATGTACTTCAGTGTCCACAGATTTATATATTTTATATACATACATATTTTTATAAACTATATAGTATGTACAGACACATTTAGGAAGAGTGAGAGACCAAGTCCTAAGTATTTTTGAAATGTTAAAACCTTTTCCCTTGTAAGCTAAGAACCATACCAACTCATTCAGTGTATTGATGTGTAGGCGATATACTTCCACCTCACATCTGAAATAGCTTAAGGAAGTGTACATATAAAACTATGAGTAAGGATCATGAGCACGTATGCACATGCACTCTTCTTTTGCCTCCATAAAAGGTACCCTTTCATTTCAGAAAGAAACCTGAGAGATAACTGCACCAAAGAAAAGACTTCCACCCGAACATGAGCTCTCACTGCTGTGCCGCTATAAGTGTCCCGGCACTGGAACTCTGCCAGCTGCCCTTCCTGGCTGTCCCAAAACTATGCGCTTCCAGTCAGCCCAGGCAGTGCTAAACGCAAAGGGAAATCTCAGCTGCACTTTCGTCAAATGCCTGGTTTCTTTTGTGCTTTATATTTTAACCCTGTTTGTTGGTAGGCAGACAGGTCTCTCATTTTTGCTTAGTCCATAATTCTCTCTTAGTTTCAATTTTAACTAATTAAAAAAAAAAAGCTTTTGTAGAAACACATTCCTAAGTGAACTCAGTGGCTACGAGAAAGCTCCCTCCAGAGGAGCAAGCAACAGCACTGAAACATCTACTCCCAGGATCTAAGACGTGGCAAAATTTCACTGTTGAACCCACCTGAATAAACACACGGTCACTCTAAAAAATGACGTAAGGAGTTTCCCTCTCCCTTCTGCCTATATTATAAATGCTGTTGGTGGGGTG
>VUYV01000223.1:978674-1037647 GCA_008711295.1 Anarhynchus alexandrinus
GGGGGGGGGGGTGGTGGTAGTGGTGGTGGTGGTGATCGCCGGGGTCGCTGCCCGCGGGAGGTGCGATGCTCCCAGCTGTACTCCTGCCGCCGGTTAGACCCCGCTGTGAGAAATAATCCATTACAAGGCAATTATTACTATATTATTAAGCAACCCATATGGGGGAGGGGGGGGGGGGAATCGAGCTGCGGTTACCTGATACCGACACTCCATTAGCAGATCCCATGGGAAAACTTGCTCTTCCTGTGGTGTGTGAGAGGAGGGAGAGGAGTTTTTCCTGTTCTGCCCAGGTTCAGCTTCGACTCTCTTGTTGCGGTTTTGTCTAGTGGCACGCTGTACCACTGCCTAACCAGGGGCCTGGGCAAATCCTTAGTCTTTGCAGTTGTTGTGGGACTGTGCCTTGTCACTTACACCTGGAGTTTGCAGCAGAGTGTCAGTATTGTCTTGATAGATGTTGAAATTGAATGATGCTCTGGTGGCTAAAGCTGTGTGAAAAGTAGCACAGCCTCATGGGATACCTTTATCAAAGGGAAGTTTGGGTGACAGTAAGTATGGCCTCTAAGGGGTGAGGTTACGGCTGAGACAAAATTCTGAAGGTGGTGAGTAAGAAGAACGGAGAACCAACAGCCACCAAACTGGGTAGTATTAGAAGAGGGGCACTTGGTGGATTTAGTAATTAGTTTAAAACAGATAAAATACTTCAAAAGTACACAGCGAACTTCAGGAATTTGCTGCTATGGGAGATTGTAGAGCAGACAGTATTTAACAGATTCCAGAAAAGGATTAGCCAAATTAAAATACATCAGGTTCATAAACAACATCCAAAAATAACTGGGCAAGGATTTGCCTAACGTAACAGCTTTGCCCACTGGAGGAGTATGAAGGAAGCAGACCACAGACAGTGGCCAGGGTCATGTTGTTTCTTTAAACAGCATTTCTTATTGCTGTTGTCCATATGGAGTATGGCCTGGTGTGTAGAGGAACTGTGGACTCAAACCAGTAGGGCATTTCTTATACTCTTATCTGCCTAGCTTTGTTTATTTTCTGTAGAGTCATGTGTAAAATAGCACTGTTTTTTAAGAGTAGCGTTGTAACAGTTGAGAGGGCCTGAGGAACTGAGGCTGGGAGGCACAATTTCTCTATCAACGCGCAGTTCCCTGACCAAGCAATGAGGAAGGGGTCTTCTTAAAACTTGGTCCCGTCCTCAAACTATAGGTGGGTTCTGTCTTCACAGAAGCATTGATGTTCTTTTAAATTAGCTTGGGAAAGTATACGCTGCAGATAAGCAACCTGGCAGACTTGGGTTTGTAGACTTCTGGGCTCAAGCTTGTTGCAGAGCCCTACAAGGCTGCTTTCATGCCCTAGTTCTGAGATATTTTTGTCTGTAATGATTGCTTACTTTTTCTCTAGTTAAGTGTGGACTAAAAGACAGGAAGTGTTTTGAAGGCCATGCAGTGACATACGCTTACTTAAAATTAGGTAGTTTGTTATCTCAAACTTTGTCTCTATTGTATGTTATGAAAGACTATCCAAACTTTTTTTCAACTATGGTTAAAATAAAACAGGTTTATTTTAAATAGTAACGTGCAAACCAGGCACGAGTGGAAATGCTATGAACTGAGAGCAAAACAGGGAATTCCGGTACGATTCAAGCATAACTAATGCATGATTATTTATTTTCAATCTGGCAGCAGAGGTGCATTAGACTTAGTGCTCCCTTAACTTTTAGAGGAGCACAGTGTGTGATGTTTTAATCCCTTTTCAATTTAAGTGCATCCTGGTAGACCAGGATATCCTGAAATAGGTGTTGAGTCTTGGGAACTATACATGCAGTGGAAGTGAGCAGGAATTGAGTAGCAAAACACAGTGTGGGTTTCACTGGTTCTACAGATTTTGAGGACTTTGGGGAAGTCTTACTCACAACTGGAGGCAAGGATATCTGCCAATATCATTGCAGTTTCTGGGACTGCAGTTGCATCTGGTAGCTATTCCAGTGGGGATTACACTGCTGCTGTAGTTACTTGTTAGTAGAACTGTTGCATTGAGTAAGAATGATGTAGGATACCTGGTTTTGAAATGGAGCCAACTGCTTGGGAAGAAGAACAGAAAACATGTGTGCTACCTTGACAGCAGAAGCAGCTTAGTCACAGAACGCATGTGGGGTTTACAAATACTATAATGATTGTTTGCAAATATTATAGTGATTGTTTCCAGCACTCACTGTATCATTGTTATGATCTATTGCCATCTACTATAAGGAAGTCTTAATGAGGAAATGACATATTAAAAAAAAAAGGTGGGGGGAGGAGGAATTGCTGAGGAAGACAGGCAGGGAGCTTGGAAGTGGGCTGCCAGAATCCAGTGTTTTCAGTTGTGTGATTTATTCCACATCAGGAAATCTCCTCCCTGTCTTTATAATAGTGATTCTGCATGACCCAGTGTCCTGGGTAGTATGTACAGAGTAACAGTTCTTTATTGCAGTCTGGGAAAAAGGGAATGTGTGTAATATTTTAAAACGGCTGATACTGGTTCCTGGTTGCAGGCTTCGTTGATCCAAGGCATCCCTTCATAACCACAATATTGCCTACTGGAGACTTCTGCAGAACAGAAGGGAACGATCAGGAAGCAAAGATGATCTCCTTCAAGCAACTGCCTCTTGAAGCAAAGGCTGCAGTGGCTGCAGGAGTGATTTTCTTCTCCATGATGCTATCGCGGAGTTATCTGGCAGAACAGCTCGAGCTCAGGATGCGGCGTTGGCTTCTAAGGCTGCAGATGGCACTATTTGCTAATGCGCTCATGTTGATAGGATCTCTTCATGTTTGGAGAAGCACAGTCACCACGTTTTCCAGATCTTCAGCTGCCAGCTCCTTCTGTTTCATGCCGTGGAAAATAGCTGTGTTCATGTTTCTAGCTTTGGCTCATTCGAGCTTCTTTACGCTGCTATTTCTTGTTGCAGAAGAGCCCTATTTCTTTTCTTTAGCTGCTTACACTTGCCTGGGGGCCTATATCATTCTTATCTTCTTCCTCTTCACTCTAGGCTCTGTAGAGCAGGCTTACAAGTTCTTGGCTGGGAGAGGTGCTAAGGCAGGTACTGGCAACAAGAACAGCAGAACAGCTATGAAACCAGTTTTGGCAGTTATGCTGACTGTTGTGCTGACTATTGTCGGGCTGTTAAATGCTTCCCGGCCTCCCACTGTGAATTCAGTGGAGGTTCCAGTTCACAAGCTGCCCTCATCAATGAATAATCTGAAAGTGGTGTTGCTTTCAGATATCCATCTGGGGCCTACAGTTGGGAAGACCAAGCTTGCTATGATTGTGAGAATGGTTAAGGCTTTGAAACCAGATATCACTGTGATTGTTGGGGACCTGACTGACTCTGAGGCAGAGATCATACGACCTGCTGTTGAGCCTCTTGGAGAACTTAACTCCCCTTTGGGGACTTACTTTGTCACAGGAAACCATGAGTACTACACATCAGATGTTAGCAACTGGTTTGAGCTGTTAAAATCGTTTAACATTCAGCCACTCCATAATGAGAACGTGAAGATTGTTTCACCGAAGAGCACTGATGACTGGTTCTGCCTGGCTGGCGTTGATGATATTGAAGCAGATGTATTGCGCTACTCGGGGCATGGCATGGATTTAAAAAAAGCTCTCAGAGATTGTAGCAGTGAGCATGCAATAGTGCTGTTAGCTCATCAGCCGATTGCTGCAAAGTGGGCCCTTCAGGAGAGACCAGACATAAATTTAATTCTCTCTGGCCATACTCACGGAGGGCAGATGTTCCCACTAAATGCTGGGGCTTATTTTCTGAATCCCTTTTTTGTTGGCTTGTACAAAGTTGGGCAGAACACCTTTGTCTACGTCAGCCCGGGGACGATGTACTTTGGAATACCCATGAGGCTGGGCAGCAGAGCTGAAATAACGGAGATAACTCTACGTTCTCCTTGAGGACCTTTCCATTTGACAGACTTCTACCATCCTTTTTGGTCAGTATATTGGCTCTTCTGCTTTGAAAGCAAATCCTTTTTCAGGGAAGCCAGAGAAGATGTGTTAGGGTGGACTTCAGCAGGTTCTATTAAGTTTGAGCAGAAAACGCTAACTGTATCTTGACCTTATGAAACTAATTGGGGGCATGTTAAAATACTCAAGAAATTAATTCTTTGAGTTCATTATTATTGAGGTTCTGCACTTAAAGATAACACTGGTGTCATGGAGATAATGTGTGTCCTATGCGTGTTTAGTAATACCTGTGTCCAGCAGCTACTTCCTGTTCCACTGTTTATTATCCATCAGGCAGCTGTCTTATCAAATCTCGGACAGGTGAAGTTCTGATCTCTTGCAGTGAAGTCACTCATGCATGTTTTGTGGAGCAGACCACAGAATGTCCACGGAGTATGTAAACGCTGAAAGCCTTATGCTAGAATTGTTACGGGAAGGGAGTAGTGTGGTTTTTTTTTGGTTTGTTTTTTTAATTGAAGCTGGGTATCTTTATCCTGCTGTCTGTCTTCAGCATGCATTAGGGCTTCCAGTCTGAGCTGCTTACCAGTACAGTAAAGTGCCAAGTATCAGTTCCTGAAATTCATGTTTTTCCAGTTAAAAAAAGGGAGAGACTGATATCAAAGGGTGAAAGTAGCTGTCTTTCTGCAGGCATTTTCCCCAAAATAACGGGGCATCTAGTAATTACTTCCTGAAAATAGCTCTAATAAAAGCAAATGAGAAAGAAAACTCATAATTAACATAACTTCTGTTGCTGTCTGAGCATACAGTACCTGCTGATGTAAAGCACAAAATCCAAAGCTGAAATACTCAGTCTCTTTTCTCTTCATTCTGTATTTTTTGTTTATGCTTAGCTTCTCTTCTGTGATTTTTCTCTTACAAGAGTAAGAAGATGGTATTTGAAAACAATGCAGATAGGTTAATACTTGAATTTTGTTTAAGGCTTTAATATTTCGAGTAAACTGTGTCCTTTTGAAGAAGACTAAACTCTGCAGCAGGTGACTTTCCTTAATAGCATTTGCGCATCAATGTCCTGGTTGGCTGATAGGCACATAGCAGAATAACTGCTGCAGGATGATAAAGGATGGAGAAGTTCCCTCTACCTTTCCTAGAAGGGCTTAACACAAATTAATATCATTCTGGGAAATTTGAGAGGTTAGAAAATATTAATAAAAACATTCTTGCTTCCATATCTTTGTGTTCATCTAAGAAATCCAGGATGTAAATTAATATGTGTATATTGTCCAGGCTGATGAAAGAATTTATTTCTGTACATCTTCCTCTCTCCTCCCCTTCCACCTCAGTGGTGTTGTATGAAACTCCTTGAACACCACAAGTCAGGGGATTCTGACTCTGAGGCCTCCAGCTGTAGCTGCAGAGTCTCCCTTGCTCTGCATTTCTGCCCACCAGTACCTGGTGGTCTCTCAGGCAGACCTGTGTGGCATGAGGCAAAAGAGATCAGTGCTTACACAGGAGGCTGAGGACGGCAAGACCAGAACTGCAGTGTTCAGTCTTTTTCTGCCTTCCTGTGTGATCCTGAATCAGACACGCTTATGTTTTATTCTTCAGCTCCTGTTCTTGTTTTGCAGGAGCTGTGTGGAGGTGTATTTAAAGAGTACCATACGCTTTGTAAAGTTGAGTTTTTCTAGAAGTGAAATTTTGAAGTTTCACTTCATCCACTCCCTTCAGCCCCAAGCAGAGTTTCTAACTGCTAAGCTGTTTTTGTATCCTGTTTCTCTGTACAAACATCTTGCATTTTTACTTGCAAGAATATTGAGAAATACTGTAAATGTGTCATATGCGCTGGAAGGTTGGTGGAAGAGCTGGAGAAGTCAGTCTTCTTTTAGTCTGAAAACTGAACACCTGACCAGCCAGGCTCTTTACTTGCTGGACTAGATAATTTCTGTTTTCCAGCACCTATAATTTTGTAAGCTTTTTTTATGCTTGTGCAATAATATCTGCTTAAGTATCCTAAAGTTTCCACATGTATTTAACACTGCTCACTGCCCGCATGTGGTCCTTCTGATGTTCTTGCCCATCGGTGGCTTAGTGTCAAATGGTCTTATGTAGAGTGAATCTCGATAGTCTTGATACCCTCTGTTTACCTATCAACATGCCTTCAGTTAAAAACTGTCTTCTGGGTTTAGTAGTGCAGAGTGTTCCCTTTAGGCCAGTGATCCAGGAGGAGAGCTTTTAATTTGTTACGCTGAGGGTTATTACTGTGTTAAGACGACTGTTTAGCTCATTTCCTTATTGGGGAAGTTTTTGTGGGACTGGTTTTAGATGGCATTGGTTTCCCAGTGAGTTGCTAGTATTATTATTTTTTTTTTCTCCTACTGTTTTTATTTCTCTCCTCATTCTGTCCAAATGTGTGCAGAAACCTAGCTGAAGTAGTCCTTCAGTCCCAGGGAGGCATAGATGACTTCTTCATTACTTTGTAAATGCTCCTCTTTGAAGATCTTAGTGTATCCTTTTAGGAACAGATACACATCCTTTTAGGAGTGGTCATATTATCATTTCATAAATTTATTGAGTTCTCTCAATGTAATTTAGTTCTTGGTTTTTTTTTTTTCTTTAATTCCCTCCCTCTGAAAGCTTGTTTGCTTGATGATTAGTTTTCACTTAAAATATTTTCGTTTTGTGCCAAAGCACTGCAAAGCCTTTTGCTATTTTGCTTTTTTAAAAAAAGTATGAATGGAAGGTATTCTAGATCAACTTTGTTTTTGATAGTATGAGGAATGAACCTTTTCTAAAATCTCTCTTAAGACAGCAATCCCTAATTGTCCTTTAAGGCTTTTCCTATACTTTTTCCAATTTGACCTGAATGTGCATGATTTAGACGCCTGTTCAGTATTCCAGATGAAAAAAATAATTGCTGTGCTGCTTATTTTGTAATTTTTTTAATATTTTTTTGTAATTTTTTTTTTGTCTGTATGGAATGTGTTTGATCTGGAGAACTTAACTAAATGAGTATGTATTTCTTCCTATAAAAGGCCAGTTCATTGCAGGGGGGAGTTTATCACTGTCAGAATAATACCAGAATAGAATAGTATCATCACTTTGTGAAAATTATATTTATTACATTATATAATCAGTATAGAGTGGATTTGAAAATATGTAAATTGTGGTATAACAAATGCTTTAAATGTTGGGATTTAATAAAACTTTATTCACTTATCAAGAAAGATGCCTCTAACGACCTTTTATTTTGTACCAATATTTATTGGAGCAGTACATAATGAATAGTTTAAACACACTAATTCTATTTACCAACAAAAAGCTACTGACGAGAAATCTGACTAGTTTTGGAAAATGTTATACCCACACTGCTAAGTGAGGCATGGTGGAAAGTGGGAAAGGTAAGGCCACTATTAAATTTGCCTGATGTCTACTACGGGGATGAAGTGCAGGCTGAAGAGATGAGGATGTAATGCAGAGAAAAGAATCACTGCAAGGGCAGAGGAAGGGTACTAAGGTTTTTTTGGAAGGAGCAGAAGAAAAGAGTGATTTGTGTTTCTCAATTTTGATACTTAAGCTTTGGGGTAGAGAAAGGGCCTTTAAAGGGGTGTTCTGTGTTTGAATGGTCTACATAAGCAATGCTAGAAGTCTTCACAGGTGGAGGGGTTCACTGAGCATTTGTATCCATATTTGTTTGCTTTCCAAATAAGAAAAAAACCTGTTTTGTAAATTTGGAGAATGAGAGATTCTAGACACTGCTAAATGGTTTTGTGTGCTGAAGCTATGATTTTTTTTTCCTATGCTGAGAGACTCACACATTATAAAATGTTGAAAGAGCATTAAGGTTGCAAAAACAAGTTCTTATTTGATTGAAGAAAGGACAAATTCTTTAGTTCTTCCCTTTCCCCTGCACGTATGTTCTGAGTGTGTAAGATGCAACATTATACCATTGCCTCTAAAGGTCTGAATTTTCAGCTGGGCATTAATATGATGTAGCATGAACGAACTGATGTCCTAAACAGTGTGCGGTTAGTTTGTGTCTGTTGAATCTGCTTACCAAACTAGCAGACCCACTACCCCATCTAGGGAGCTGCAGGGAATTCATTCCTGCTGCGTATTCACAACTGTGAGTATACCATATTGACAGAGCCAGACATAAATTCATGACAAGAACTGTTTTGCTTTTGTCGCAAGCCCTGATCTGCAAGCAATGGGTAGAGTCATGCACTGACAGTAAAAGGATGTTGAGGAATTGATTATGAAGGGAAGTCTGTTTACAATGGGCAATGAATGAGGTGAATCAGAGTGGGAAGCTTCCTCCCTCTCCTCACCCCCATAATAGTACTCTATCAGGAAGTGCATGTGTGAGAAAGGTGATTTACAGTTATGGTGACATCTTTAAAAGTGTGGCCTTTAAATGGTAACCAGTTCAATGATGATCACTTTCATAATTAATATGTTATTTTCATTGTTTTATTGTTTTAAGAAATTCTTGTTTCTCTGCCAGAGGTGTCTGTCCCATGACGGTAGAGCTATTTAAATGGTTGATTCACTGTTCAGCATCTCTCAACAGTCATCTGGCATATATGGAGCAAGTGTCTTTTCTGTAGACCTCTTGATGTGGTTAGTCTAATTGAGGAGGCTAAAATCCTCTTTCAGAGGGGAAAAACCAGCAATTTATTTTGACTCTCCTCCTTTATTTCCAGGTTTAATGGCCTTTTAATGTGCTTTATTTCCTAATGCTTCTCTTTTTTTTTTTTGTTATTGCAGAGTTGTGTTGCTGCACCTGACTTCTGAGTTTCATTTAGTCATGATCATTTTGAAACACTCGGTTCTGCATTAATGCTGCAGCTTGTCACAATGCTGTAGAATAAAAAACATCCAAAGAATGTGAAACATCTGCTTTGATGTTCCTTAGGGTGAATGGTTTCCTTAGAGGATGGATACACACAGTACAATTCCATCCTAGTGCAGCATGCCCAGGAATCAAGAAGCAGGTTATAAATTAAAGATCAGCAAAATGTCACTTAGATTTGAATTGAAAGGAATGTAAGCAGATGGTAATACCTGTGCATCCTCTGCAGTGGTTTACTTGAGGTTTAGCAGCCTGGAGTTTACTACAACAAAGTAATTTCCCAGGGAGAATCCCAACCTTTGAGTTATTTTTGTTCCAGAGCAGTTGGTTTGTATTTGTTAGGTCTGTAAGGGCCTGATTTTTTGGACACCTGGCACATCCATACCTTTATTTATTCAAGATTTATTTCAACTTTCATGGAACTCTGTGAAGTAATGTTAAGAACGGGTCCGTGTTTGTGGGATCAGGGCTTAAATAGCTTCCCCTATGCAATACTTTAGTCGCTTGCAGTTCTTGTTTCCCTGCCAGCTCAGGGCTGTATCTTCTCACATCTGTTATTACATGTCCACCTCACAGACGATTTCACTTGTTCACTGTTGGTGGAATGTTTTGTATTGCTACGTGCATTTATGATGTTTTCCACAACTTTATTTTAGGCTTTCTGTGAAGAAGTGCTTTTATTGTAGTTGCGACACACTGTAGTTTTCCACCTCCTTGGAGTTTGTAGTCTTCAAATGTTTGTAGAGTGTTATCTCACTCAGTTGCTCCATTTAATGGCAGTCTAGGGATAGGCATGTTTACTCAGCAATTTCGTCCTCCAGTTTTCAAGAGAGTGTGTTTTTTCTTTGTGCTGTTGTTCTCGTGGCCTGTGACACGTTGCATTGGCTCCTTTTTGCTGTTTTGTTGTACTAAGAGTATGATCTTGGTTGGCAGTTGTGTCCAGTTGTTGGCCAGGAGTCTCAGTACTTGCAACTTTATGGTTGTACGTCTGCTGTAATTTACTTCTTCCATTCCTTTCTCTTTACCTGTAGTTGTACGCACTACTGTAACAAAATTGTTCAGCAGTTAACAGAAAGAAGCGGTTTCATGTGAAGGTTCTTCAAAACTATGTGTGGTCTGTTGGTCCCTACTTAGCCTTTGGACAAATTTCCTCAGATGATGGATGGCTCTTGTGTAGTGGAGGTAATCTGGGGTTGTATGGCGGTCTATGTCTTTCTTACCTTTCTAATTTCATCGCTTTTGTTTCGTGGAATCAATTTCCTAACTACTATGCCCCATTCTCAATATGGGGCAGGCCAAGGCTCACCTTTTCAAGAAAAAGGCCAGCGTCCTTCAACGTCTTTTAATTTATGCTATTAAAAGGTGTGTTTCATTTGGACTAGTGTAATATCCATTGAATCATGAGGTTTGTTTGGTTGACTTCTGACTTTATTTTCTGACAGGTTTGGAGAAATAACTGATTACAATTGCTGCGTGGGGATATTACTTCATAAGTCCCTACTGATCTTTTATTGAAGCTTTAGGCTTTTTTTTTTATGTGCTCAGTAATGAATCTAATAAAATGCAAATGCAAAGTCCTAAAACATGAAGACAACCAACCACCTGTTTAGTGGTGTGTGGAGGACAGAAGTAGTGCAGGTGACAGGGATGCCAAAGATACTGAGAGATGTAGGGTGTTAAGATTTGTTAAAAAAATTCAAAGTTAAAGGTTCTTAAAGGCATAGGACCAGGCACTTAAAAAAAATATTCTGTTTTTCTTGTTTTTTAACTAGCAAAAGAAGTACTGCTGTTGGTCATAGTAGTTTAAATCTTACTAAGATCATAGGCTCACTTGAGAGTAATCCCGTGCTCTTGAAGTTAAGGTATTTTTCCTATGGCTAGGGAGTACATGTTTTTATTCTTAATTTACCTGCTTCTTTTTTTAAAGTTCACTGCAAAACTGTTGAAAGTAGGACTTTCTTCAAAGATGACTAATCTTTAGTGACTTACATAAATGTATGCAGTTCGCCAGACTGATCTATCAAACAGTTTTATACTTACTAAGCTTTCAAACCTGCATGTATTGGTGCCCTGGAGTATTTAGAATGTGGTATTTGCTCCTCAAAAGCTCCCAACTGGCTTTTGCTTCTAGGCTTGAGCGTGACGTTAACTTCAGTAATTTGAAGCATTGAGTGCAAAGCATTGGCACTCATCAAATCTCCCCTAACTAATTCCTCATCTTTTGCACTGGTGTAGTAAGCATCTGCAACATGTATAACTGTAGAAAAATGGTACTATATACTCGTTAAAAGTGGAGAATGCATGTGGCATATATTGGTGTAGTAGCGAATCCTGTCATTGCTGAGTGGTTGGCAGATAGATGTATTGTAATCCCTTGGTGTGTTAGGCTCAGGTGGGCTATGTGTAGCTAGGGCAGAGCCATTCACCATCAGTTATTTTAACACCATTGTACCTTCTATTGTGGACAACCCACAGATGTTGTATAGACTGTTCTCCATGTCTTTCAAGGCAGAAAAAGATCATATTGTGTATTTTTCTTTATTTTTTTATTTTGTACACAGAGTATACCCCAGAGGAGTTTTGGGATTGATTATGACTGCGGCTGCTTTGTCAAGGATGGGAAACCTTTCCGTTACATCTCAGGTAGCATTCACTACTCACGGGTGCCCCAGTATTACTGGAAAGACCGCTTGTTGAAGATGAAGATGGCAGGACTTGATGCCATCCAAACGTAAGTAGCTGTTGACTTTCAAAGTGATTTGTAGTTCTGGGAGATGTGTGAGAAGTAGTTAAGTGGAATGCTACCATTGATTTATTAATTTTTAAGTAATAGGTGAGAAAGCTCTGGAGAAGTGAATGGTGGTACAGGATGACCTCTAACAGCATAGACTAGGACAACTGGGTAGGTTATAGCTAACAGTGCACTTCCCTGCTGCTAGGCAACACATCTTGCTTCACATCCAGGAGTGCAAATGTAACCTGAAATAAATTGTTGGACTGTGAACTTTGGCAACTATGGAACAGTTGTATGTGCCCTGCCCCTGCCAAGGGCATTGTAATCTCTGGTCAAAAGGCAGACGACGTGAGAGGGGACAATAACCTCTTAATACAGTCTAGGTTGTATCACCTTGATGCCTTTAAAATATTGGCAAATGCTGCAATAATATTTAAAGCAATTTCACCAGGGGTGTTTAAATTTAGAAAAGTCATGGGGAAGTAGGTTTACTTTCAAACAACAACAACAAAAAAGTTTAAACAGCTTTCAGTTGGATGTACCAAACCTTTAGTCCATCCTTCTTGTCTTTCCTACCTGGTTGTGCACTTATTACAACAGGTGAAGCACAGATTAAAAAAAAAAATGCAGCTTACTCTTACTTTTGCCAAAGTTTCCTTGACAAGGGAAGAGGAGTGGTAGAAAGGTGTAAGGCACAGTCTTTTCAAGTTATGGTTGTAACTCCCAAATGTTTTTGTTTTTCTTTCCTAAATCGTTACAAGGCTTAGAGCTTCTCTTTGAAACAGCCTGCTTGTGTGCTATGGACTGCCAGACAGTGGTGGTTCTGGCAGTGCAGAGCCTGTAGGCTAGGGCGCTTTCCTCAGTGGGAGTGTTGCACCATCTCTCCTTCCCCTCCCTTGAAATCTTTGTTTTGTTAGACCTGCAAGTTGCAGGGTTGCCTTGTACGCTCGAGGAAGTGATTAGTAAGGGCTACTACGTGAAGAACAGATGGCAGGGAAAGAAAAGTTGCTTTTTCTTTCTTTTTTTTTTTTTTTTTTTTNTTTTTTTTTTTTCAAATTTAGGTTTCTCTATTTTTTTGGATGTCTTAAAACTCTTCCTTGTGTTGTAATGTAGTGACTTTTTGGTGGGTATTTTTTGTTGTTTTCTAATAAAGCAAGCAAGTTCTGTCTTCCCTCACATAAGAACAACGGGATTAAGTAACACACTTGCTCGGGACAGAGTTGCTGGAATTGCCCAGGTAATTATTTTTTGCTGCAATAAAAGTAATCTCAAATGGACCTGAAAATTATACCTTTTGATGTCTGGCTTGAAGATCAGCCTCGGTCCTGACAGTGGCTCTGTGACTCCTATGATCCGTAATGTCTCATACTTCCCTTATGTCTCCTGATTTATTTTCCTTGTCCTCCCAACATACATATATCTTCAGTGCCCTCTGTTAATTTCCAGCTTTTTCAAGCAGTCCCTTTTTTTTTTTTTTTTTTTGAAATTGCCTGTTTGTGTCTCTGCTGCATCACTGGTCTTTTGAGATAGGAATCTTTTCTTTCCCATTCCCCCCATCATTGTTGTTTAATGGCAAAATTGTTGCAGCGCTGAGGTTTGGGGTTGGTTGTTTGGTTTTTTTTTTCCCCTGTTGCTTCCTTCTTCCTTTGTTGTCTCCTCCTAGCAAGTTTTTTTTTCCTTCTTTATTTTCTTTTTTTTTCACTTGTTGAGATCTCTTACTCTGTGCTTTACTGTTTTGCATTAGTGTCCTTCTGCTGTGCAGGAAGGAGTGGAGATTGTCTTGTATTGCTGGTGTTAACTGGTCTCTGTTGGTCTTGGGAGAGCTGTTTCTGTTTCTGCATGGAAGGTACGGTACAGGTAGCAAGTGTTGCCCTGTGGTTATGTGACCTATGGCATTAGGTGTTGTTGCTGGATTGCTGATGACAGATAACAGGTTTTTTACAACCTCCTTTTCTTTTTGTGGAGCAGGCTGGGGTTCTTTAACTTTCTCCTCCATCATTGCTTACCTTTGGATTTTTTCTACTGTGGTGAAAGATAGCTCCTAAATGTGTATCTTATAAGGAGAAAGTGCCACTCTGCTTTGCATTTACTACAAGGATCAAATCCATGCATCTTTCCATTTGACACTGATCTCTCTCTTTCTCTCTGGATGCTAAAAAACCAACCAACCAAAAAACGCAAACCACGCACCAAAACCCTTTTGTTTTTCTTTGAAGTTTGCAGATAATCAGGTTTACTGCTGTTGATGATTTAGGATAAAGCAATAAATTTTCATGTTACCTCAAACAACTCTGCTGTGATTTTTGTGTGGTTTTGGTGAAAATGGAAATTGGTCTAGATGATTATTTAGTTGTGTTTTTGTTTTCTCTTCTTCTGCCTACTCTTTCCTGGATCAGTAAAACTATTAGCAAGGGACTGAGATACCAGTTGTGTGAAGTTGTTCTGGAATGGGCAGCAGCATTGCCAGATCTTCTGGCAGAATGCAGTAGTCAGACTGCCAGCCTTCGGGCCACTTCTGAATACTGTGATTTTGCTGCTTAGGGTGTTTCCCATGAAACAGGGAAGGGTCTTGCTGTAATTTGAGGCTTACCCACTTCAAGGGAAACGGGATCCTTGTATTACAGGATTGTCCTCATAAATACCTTGCGGTCAAAGTAAACCAGACCTGCTGTCCTTCCTGTTCTCTGCAGCCTCGTTTCCAAAATACTTGCTATGCCTTGATGCATCATTCAGCTAATCGCTGACTCAGCAGCTCATCTGGGACTCTTGAATGGGTGAAGTCAGTATACGTATATAACCATCTGCACCTGGAAACCTAGAATTATAGAATCATTTAGGTTGGAAAAGACCTTTAAGATCATCGAGTCCAACCATTAACCTAGCACTGCCAAGTCCACCACTAAACTGTGTCCCGAAGCACCACATCTACAGGTCTTTGAAATCCCTCTGGGGATGGTGACTCAACCACTTCCCTGGGCAGCCTGTTACAATGCTTGACAACCCATTCGGTGAAGAAATTTTTCCTAACCTCCCCTGGTGCAACTTGAGGCCATGTCCTCTTGTCCTATCACTTGTTACTTGGGAGAAGACACTGACACCCGCCTCGCTACAACCTCCTTTCAGGAAGCTGTGGAGAGCGATAAGGTCTGCCCTGAGCCTCCTTTTCTCCAGGCTAAACAACCCCAGTTCCCTCAGCCGCCCTTGTGCTCTAGACTCTTTACCAGCTTAGGTGTTCTTCTTTGGACGTGCTCCAGTACCTCAATGTCTTTTTTGAGGGGCCAAAACTGAACACAGTACTCAAGGTGCGACCTCACCATGCATTTTAATACATGATGTTCCACGTGTCTGAGCTCTAGGAAAGATCACCATCTACTTTCACATAGAAGCTATACTGATATGTGAATATTACACCTAAAGCAACACTTGAAGGATATAATCAAGAATGTCTTTAAAATTACAAAATGTTTCACTAAAAACATCTTGAGCAATAAGAGAATATGAGAAAACAGGTGACAGGAAGCTGGATTTTACATTAAAGCTTAAAATATCAAGGCCTAAACATTCCAAATAACAAGTTGAAATTTGATGTTGTTGGTGTGACTTCCCAGAAGGTGGTGGAGCTCCACTCCTGACCTCCGCAGGTCAGGTAGCACATAGAGGCATGTGGTCACACAAGGGTAATTATGCTTTTTTTTTCAGTTCCTGAACTGTGCCAACTAGAAATGAATGCTATCAAAGACACCTGGAAAGGACTGAAAGTTCGTGGTTTGTTTGGGGTTTTTTGGCATGGATGAGATAAACAATTAACCACTAGATGGAGCTAACTATTTACAGGATTTATAGATCAGAGGAGAAGTTTCCCGGAAGAATCGGCAGTTACCTTACAGGCTTAGGGAGAGTTAAAGAATTTTGAGCGTTTTATTTGTTTTACTGTATTTGTTGACTAACGAGCAGAAAACCGTAAACCTGTAGAAACTCCCTTTAAGAAAGAGCTGCTGTTTAGAATCTCTATTAATTAAAAAATAAGCATAATTTACTTTTTCTAAAGATTCATAAATGTGTAATTTAACTAGCATGTATAAAATGGTGCTCTATTATTTATTAAATTAGTACAAGCTATTGGATGTTACACTATTAAAAAAAACACCCATGGTATTAAAGAGAATTATCTTGTACATTAAGATAGTTAAAGTGGGGTTTTGCCTGTTGACATCTCTGAAATAGCAGAGGAAAACTGACTTTTAAGGAAAGGGAAGGTTATAGGATAAAGCTTAGAAATTGCATGTAAATGAAGAGTAAATGCTATTACTCAAGTACAGGAGAAATACCACGTTTCAAGTTTGAAAAAGGAATGTAGCATTCCTTTATAAAGTCATTATTTTGTAGCTAAAGCAGTACAGCATTAACAACTGATTATAAATTTGTACAATGGTATATAGGAATTATACTTGCTAATAATAAGAATTTCGAAGTAAAATGATTTAATTTGAGGTCATTGGTAGCTCTAGAAAATATACTGGGGGATTAAAGTGTGTTAGTAACAATTTTTAGACCACTGTTTAAAATATATTTGTATCGTGATTTATTCTGTAAGAAAGCATTTCACATAATTTTTTTTCCTTCACTTTCTTCCCTTCTTCCCCACTAAAAACTGCTTTTTTTCCCAGCCTTGTGGGGAAGCATGGGACATCAGTTAAAACTGTTTCTGGAAGAATTTTTCTGTCTGCTTCCATCGTGAGCATAAGGGAGGTGGAGAAACCCTTTTGTTCTCACCTCAAACGCTATTAAGCGTGCTTAGACCTTCATACTTGCTTCTAGAACAAGTTCATAAAACTCTCCAATTAGTATATTTTTATAAGTAACAGGCTAAAAGGTGTAGTTAAATTGAAGCTAGAAGGTTTCTCTCATACTTAACCTGTAGTTTACTTACCATTTACAAATAACTTGCTCAGTAGCCTAAAGAGAAAGGAGTATAAGCATTTGTTGCTGAATATAAGCAGTTTCTATAGTAGTATTTTAGGCAGTGAGAAGCTGTTATGAAGTTAATATCTAGTCATCTTTATTTAGCTCACACAGGTGCAGCTCTCTGCTAGAAGCATTTTTCAGTGAACGAGTTGCTGCATCAACATGCCTGTTAATTCCTCCCAGAAAAAGCTTTGTCTCTTACTGCAGTGTCATATTGGTGATTCATAGTCAGATGGTACTTTTCTTGGCACTACCAAAACCTGTTCTTGCTTTGATATGGACTCCTGCAGACATACTGCAAAGTACTAAGCCTTATTTCAGTAATTCTTTCAACGCTTTCTACCATATGAAGTACCTCGAAAGGCCCTAGTGTTACTCATATTTTACTAATCTGAAGACCAGTTCCGCATTACAGATCTCTGGTGTGTGTAGTGCAAACAGTTGTTATTTGGAGTTCTGCTTTAGTCTCAGTTTTCTCATGGAAGGTGATCTTCTCTCTTTATAGGTATGTGCCATGGAACTACCACGAGCCCCAGCTGGGCGTGTATGATTTTTCTGGTGACAAAGATCTCGAGTATTTCCTGCAGCTTGCTAACGACACTGGTTTGCTGGTTATCCTGAGAGCTGGACCTTACATCTGTGCAGAATGGGACATGGTACAGCCTTTTGTAACAGTTATCTCATTTCTAGGGTAAATCTAATGCAAATGTTTCTGTCTTAAAGTAGACAAACATACTTGCTGTATCCTTGGACAAGACTCTTGGTTTAGCGTATAAAATCCATGCATCCTAAGTGACTTATTACAATGCAAGCTTACTTTGTATTTGTTTTTTATTGGGAATTATTACTTGTAGAAAATCAATCTTCAGATCTCAGTATATGTTTTGATAAAAAGTTACATTCTTAGATTTCCTAAAAATGGTCACTGAAGTGATTCCCTTTCTTTTCCCAGGGAGGTCTTCCTGCATGGCTGTTGGAGAAGAAATCTATTGTTCTCAGGTCTTCCGATTCAGGTAGAGGCATCAAAAAGGACGAGCAAAAATACACTTTACCGGCAAGGTGACTTGCTGTTTGAGGCCATTACTAGATAATTCATATTTCACCTTAAGTTATTTTGTGAGTGACATCTTCAGTACTTTTAATAAGCAGTGTGCATTCAAGAAGTATATAGAACGAACAAAGTAGGGTAGAAAGTTTCCAAGGTATTGACAAGTTTCATGAAAATTGATGCCAAGAGAGAAATCATTGTCACCATTGAGGAAAAAAAACAGGTAGCTCTGAGCTTTGAGGTTTTTCGATTTTGCAGTGGCCAACTGGACACTCGTCATGAGGGTCCTTTCTGGCTGGTCAGTGTGCTTGTAATTCCAGAACTAGTTACAGCATTCTTACATGCTACCTGGTCATGGACTGGACATGGAGGGATAAGATGAGACAAGAGATTAATGTGGTTATTGGAGTCTTTATTAGGAGACAAAGATATATATCTGACATCAGTTCTGCTTCTGCTCATTATGGGATAAATTATCTATTTAAAAAAAAATAGTACACATCACAACATTTGAATTTGTTTTCCTGTTGAAATGTGTTAGGACAACCTGTGTGAGACATATTGGAGTCTCTGTGGTGATTTTCAAAGTTTATCAGTATTTAGATGTTTTATTTTTTAGTAAACTGTACTGGAAGCTGATGTTTATGAACAAGTATAAGAGCACATCTGTTCATTAAATGCTGTTCTGTTATACTCTACATATTTAGAACACTAGGTAAAATCTACCCATATATAATTTAAAACAACAACTAGAAAAAAGCAGAAAAGTTGCGAAACTTTTATACTTTGTGTATCACAGATTACCTGGCAGCAGTAGAGAAATGGATGGGTGTCCTTTTGCCAAAGATGAGGCCTCATCTCTATCACAATGGAGGTCCAATCATCATGGTGCAGGTAACTTCCTAAAAATCAAACGAACCCAAGCAGCATGGATGCTTATACTTCTCTTTCAGACACTCCATGGGCGGTGAGTGGTAATGTCACAGGTATTCCTTAACGGTTTCAGGTAGCTGAAAGATTTATCCTAAAGAACAGAATGCAGTGTTCCCAGAATTCAGAGAACACTCATCTGCTCCATCAAAATTGTTTCCCACAACTATACAAAGCAATAGAGGAAACTTGTGGAGCTTTTTAGATCTGAATTTCATACCAGTTCTCACATAAAGCCAAAATACATTACAATTACCTGGAACCCTCTGACATGATAAAGAGGAATAAGGATACGGGAAGATAGAAGCAAAAGCCTAAAACTTGTGACAAAAACAGCCTCAAAATTTAGGCTTTTGAGTTCTTAGCACCTAACTTAAGCTGTAAATGTTTCAGGACACAATGTTGCATGTTCATGGTGAGTAGCTTCTCTCTTAAACTTCTTCTAGATGTGCAGTGGTGATTGTTCCATGTTCTTAGTATTTTTTTAAAACTCCCTGGTTGGCACAGGATGGGATAGGAGACCTTTCTTATAATATGCCCAAGACCATTGTTCTTGAACAATGTATTATGTCTACTGAGTAAAAGCACTAGGCAAAATTATTTCTTGGCAGAAATAAGATGCTTATAACAGGATTTTCAGAAATAACCTTCAGGTGTGTGTGGCATTGGATCTGGAGCTTGAAAGTCCATCCCCTTGGGAAAAGGGCAAGATGCATACCTCTCAGTAGGAGCAGGGTTGTCCTTCTCCCCTCAGTCCTTTGAGTGCGTTTCAGGGCTTTGCTGTTCATGTGAGCCCCTTGTAGGTGCCTCTATTCTGGAAGTCTAATTTTGCCGTACTTTTGATCATGTCACAACTTGTTCTGTGGTTTTATTGTTCTGCTTGGGAGGTGGGTCATAGCTCTCCACTTTTCATAAAGACTGTTTTGATCACTTGCTAAGTAGCTAGGGTAAAGATTTTTATACAGAGGGTGATTTTGTAGGAAAATGATTTATCTCTACACAATGACTACTCCACTGTAAGATATAGGTGAGAGGAATGAGTCCCTAGAAGTGTTGTCTTCTGTTACTCCTCAGGTCTGGAGTTAAAATGACATTTTCAGTGTGGCCATCAAAGGAAGAGGATGGTTGGATTTGGGCTTTCCATTTTTGTTATTAGATGCTGACTGAAATTGGCTACTGCTTTACTGACTTGCTTTTACTGTGCAGGTAGAGAATGAGTATGGAAGCTACTTTGCTTGTGACTATGACTATCTGCGTTCCCTTCTGAAGCTCTTTCGCCAGCATCTTGGGGATGAAGTGGTGCTGTTCACAACTGATGGCGCGAGCCAGTTTCACTTGAGATGTGGAGCTCTTCAGGGTCTTTATGCAACAGTGGACTTTGCCCCAGGTTGGAGACTGTGGTTTGTTACCAAAAAAATAATCTGTTGTGTGTGTGTTTTTGTGGCAGAACAAACTGACTTGACTGCTTGACAAACCTGACGGCTTTTTTTAAATGGGGTAATAGAATCATAGAATATCTCAAGTTGGAAGGGACCCGTAAGGATTATCGAGTTAATTCCCTGGCATTTATGTATATTGGATATACTGTTAAACGTACGAGAATCACCCACAAGTACCCAGTTAGTCATAATCATTTCCTTGCGTCATGAAATCATGATGGGACCTGGAGACGGACTTTTTACAAGGGCATGTAGTGGTAGGACGAAGGGTAATGGCTTCAAACTGGAAGAGGGGAGATTTAGAATAGATATTAGGAAGAAATTTTTCACTATGAGGGTGGTGAGGCACTGGAACAAGTTGCCCAGGGAAGTTGTGAAGACCCCATCCCTGGGAGTGTTCAAGGCCAGGTTGGATGGGGCTTTGAGCAACCTGGTCTAGTGGGAGGTGTCCCTGCCCATGGCAGGGGGGTTGGAACTAGATGATCTTTAAGGTTCCTTCCAACCTAAACCATTCTATGATTCTATGATAAACAATTTACACTGCTCATAGGGCATATCTCCTAAAAGTTAGCAGTAATAGTTGGCATTGATTCCATTGATTTTTTTTTTAATTATGTTTTTGAATAGATTTTTTTTATGCTTTTTTTTGTTGTTGTTGTTGTTTTGGTTTGTTTTTCTAATGTCTTCTGTCTGTCCCAGAATCCAGCCCTTATAGTTCATTTACTTTTAAGGCAGTGGTTACCGGGAAAAAAAATATTACTGCTGAAGATCATCATTAGAAATGTGCACACTGCCACAATTTGATGTGATATAGGCCTGAAGAATGATGAAGCAACCACAGTGCCCAGAAAGTGTTCTTTTGACAGAAGAGGAGAGTTAACGATGTTCATATACTGCACAGACTTCGCAAAATAGGCTTAAGGCGCAAGAAACAAACTCCAAGACAGATCTTTCTGTATTTTTTTACGTGTGGCCTCTTTTGTACATTATTCTCTCCACATTCAAAGATGGGTGCTTAGCAGGAATCTGTTTTCTTACAAGTAGATTGAAATTGTGAACTCCTTCATGTGTCTCATTTACGAGATGGTGAGCTACTCATCGAAGCAGTTATTTCCAGTCCCTGTTGCTTGAGCCACTAGGAGCGATCAGAAGTTAAACTTCTCTTTAGAGATTGCCTGGCGTCTGTTCTTCACCATAGTCCTGGTACTGCAACCCTAGGCCTATAGTTTCCAATGACCAAGTAGCGATTCTGACCCATCTTGGACTTCTTCGTGCCACGATGTCATTCCTGAGAAAGTCTGGTCAGAAGATGTATCTTAAAAGCAGACATACATGCGTGAATGCATATGTGTACATATATATTTTAAATAAGTTCTGCAACTTAAACACTGAAATCAAAGGTATGGATTCCTGTGTTTTCTGAAGTAACTTTATTGTCTGGATTTTTGCTAGGTGTTGGAAGGAAGGTTAAGACAGCTACTTCAGTAAAATGAAGGACTGAAAAAGTCATGGATGTAGCAACTCAGTTTTACTTCTGTTTGCTTATAGGTGGCAATGTCACAGCAGCATTCTTAGCTCAAAGGAGCAGTGAACCTACAGGCCCTTTGGTATGTCTTTTCACTTAAGTTTCTTGTATTATTCCTAATCTTGTAGTGGTTAATAAGAGATGAGTTGACAAGAGTGTGTTGGACAGTTTTAGGGACATGTTTGCAAAGGCGTAATTTCCAAGTCAGTCAGAAAAACTAAACAGAGGAGCTTCTGTGTGTGTTTCTCATATCCATGTTAACTGCTGTTCTGCAAATACGATTTTAGTCTCCAAAGGTATTGATTTTGTTTCAGTATTTTTCCTTGCTAAGACAAATGTTTACAAAGCAGCGGAAACAGTAAGTATGATTAGATGAGTTAGTGAGGTACATGTGTGGGTGGAAGTTAAAAGCAAAATTAAAAGGGCAGGTTAGAAGTTGCTTCCTGTTTTCGGCTACCCTAGAGGTTTTACACAAGTTATAATGGGATGTGAGATCACTGGTAGCCATTTTGACAAAGAGAGAAGGCCCATTGAGGGTACAAGATTATCTCTGTGCTATGAAATTGTTTAGAACATAGTTTGGCTATCTGAAAGATTTCTTTTCCGTTACATCTAGTATGCTATTCTGCAGAGACTGGATTGGTTCCATCACTTATTTGAACGCCAAGCATCTGAAACACATTCATGTTGACAGGTTCCAAGGAAATTCATGCTCTTTGGTACTTAAGCAATTATTTTCAAAGTGTCCCTATAAAATTATCGAAACAATCCTTTAATTTCTTTGACCAGTTATCTGCTGTAAAGGACTCAGCTAGTGTATAATTTGCTGTATTTATAGTAGTTTAAAAATGGCTCAAATGAGTCAAGGTGCCCTTTTTCCTTCCCTCTTACAGTTAGTAACCTTAAATCACATTGCATTCTGTTCTTGTTCCCTCTTCATGTTTCCCTTCCTCTTTTGCCCTTCCTCCTTTCAGGTTAATTCTGAGTTTTATACTGGATGGTTGGATCACTGGGGGCACCGTCATTCTGTTGTGCCCGCACAAACTGTAGCTAAAACACTTAATGAAATCCTGGCACGTGGTGCTAACGTTAACCTGTAAGTGTGTGTTCAGTAGAGGTTAATTTTGGGGGTATTTTTTTTCCCAATTCAGCAAAACCTGATTTAAGTGGATGCTTTTTTTTCCTTTTTAGGTACATGTTTATAGGTGGGACTAACTTTGGCTATTGGAATGGTAAGAAATTATTTAAATTATACTAATGATATAGGGGAGCAGTTCATGAATTGGGTAGTAACGAAAGCTTTCCCTGCTTTCGCATGGCAAAAGATGACTCCACTAGCTGTTCTTTGTCTGTCGCCAGCATGTTGTGCTAAACCCACATGGTATTTATCTTTGCAAAGGCTAATTCTGCTTCACTCAGTCCTGTGAAATGGTTGAAATGTGAATAAATTTGTTTCTTCTCAGAATATTTCTGAAGATTGTATAACAGAGCAGTGTGAGCTCAGAAGGATGTTGTCCTCCATCAGGAATAGTTTCTCTATGCCAAATCCGAATACCAAGGCCTACGTTGAATCCAAAAATGTAGCAGAGTCTGGTTGTGATTGGAAAGAATTCTAGAAGTTGATAACTTTGGAAAAAACCAACTCTTTCTGTTTCCATTGCCTTTTTTTTTTTCTCCCCACCCTTAGGTGCTAATATGCCGTATATGCCACAGCCCACTAGTTATGACTATGATGCTCCACTGAGTGAAGCGGGGGATCTGACAGAAAAATACTTTGCCTTGAGGGAAGTCATTGGTATGGTGAGTGTCCCTAGGATGTGTTTAGAATGGTTCTTTGAAACATCCCTGATGTACTGTCGCTCTTGTGCTGGTGTATGTTACTTCTGAATTTGCTATTTTCTGCAGGTAAGGGAAGTGAAGGCGATTAGACCAACCTAAGTGCTTGCTATTACAAAAGGGGACAGATCTTGCACCTCTCTGGCTATCCTTTCTGTCCCTGCTTCCTTTCAAAGTTGGGGATACAGATGCAGGTCTGATACTGAAATGATTCAACTCTGCTTTTTTGTTGCATTTGTTTTCTTTCAACTCAAGGTCAGTAAGCTGAGTTGGCTGGCTCAATCAGATGAGAGCCAGTGCTGGCACAAGGGGAGCAGAGGGAGGCAGGAAGGGTTTGACTGGGAGTAGAGATGGAGGGGGAGTGAACAGAGCTTTTCCCTTGCAGCATCAGTCAGCCATTCAAGTCAGGTCAGGCTCATCGCTCGACAGCAGACTGATACGCACTGCAGCTTAGTGCTTTGGCTGTCTATATCCCAAGCTTTACGTTGTGGTTTTGGGCCTCTAGGAAGGAGTGTGCTTATCCAAATGAACACATCTTGGTTTTGTGATGCCACAAACTTTAGCTACTGAGTGGGACCAGCTTTGCCTTTGCTGTAAAAATGTCCAGTATCTCTACAAACTGGAGATTGAAGTGAAACATGGAACCTGTATCTGGATTTTGAATAGCCTTACATTGGAGGCTGTTCAGATGAGGCTTAAAAATGGATTCCATGGGAATCCCAAGGCTCAGGCATGTACTCGCTGTCCTGTTGCATGCCAACAACATTCCTATTCACTAGAAGACATTTTTTTGACAGGAGTAGATCTCTCAGAAGTGTATTACACTTTTTCTAGGGTTGAGCACGGTTTTATCTCCGTACCTATGGAAGGCCTGCTGTGGATCATTTTCTTAAATTTCTCCATTATCCCTAAGCTTTCCATTGATGGGATAATTTTGATAGCCTTTCAAGGAGAACCTCCTGTCTACATGCAGCTTTTCTCACCAAAGAAATTCCTGTTTTTAACTTGTTTTCTTCAAGGCAAGATGCCTATCTGAAATGTAAGTAGTGTTCTAGTATAGTAAGAGAGCTTGATAAGATCTGAAGTGTTCAGTATAACCTAAGGTGCGTTGGGTCATGGTACAGCTTTTTTTTGGTGTGGTTTGTTTATCTCTTACCTTCCATATCCATAGGATCTCAGTGAAGTTTTCCTGTCTCTGCTGTGGGTTCTAAACCCATAAGAGTGTATCTACTCAGTTGCAGTTTGAGGTGGAGCTGATGAAAGAAAATTAAGTTGCCTGCAATTAATGACTTCGTTCAACATGTCAGCTTTGCTACAAGGCTAACACATTGTAATGTTCCTTTACTATTTCCTTCAGTTAATAAATGTAATAAAGAAGAAGGGTTTCAGTGTATAGCTTCTTTCAATTGCTGATAGCATTCTCTAATCTTTACTATTTGGGCTGAAACTTCCTACTTTTGGCTAATTCTCTTGGGTGAATATAGTTTTTCTTTTCTTTAAGCCTGAATATCTTGATTATTTTCAAATACAGAGAGGAAGAAATGAACTTGTTACTGGAAATATAAATCAGGTTTTCATCAGTCCATAGCTGAGATTTGACAGGAGGCAGGAGGGCATTGGGAATTATGCTGCTGTGGTCTGTTTATAAGTTAAAAAAAAACAACCCCAAAAACAAAAACAAAAAAAACCCCAACTAAACATTAAAAAAGCCCTTGTCTTGGTGCAGAGGTGAGCTTTTGAGCACGAGTTTTATGCTGGGTATACCATGTGTGAGCCCAGAAAATCATGCCTTGTGCTAAAACTTTCAAGCTGAAATGGAAGTAAAATTCCTTAAGGAAAATGCCCTTTCATCCCCTCACCAAATTTATTTTAAAAAATAACTAGGAGCTGCCAAAGTAAGTGCTCGGAAGTCACTGAATGTGCAGATTAAGGTAGCCTTCACAAGGGTGATCATTTGTGCATGTGTATTGAAATGTAGGCTTAGATTGCTTGATCACGTGAGTGTCTCGTGCAGAAGTTTTTTCTCTGTAACACGCAGACAGGGCCATGTTCAGTAAATGAAAGAACAGATGGGAAGAGTGGACATTACAGGCGACAAGTAATGGCAGGAAAAGGAGAAAGGGATGATGGCAAGGAGGGAAGAAGGTTGTAGGCTCAGAAAGGAGGAGGCTAGGGTATGGGGCAGAAAGGCGCTGTCTAGACTTGCCACTGCTCAAAGGTGTCCGAGAAAGCGGTGGACATCCTTCACCCCTTCTCTCTGCTGATCTCAGGTGGTTCTTCCTCAAGATATAGGGCAAGAAGTAAACAGAAGTGGCCTGGCAGTCAGTGTGTTTCCTTGTCGTGTTTTCCTATAGTTGATTGGGCAGTTGTCTAGACCCGGACCAGAGGGGAGATAACGATGGGACCTCAAGAGTTTATGGAGCTGTGGTCTCAAGGCCTGCTTCTCAAAGAAACCAGCCCAGGCAGTAATGGATTAGCAGGTGGTGGTGGAGTATAGTAACAGTGAAAGGAAAGGCACAAGAGGCTGATAATTCCCATATGGAAGTGCTGCTAAGGAAAGCTCAGGTGGAAATACAGCCCTACAGACTTGGAAAGATTAACTCAAACTCTCACGAACTGGGGAGACGACTGCAGGAGGGTTATAGAAGACAGCAATGCAAGCTGTAGCCACAGGAGGTCTCCAAGGGCACTGTGATTCCTTGGCAGTTCATTTGTTAGCTATGCTTTTTACCGTTACCTCAAATGGAATAGTTATTAAAAATTGTTTACCATATGTGATCATCAGATGTTTTTTTCCTAAAAAAACCCCTCCAACTTAGACTAGATGCAGCTGTAATCCTTTAGCCCAGTGAGATTATCTACTTTAGCTAAAGTTCTGCTTTTGTAAGTTGTAAAGTGGAAAGTGAGAATTCAATTAAAGCATGTTTGTATTTAAGCTTTGTGTGTTTGGTTTTTTTCTCCTTTCCTTTCTAGTATAAGCAGTTACCAGAAGGTCTGATCCCTCCGACAACACCCAAATTTGCATACGGGAAGGTTCGCTTGCAGAAGGTAAGTTAACGTCTGTGATACGCTGTGTATCTTTCCGTAATGCTGTATGGTTTTATTTTTGCAGAAAGTGTTCATGAGGGTGTCATGGCAGTCCCTAGATACCATACAAAATAAAGAGGAAAACCTTGAAAGCAAACTTTCAGGAAGGAGGGAGCAGAGCTTGGGAGTTGGTAATCATGCCCATGGTGGAAAATGAGAAAATGTATGTTATCTGGATATAAAAAGATAATATTTACAGTATGCAGTATATGCCTGAAGTTTTAGTAAACTGAAATGTATATATTATTAACAGAGCAGAATCATAGATGTCTGAGATAACTCATGTATGAGTAATGTAGCTGGGGGAGTGCTAGCCTGAGAGCTATGAGCAAAGAGTGTTTTTGTAACTGGTGATGCCTCTGAAGTAGAAGCAAACATATCTTTTAAATACTTCTTGGTGTTTAAATTTTGAATATGGAACATTTATCAATAAGACTTTCAAATTTTTTGAAAAGTTTCTTAAAAGATTTGTAAAAATCTGTAGCTGATGAGAGAAATAAAAGTAGTTTCCTGCTGAGGGAAAAGCATGCAGAACCCAGCCTTGCCATATGCTGTCTGACAAGAGGGGTATAACTGGTCAGCAAATGAGTAGCTGGGGTTTGTCCATAGCACCGTTGTTTTAGGACCAGTGATAATTTTCTGTGAAATACACTCACTGCAGGAACCTAGTTCTCAACTGTAGGGGGTGGTTTAACGGGGGATGGAAGAGACAACAGGTATGAACTTGGCTATATTAATTCTGCTGGGCGCAGACAACTTGTTTTGAGGTGGAGGATTACTGCAGTTGGTATGCTGGATACTGTAATTCATAACGCTTTGATTTTATACTTTGAACTTTTAATTCGGCAGCCACCTTTCCAATCAGCGATGTATCTGATCTATTATGCGCTGCAGCTGAAGCGTTGCAAAACTTGGTAGTGATAAGGCTTTGCAGGCGTTTTCAAGCCATCCCACTCAAGTGGTGGGCAGAAATACTGTTTGTATAGAAGTGATTCACCAGTGAACTTGAAACAGGTCTATATCATTTTCAACAACCTTTGAGTATCTTCAGACCTTTTAGGGCAGGGGTTGCCATACGAGGTTTCGCTGGAACTGGCTTATATTTGGTAGTGACTAATTATATACTCTTATCAGTACACCCACCACTTCTACTGCTATCATAGGTTGCTAGTGTTTGGGAGCCTAGCAGTCAGATTTTGACTCTCCCATCTTCTCATGGTTCATGGCTCCCAGATAGGGCTGTTCAATTTCACTAGAATGATGAACTTTCTCTTTCATGCCTTCAGGAAATGAATGCTGCAGGGTGCCTGGCCCAGACACTTGTCTTACAAAGGAGTCAGATGAATAAACTTGCTCAAGTATAGCAGCTTTGACCTGGCTATCACAATGGGAGCCCTGTTCCTGCACATTCTCACCTTCTACACTTCCTGCTTTTTTTGGAGAGGAGGTGTTTTACTCTCCACGCAGCAGTTTTAGGAATCCAGATAGCATGTCTAAACTGCCAGCTGTGAGGTTCATGTCATTGCCTGTACATATACTGCCATCTGCACTGAAAGCCTCTAGAGTTGTTTTCTGGAAAGAAGGCTAATTTTTGCTCTGTGAACCCACTGCTTAATTTCAGCAGCAGTTTACTCCTCTGCTTGGTTACCCTGCAACGCAGGATGAGTCTCAAATCACAGAGGGTTTGTACCATCCCAGCCAAAGCCATCTTCTCAACTCCATCACGCATTCTAGCCCCTGCTGGGACCAGGTCCAGTCCACCTTGTTGTATGGAGAAGTCTGAATGTATTTGGGTGAATATCAGAGAAGGAATATTCTAAAAGATAAGACTTCACTTTGGTAATAGAGAACTTTCCAACTATATCGTTCACAGTAACAGTGGTAAACCAGGTATTATGTGAAGCTTCACTGTGTAGTCGAGGTCCAGCAGTCAGTCTGCTATACTGAGCATCGACTCTACTGCAGTGGACTAACTCTCTTGACACTTTTGCAGAAAGGAAGAGGGAAAGGAGACTCCAGATTATTTTCAGGAGTCATATGATATACCTCACAGAGGTATGCATAACCAGAGCAGGCTGTTCTGTCTCTTTTTTTTTTTTTTTTTTTTTTTTTTTTTCACAAGATATTCTGTGACAATTCAGTCCTTAAGTACCTGATCAGCTGCTCAGGACCTAAACTTGAGGAAAAGAGATCTTTGCCCTTAGTGGGTGCTGACTGTCATATTTGCTGGTTTTTGGAGGTTTGCAAATAGGGTGCCCCAGATGAAAATAGTTGGGGAACCCAGACTAGTTGGGGAGGGAAAAGAAATAAAGAATAATAATAAAGAAAAGCTCCCCTGCTGTTCCCTGATCAGTCACTTGTTCATTTTGAGCTATTGAATTATTTCAAAGAATCCTCCTGGGTGGGGGGAAAAAAGGTAATTTATTAAAAGATGCTGGGGACACTGACATTGCTGCAGAAGACAGGAAAACAGGCAATGAGGAAAAAAATCTTACTGCATACATACAAAAGAGAAGTGTTGAAGATGAGGAATGAGGGCAGGCAAAGGCAGAACAGCAATAGATAGGCTCAAGAAATGTGAGCCAGATGACAGGGTTTAGGGGTTTAAAACCTAGAGTGTAGGGAGCATCCTTTCCAGAAGGAAATGAATGAGTCTTAGTGCCTGCAATGCATCTGCGTGGCTGTGCAGGTTTGTGAGCAGGTGGTAGTTTCTGGTCACCACTTGGAGGGCCCTGAAGTATGCTTGGTCACAAGGAAATGTCTGCCCCAGCACTGCAGCCTGCAGACTTGTAGGTTCTGGAGCTGTATTTAGTTCTTGGGATGTGGAGGTCTCAAGCAACAGCAAATAGTAGGCAACGCTGATAGGAGTTGGGGGTAGAAAGGGTTAAGCAAATGGGAGAGGCTTACAGTAGTTGATATCATTCCTGATGGAGCTGTTTTGTTTCTTTTCATGCTTGGTCTTACACTTTGGTTTTGAAGACCTTGGTCTGGAGGATGAAAAAGTATTGCTGTTTTTTATTGGTAGTCATCTGTTGTTTTACAGGTTGAGGTTTTAAAAATTCTTGACAGTATTTGTCATTTTTAAATTTACTGTGAAGTTTCTGTTGTCGTACTGATTGTCCACTAAGAAGCAGGTGTACAGGAACTTGCAGCAAGAGCAGATCTTGGTTTTTGGTTTTTTTTTGTACATACCACTTAAGAGTAAAAAGCTGAACAAACATAATCCATTGAAGTTTCAAAGAAACAAACTTCTACCAGCCAGCCCAGTCCTTTAGGTGAATCATATGTGGTCAGCCTGTGTTCAGAAAAGAAGCCCCCTTGGTAGCAGGAACTTAAAAAAGTCGAACAGGTCCATGTACAAGCTGCTAATACTCAGTTCAGCAAGGGACAAAGTAGCACTCACTGCCAGCCAGTAGCTCATCCAGGTGACCATGTGCGTGTTAATACTGCTTATGTTCATTTCTAATTTTGTTGTCCAACTGGGGCCAAGACTATTAATGCTCATAGGATTGTTGTTTAGTTCTATAAATCAACTCTGTCGGTGTCTGTGCAAAGATACTCATCTTTTGCTTCACAGCTGTTGTACAAGACCCAGCAGTTCAATCTCTCCTGTGTCTGCCAAGTCCTGCATATTGCCTTAAGGTTACTGGCTCCCTTGAAGGAGCACAAGATAAGGAATGGAGCACATACACAGTCCAGAGCATTTGGGGAATTTTACTCTACAGAAGCTGGTTGTTATATTAGGTACAGTGCTTAAACTGAAAACGTAAGAGCAAAGGGCTTTCATGAAATTTTTGAAAGCCATCATTTGACTGACAGCCTTCTTGCCAGGGTGAACATGCTTAACTGTAGACTAGTGAGGGTGACCCAACTTCCGGGTAGTGATGGCATTACCCTTTGTATACCTGTGGCCTCCTCCTGCTTTCTTGATCCTAACTAAAGAATTGAGATAAACTAATTTCAAAAGTCCATTTAGATGTATGTCTACCTGCTTGTTGTGGGTTAACCCCGGTAGACAGCTACGCCCCACGCAGCCACTTGCTCGTTCTTGCCCAGTGGGATGGGGGAGAGAATCAGAAAGGTATAAGTGGTAAAACTCATGGGTCGAGATAAAGACAGTTTGATAGGTAAAGCAAAAACTGCGCACACAAGTAAAGCAAAATGAGGAGTTCATGTACTGCTAACAATCAGCAGGCAGGTGTTTCGCCATCCACAGGAAAGCGGGGCTTCATCATGTGTAATGGTTACTTGGCAAGACAAATGCCGTAACTCCCAATGTGTGTGTGTGTGTGTCCTCCTTCTTCCCCCAGCTTTATAGGCTGAGCATGACGTCATATGGTACGGCATATCCCTTTGGTCAGTTGAGGTCAGCTGTCCTGGCTATGTCCCCTCCGAACTTCTTGTGCACCCCCAGCCTACTTGCTGGTGGGACAGGGTGAGAAGCAGAAAAGACCTTGATGCTGTGTTTCCAGCACAAATCCAAAATATAGCCCATAAAGCTGCTATGAAGAAATGTAACTCTATCCTAGCTGAAACCAGTACTATACTGAAGAAATAATTGCGTGTACATAGATGATTCATGCTGACTTCTGTCACATACAGGATTTCATACCAAGTGATGTACGTTTTAATATATAATTTAATATTTCAGCATTGCTGAATTTCACATATGCTCTGCAAAAATTCAATAGTTCTGTTACTGAAGTAGCCTCAGAAGTTTGTATTGCTGTGGATGTTCTTATAGTATACAGTTTTACATGATTTTAAATGCCTACATTTTTTAAAAATTTTTTTTTACTCAGGCATTTGAAAGTAAATCTGCATTTGAGGAATGTTTTGAATATCTGATGTGTAATTACCACTGAACAGTGACAATACTTCTGGTGAAACAGACTGACATCTTGCATGAAAAATATGAATGCAGTTGATTTTTTGAGCTTGCAAGACACAAGGCATATTATGTGCATCTTGACTAACACAAAATAGTGGCCTTTGAGAGAGAATTGTAGATGAGTAGAAAACTCTATGATCGCAAAAGGAAATTGCGGATGGTAACAAAAGACAATTTAATTGTACACATGTAAGTCCTAATTCAGCAAGGTACTTATGCATGTGACTAGCCTAAACCTTGCTCTCAGTCTCACTAAAATCAGTCCAGCTACTTATATGTGACACTGAATTACAGCCTTATGGTTTCTAAAATCATTTAAGACTAAATAGGATAAGCTCATCCTGGATAACTCTTGATGGAACCAAATTGTATCCCTACTTAGCTCAGAAGGATTCCAGCATAACTCACTGGAAATCAGTGGCATTTTCCCTAGCTTGGTTTTAAGTATAATTGAGCAAAATTTAGATAATACAGTACTTTTGTGTTAATTGTCCAGAGAACTTGTGTTTCTTTATAGAACTTTTGTGAGAAACTCCTGGGTTAGTTCTCATTAAATAATAAAGGATCACTTTTATTTTTATGAATGCATAGCAAATTTAGAACATCTGGATTTTTAAAACGTTGTTCCACGTGTAGCATGTTCCTTTTAGGGCTCATCGGTTCTCTGTACTGTATTGTATCATTAATGTGTCTGTAAGGATGATGTAAGGGCTTAAGATTTCTTTGCTTTCTGGACAGATAGAGCTAGCTGGCTAGGTGACTACTGGATATGCAAGCTGTTATATCTGGATTTAAATTTACTGACCTTCATATATCTGCTTTTTCTATGTTGCAGGTGGGCGCTGTGGTGGAGGTTCTTGACACGCTGTCACCTGAAGGACCAGTGAAAAGCACTTACCCATTAACCTTTGTTCAGCTAAAGCAGGTGAGGATTACTTCAGTAGGCACATTGCAGTAATTTTGTAAAGTTTATTTGAACAATCCTCTGTGTTATGACTCTTCCTATGTCCAGTGTCTTAGACCTTATCTCAGCACAAAAGTAATAGTAATATAAAGTTGTCCAGGATTTTTGCATTGGAGGCCTTTCCGTATTCTACAGTGCTCCTGTTTTGCACGTGAGGTTGTCCTCTTTCCATGAATGTAGGTATATATGCTGTCCAGGCTTTCATCTTTATCTCTCTCCTTTCTGAAATATTGTTTTTTCAGTGTCTTAAGAGACTTTTTTAATCCATCTTTTTACTAATTATTTTCCTTATCCTGTTTTTTTCTTTGCCTCTCCCCACCTGCTATGAGAGTGAGCACAGTGGCTGAGATACTTGCTTTCACATACAAGTCAGAGGGGCTGGAGATTAGGCAATGCAATCCATTTGACACTTCTATGGGCCTCCTACTTATTTGTAGTCCTCTTCTTTTACTACATGTATGGCGAGGCAAGAGAATGCAGTGAGAGAAACCTTCAGGAGCAACTTCTTGGGAGTTGTTGCAACCCACTGTTGAGGTCACTCACCCTACTGGTTGAGATAGGAGAAATACTTTTCTCTGCGTTTTCCTGTGGCTTCTGCTGATTCCCACTCTCCCCGACGTTCCTTCTCTGTCAGTCTGTGCATCAGTTTCCCTGTCAATTTTGGTGACTTTCCATATCTTCCCTCACAGTCAAAGATCTTTCCCTTGCTGCTGAGGGACTCTGTCTTTCCATTAAGGTTACATGGCTCCTTGATAGCTTCTGTGCTGAATTTTGCAGAGACCGGAGCATGGGTGCTAATTGCCTGCAGCTAAAATAAACTACTTGGAAGAGAATGTGGTGGTGGTAGTAGCTGGGGGAGGAAGAAGAGGAGGGAGCAGTTCAGCAGATGCCTGAAATATGCCATTAGTCAAGTAGGGGTCAAGAGATTTTTCCTTTCCAAGCCACTAATACAGAGGCATGAGAGAAGCTACAGGTAATATGTTGTGGCTGGATGTAATTTCTGCTGGGCTTTTTTCTCTCGTCCTCTGGCCTTCCCACCCTTAGTACACTGCTTAGGAAAAGTCATGAGAGAACAGTGCAGCCAGCAGAGCTTCCTAGCATATTTTAATTTTTTTTTTTTTCCTCCCTCTCCCTGTTTTCTGGACACCTTGTTGCAAATGTATAGCAAATATAATAATTACAGCAGAATGGAAATGGGTTACTCTCACTTCTTCCCACCACAGTTATGTTCTAATCCAAATCTTGAAGATAAATGGTTTTGTGGCTACTGAGTGACAGAGACGATGCATTTTTTTACTTGTATTTAACTTGCGTTTCACTTTGTGATGAGAAAAAATCCAATGGCTATGACTTTTTTTTTTTTTTTTTCCCTGATGGGGAACTTAGTGAAAAATATTCCGAGACGTTTCTGATGTAAATGAGGTAGTTTTAAAAATAGATAATATCAACTTGATGAACATGTCAATTTATGGGCACTGGGTGACAAGTGCACTTTCGAGTTTGTTATAAAAACTCAGTGATGAAGGGATTTTCCAGCTATCTTCTCATTGATTTTAATGAAGAAATAATACTATTGGTCATTAACAGCTTTTTTTTTTTATTGAGGAAATACCTTCATAGCTAAGACCCTTATCTTTCAAAGTTAAGTAAATGTTCTGATGAAACATTTAAAAATGGAAACTCTGTGGAATTTACACCCATTACTTAAAGGTCGAAGTGAACTCTTATCTGAAGCTGGTATCTGTGATAGATGCTATCTGAAGGGAATGGAAGTTAACATTTTAATCTGAGTGTGTAGGCAGGAATGTGGGATATTTCTAATTCAGAACCTGAACTGAAGCTACGGAATGACTTGCTTCATTAATCTGTTTGGGTTTTTTCCCCTTTCTTTTCTTCTCTTAGTATTTTGGGTTTCTACTGTACAGAACTACACTTCCGAAAAACTATACGGAGCCAACACAACTGTCTTCAACTTTAAATGGAGTCCATGATCGTGCCTATGTCTCTGTCGATGGGGTAAACATTGTTTGCTGGTATTCATTTCTGCTAGGAGTGGCCTTTGCAAACGTCATGGATACAGTCTGGCTTTTTGTTTTTCCTCCTTTCTCCAACTTACAAAAACAACTTTATTAGATAAACTTATTTAATCAGATGAAGGAAGTAAGGAAGTGTACAGTTGATTCATTCCAAATGTTCATGTTCATATTTCAGAAAATATGACTATTTCTTATTTCTAAGGAAAATGTAATTGTTTCCATTTTTGAGATATTTGAATGTTAATACAGATTCATGACTTCAGTAAAAAAAAACCCCAAAACCTAGAGGAAGGGTTTACTTGCAGGTTCATGAAATACGTTAATGATATGTATATGCTTGTTTGCTTTCTACAGTGTTTCTATAGATTTTAAAAAAAAAAAATAATATTTTTTTAAATTTTATTCTTCTCCTTTTTTTTCTTTTTTTGCCTTTGAGGGTGGGGGGAAGTGGAAGCCTGAGCCTATGTATTACCTTATGAAACTGGCTTCTGACCACAAGTTTAAAAAAAAAATAAGAAGTTCAATGTACAGGATGTGAACGTTACTTTTCTTCCCTTAAGCAGTGTTTTGTTCCTGCTTAATGAGAATTAATAGGAATTCACAGACTTTGTAGCCTATTTTTTTTAATTATACTTTGACCTGTGCTGACTTCCATCACCTTTGTGTCCAGGTCAAAGTCTACTTTCGTTATGTTGTGGGTATGGGAATAAATAAAGCTTAACTATTGATGTGAGCTTAATTGGAAGATGAAGCCCCTTTTCATCACTGATATTGGCAGAATCTTTACAGTCACTAGACTAAATTTGAGAACTTGCTTTTTGTGAATCAGGTGCATCAAAAACACTAGAGTTCTCACAGTTGATTGAGTTAGTTGAATTCAGCTAAGGAAAGAGATGGTGTCAGTTAGACAAATGCTGCCTAGTAGCGCATCCAGTTGATGTACTGACCTGAATATTGACATAGCAGCTCTGTGTGTGTGTGCTCTCATGCAAGAGGAAGAAAGAAATTTATTTTTTTTTACTTTTTTTATTTGTTTCCTTTGTCCCCTTTATTTTTTTCGTGCAAGTTGAGAAGACAAATAATAGGATTTTGTTGTTTTTCAATGGTTACTGCTTTCTTCCTCTTGGTGTAATTCACATAGGTTCCTCAAGGTGTCCTTGAAAGGGACAAAGCACTTACGATAAATATAACTGGGAAGGCTGGAGCAAATCTGGACATCTTGGTAGAGAATATGGGCCGAGTCAACTTTGGTAGATACAATAATGACTTTAAGGTAAGTAAAATCACTTGAGTTACTGGATTGTGGTGGCTTTTCCAGAGGTTAAAAAGAAAGTAGTGAGTGGGTTAGAAAGAGCAAAAGGATCAGGATTACACAGCTGTAACTTCACCTCAAAAATATAACTACTCACTAGTTTTCCTTTGAGTTCTTCCAGTCACTGAGACCAAAGTGGAATTAAAAACTGACAGGTATCTTTTGTCCCATTTTGTTTGTTGGTAGCATACCCTTGTGGTATTTTCAGTGAGGCTAGGAAAGGCTGTCTCACTAGCACTTTAGCATGCAAAATTGCCAGTTCAGATTTGGACTGATCAGGTGTTAGACATAATTATCAGAAAGCTTCCAAGTGCTCCTGGGTGCATACTACACTTTGGGACTGTCACCTCCCCACATGAGTGGCTGTGGTGGGTTGACCTTGGCTGGCTACCAGGTGCCCACCAAGCTGCCCTATCATTCCTCCTCCATCAACAGGACAGGGAGAAAATACGATGAAAAGCTCGTGGGTTGAGATAAGGACAGGGAGATCATTCAGCAATTACCGTCAGGGGCAAAACAGACTCAACTTGGGGAAATTAATTTAATTTATTGTCAATTAAACAGAGTAGGATAATGAGAAATAAGAACAAATCTTAAAAAACACCTTCCCACCACCCCTCTCTTCTTCCCAGGATCCACTTCATTCCTGACTCTTCTGCCTCCCTCCCCTGAGAGGTGCAGGGGGATGGAGAATGGAGGATGCGGTCAGTTGATAACACTTTATCTCAGCTGCTCCTTCCTCCTCACAGTCTTTCTTGCTCCAGTGTGGCGTCCCATCCACGGGGCACAGTTCTTCATGAACTTCTCCAATGTGAGTCCTTCCCGTGGGCTGCAGTTCTTCAAGAACAGGCTGTTCCAGCATGGATCCCCCAGAAGGCCACAGCTCCTGCCAGAAAACCTGTTCCTGCATGGGTTCCTCTGCACCGAATGCAGTTCCTGCCAGGAGTGTGCTCCAGCGTGGACTCTCCACAGGCTGCAGCTTTGTTCAGGGCACATCCACCTGCTCCAGTGTGGTGTTCTCCACAAGCTGCAGGGTGGATATCTGCTGCACTATGGACCTCCATGGGCTGCAGGGAGACAACCTGTGTCACCTTGGTCTTGACAATGGGTTGCAGGGGAATCTCTGCTCCAGTGCCTGGAGCACCTCCTCCTCCTTCACTGACCTTTGTGTCTGCAGGACTGTTTCTCTCCCATTTTTCTCACTCCTCTCTCACAGCTGCTACACAGTGTTTTCCACTCTTTCTGAAATATATTATCAGCGAGGTGCTACCAAAGCCATTGATGGACTTAGCTTTGGCCAGCATCGGGTCTTTCTTGGAGCCAGCTGGAACTGGCTCTGCCCAACGTGGGGACAGCTTCTAGCATCTTTTCACAGAAGCCATCCCTGCAGCCACTGCGCTACCAAAACCTTGCAACGTAAACCAAAGAACAGTGGTGATGCCACTAACGTAACGCTAGGAAGGGAGGGGCAAAAAAGAAACTTTCCTGGCTTTAGACTTTATGGGATCCCAATTTGCTGAAGAGAGGAGTATTGTAGCGGCTAGTCTTGTGTAGTTTCTGACGTGTCCAGTGCAGCAGCACACTATTTTTTTTTCAGTTTTTGATGTTACTGGGTTACAAGTAGTAGTGAAGTAATGACAAAGTTTTACAATTAAGAAGAGATTTGCAGTCCCCTAACTGCAAAAATCTCTTAAACACCCCCTAGATTTGACTTGGCCTAAACTGATTTGTGATGTTTGGAAAGCTTGTCAAGCATTTAATGACTGTCCAGATTAATAGCTTTCTGGTGATTGTGGTGCTAAGGTGATGCCAGGTAAATTAGAAGCTTCTGTTCCTTCTCAGTCTAAATTCTGTCTGTGACGGGTGCTAGTTCCCCAATGTTTTGCCTTCATGTAGAGGCAGCAGAAATGTTGCATTTATTTGATAACAGGCTGGGTGATAAGGAACCAATGTGCTTAGTGCTAAATTAAGGTAACAGAATAGAGGGTGAAAGGTTGGATTAGGGAGGTGCTCAATGTTGCTGTGGTTGAGCCGAAATTCACACTTATACCAGGGTTTCAACCTTTTAAAGATTTAAGAGTGAAAGCAAGTTTAGTAGACATGTACTTTGTGAGAACAATCCTCTAAAAGCAGGATCCTTCTGTGTAGAAGAGGCAGCCTTTCTCAAGTAACTTTGGAAAACGTACGTTGCTTTTTCTCATATAATCCTTCCCTCATGTTGTTCTTGTGTTGATTTTGAAAACTGGGAGTAACCTTGGGTTTTAGGTATTTTGTGCTTCCAAAAGTAACTTTAGGGGAAGAGGTTCCTACTTTGTGAAGCCTCATATTTTTAAGCAAATAGGGTAGCTTTTCTGGGTTTTGCTTGACTGTTTTTTATATCACGTTTTTGAGCTTGAAATGGACCTAGTCATTTAGCTTTTGGGAAGGAATCTTAAAAGGGTTTTGGTTTTAAAACATCCTGCTGATCTAAGTGTTGTTGTTGAAGGACACAAAGGAAGGAAGAGTGTGGTTTCTGTTTTTTCTATATTTTTTTCACATAATCACTGCCACCTATATCTTTGTTTTACTTGGAAAATTTATATCCATATCTGGACTGTTGAATATGGATTCTTATGCAGACCAAAGTAAGAATGCTTAGTAGGTACTTCATCTCATGTGAAAAATCACACCATTCATAGTGCCTAAAGATGGGCTTAGGGAGGCAGGTTGGAAAGTTGGGGCTAAAGTTATGTTGCATTACTTCAATTGATTGCTGGACGGTAGAGTCTAGGATGTATAGAAGAGTTTTGCCACTTGACTCTGTGCAGATATTTTAGTTTGATACAAGAAAAATAAGTTCCTCTTTTGTAAAGTGGTCATCTAGGTAAAGGAAGAGAAAACCAGTTGGTGCTTGTACTGATGATGAAGCTTATGGAGTCAGCGCAATGCTCATTAGACATCAGAACAGACACACGACATGGTATCAGGCCATTGAAAATGTGGTTTTGCTTGTTCCTGTTTGACATGCAGTGTTTGCAACAGAAGTTAAGTTGCACTGAAAAACAGCTTCTCTACAGGGTCTATTCAAGCGATTATATGGATGTAGCAGCATTGGTTTAAAATCAACCCCTTGCATTGCACTGAAGCACAACTATTATTATAACAAAATTATGATGTGTGTAGGGGTAACTTAATGTTCTTTTCACTCTTCTTAAATCATGAGCTTACCTTTCTTTTGCATTCATTGTGCAAGTACCCTGGTGTTCTGTACAGATGGTTCCATAGAAATGAAACAGGACTCTGTGGGCTTGAAGCTGACTGTAAGCTTAAAGTGTTTCACTGAATCGGGGTCACAAAGCATGTGCCCTGATTTTGTGATACTGTATGTTAGCTGTAGATTGGTAGGAAGTAAACACTGCTTTCTCTGCTATTGTGCAGGTTAATGTCTTGGCTTAGTGACTCAGTGTTACCAGATCTCATGATGGTATCTCAAACATACACTACTTAATGTTTTTTCTGCTTTTTATTTAAGCCCCAGGTTTTGGAATCAAGCAAAATAGAAATTTTCATAGTTACAGGAAAAAAGTTTGAAAAAAAACTTGGGCATCAGTGAAAGCTCAAAAATTTGAAGAGGAACAGACCTTTCACAGAGAATAAATGAAACCCTTTATTCTTAAGCAAATCTTATAACTTGGTGAAGACCAGATGCTTGGTTTTTTGGTACACAGATTGGCAGCTGTTGCAAGTCCTTGGATTCAGTTTTTATTCCTGACTGTTCTGTAGTTGCAGCCGAGTAACTTCAATAACATGAAGCTAATTATGTTATGTTTTAGTGGTTTTTTGTTGTTTTTTTTTATCTCCTCCTAGGGTCTAGTTTCAAATTTAACTCTTGATCAAGATATACTTGCTGAATGGGAAATCTATCCTCTGGACATAGATGGAGCAGTGAACCATGACATTAATGGCCACCTTGACCAACCAAAGAGATCTGTTGGCAATCCGATGAGTTATGAAGCACCTACTTTTTACACTGGTAGTCTTTCAATTCCTGGAGGGATTCCAGACTTGCCTCAAGACACCTATGTCAGGTTTCCTGGCTGGACAAAGGTACAACTTTTGCTGTAAAAACTGATGTAAAGTCCACTCAGAAAGCTACTGAAGCTTCTATGGACAATCAAAGTCTTGGATGGGTAGAAGTAGGTTGTAGTGGTGGGGTGTCTCAAATACATTTAAATGACTAGGAAATGGATTCCTTGCTTTAAGTAAATCTAGAGACTAACCATTAAGAGAAGGGAAACATATACAAAAGATACATGGTATTGGTCTAGAAAGACAAGCATCACAAAAAAACCCCAAACCTATTTTTTTCAACAGTGGGAAAGATGAACTGTCAGGCTATTTAGAAATGCTGCATTTCATTGTGTTGGGTGTTTTTGTCTTGAGATGTGGAGCAGAAGCAGCTCTTTGGAGGGAGGGAGTGAATACATGCCTTGAGATAAAATAATTTTTTATCCTGGAGGAAGTGAGATGCTACAGGACGCTTTCCTGGTTACATTGATTGATTAAAAGTAACTAAGAACATATTCGCGGTGTTGTGTGAGGAATTATGGATCCTGTTACAAAGCGTAGAGTGTGCTGGACACAACTATTGGTGGTGTGCCCATAGATACTGATCCAATGCATGGAAGATATTACTGCTTGTCTTCTGGAGGTTACCTGTAACTGGCCTGAATGGATCAGAGAGGCGCTGCCATGAGAAGCTTGTGGGCAGATCTCTGTTAATGGGAACTTCTCTTGGGGCTGAAGTGTAGCTAGAGCAGCAGAGTGTGTTTTCACAGTGCCGTGTTTGGAACAGCCAGCATGCAGGATGGGTAAGGACCAGTTCAGCTAGCTGGTGGGAGGCACAGAGAGCAGAATGCGTGCGCTGAAGTGCTGCTCTTCTTGGAAGCCTAAGCATGTAAGTCCCAGCTTCAGGGAAGTGCCTGTGATAGTGTTAGGTAGCAAAATTATTCCTTTCTGAAACAATTAGTTTACTGCTATTAAAATAGAGTAGGAGGAGGAGTTGCTGGTGGTCTATCTACAGTAGTGTAGTCGTTAGAGCGCTTCCTAATATGCAGAAAACAGTGGTTCATTGCTGGCACTCAGCTTGGATGAGGAAGTCTGACTTAGTCCCTGATCCTGTATATGTGCATATCTTACACAATCACTGAGTAAAATCCAAAAATAGCTCTTTGCACAGGAACTGGAATCTGAGACTTCTGCAGTAAATTTTGTGACCCAATGAAACAAAAATCTTCTTCAGGAAGTGAGGTGACCATACCCACCTGTTGGCAAACTCATCTTTGAAATTGCAAATGAGTCCAAGAATTCTCATGTACTGGTGGGAGTCTTTTCCTCTGATCTATTGAACATAGTAACCTCTGTTTTATGTCGTTTGTATACCCTCTAAAGCCATCAAGGTGAAGAGATCCCAGACAAACTGTAAGCAGGGCTATTGAATTGATCCTTCAAGCTTTACATGGATTGGACCAAAGTTTTAACGAGGATACCCAGGACTAATAATATTGAGGTGATACTGGGTGTGGAAACTGTGACTTCCAGATAACTTTACCAGTTTAAGGCAGAGGGCTGTAAGGGTTTGAATTCCGCTCGGGCCCCACTGGATCTGGGTCTTAATTCCTTGAGTGGCACTGTGTAAATTGCTGACGCTAAGGTGTGGAGAGGGACTTTTATTAAATACTTTTAATAAAAACCCACCTGTTTGAGCAGTTGGAAAACCATGGAAACAACACTTACCAAGAAAACATATCATTCTAATGATGATCCTGCCTTTTCACATTAAGACGAAGAATATGGCATGCTAGAAAGCCTGGAAGAAGGGGTGCAGCGTTAACAGTCATGACCTATGTTGTTGCTCACTTGCCTGCAGTGGTTTTTAAACCCTTCACTATTAATAAAACTTACTCCACCCTTGCTTGAGGAAGCACAATGCCCTTAAGCGTACATGCCCCTGAATATAGTTAGATTTATCGGACTTTTTTTTCTTCAACAGAAAAGAGAATTTGGGGTCAGGACTGTTCTTGATTTCTGTGGAATCATGGGTTGTAGTTGCTGACCCCACTAAAGTAAATCTTGTTCCTGAAGGCAAAGATCCCCCTCCTTTATTTTATTTTGTCTAGGGCATATTTATTGGTAGTGTGTATACTGTCATGATTTGCTGGTTTAGGGCACACAAATTCTTGAGTGTGAAGTCTTTAGAAACTGCATTTTTAATAAGGACAGTTTGGAATTGAGAAATTAAGTTCATAGCTTTATTGAAAAAATGAGTTACATCCAATGACTGATTAAGAACAGGAATAGAGACCTGTCTGATCATGCCTCCTGCGTTAGAACTCTAATGCAGTTGATTCCTATGGTAAACTCCTACTTCCTCCGGGGTTACAGTCACTCTGTAGTAGGTAGGCTACTGTCTGGTGGGTACACTCACTAATCCATACTGTGTGTGTGGCAGTTGCATTAACGCCATGTTTTCTTCTAAAACTACCACAGAAGCAGAGTAGTGAGCTTGAATAAATAGCTCTTCTCTTGCCTTTTAATATAGCAAAAGCAAGCTGCAAAGCAAGATAACTTGATTGAAAAAAAAAATAATCAAAGAAAAGGAAAGTTTGAGGTCAAAGTTTATTAGCACCTTGGCAGAACTGTGCAAGATAGGAATCTTATACCACGGAAGTGGATACAGAGCTGAAATAACTCACCTGCATTTGCAAATACCAACTCATTATAAAATTTCTCTTGCGAATTTCATAAAGTCTATTTTCATAAATAATGAAAAAAGAAAACACAAGAAAAATAGCTTCAAAACATACTCACTGTATTACAATTGTGCTTCTGTAAATCCTTTAAAAGTGTTATTCTGGTTTCAGATATCCCAGAAAATTTTAGAAATCACCAAGAGTGAAGTACAAGTCCTTACTTTCCACCGATTCAGACTATTTTATTATTTTTATCAATGTACATCAGTGCTGTGAGTTAGTTTGTTTTTCCTCTATGTTCCGATTACCAAAGGCCAAAGCAAGATGGACAACACAGATGCAGTTATCTGTTCCCATCCCTTTTCTTGTCCACTGAACTCGTCTGACATACGGTGAAAAGACATTTAGGAGGAGTAAAAGCAAATTATTTATCCAAATCAGCTGTATATCCTCCCTTATGTTTTGTTTAATGAACCAAGATTCAGCTCAACTCAGGAGTCCATTTACAGTTTAATGGAACATTCTGCAACTCACAAATTTATACACTTTTGGGAAAATCTGCATTTGTGTCACTTCAATGTGTCTATTTTGAGGTGTATAAATGACTGGTTTGACTTTCTGCTTTTTGCTCTTGCCCAATTTTGTTTTATCTTTTGAATGTAAGGTATTTATAATGTTAGAAAAGTATTTTGAACTAGTGGTTCTGGCTACAATAAAAAGTAATTTAAAGAGTTTGTATGCCAAGTTAACTACGATTTCATTGAACTTAAATTAATGCTTGGAGACCCCCCAATATTTTAATGGTTGTAGGTAACTACAACAAAATACGGTACTCTTGCAGTGTGGTTTCACAAGTTCTTTTGTTGACTAAGCTATCACAAGTGTAATAGACGTCTGAATTTCATGTGTTTAGACAAGCTGTATCTTTTTCATGAAATAGTGCAACATGAAGGGACTAACAAGATAACGTAGTCTTATGCTTGTACAGACAGCCACAACAGAATTAGTATCTGCTTTTTTCTGTTGTGCATTCTTTTTCCTTTTAAAAATCAACTTCAAGCAAATACAGTTTTCAGGTTTGCTTTGGTCTGAAACTTGGTGCAAAATTCAGTGCCAGGAACCTGCAATTCCGTTTTCCTAAGTATTGTCATTTTTGGAATTACTGCAGTATTTGACCACTTTAATTTTAAATATTAATAAGTGCTTTAACTCATCAGGGAATTTAATTCTTTTGACTGTCATTAGCATTTTCTTGAACAGATTTTCTATTGTCATGTTCTATCAAACTGAAGGATGGAGGAAATTCAGTTACTATGTGAAGAGCGTTATGCTTAAAACTATTTTGTCATTTGATCTCTGTCAAATTATTAAAATGTCCTTATTTGTTTCTTTCTCTCTTAACAGGGGCAAATTTGGATCAATGGCTTTAATCTCGGTCGCTACTGGCCAGCCCGTGGTCCTCAGTTGACCCTTTTTGTTCCAAGGAATATACTTGTTTCATCGGTGCCAAACAACATAACAGTGTTGGAGCTGGAGCGTTCTCCTTGCAGCACCCAGGCATGCGAGATAGAATTTGTAGACAAACCTAATATCAATGCAACTGCACAGTATGAAAATGATGGCCCCCAACTCTTTGTTAGAGACATATGGCTGAACCATCTATAATGAGTATTTTCTTATCTTCCACCACTTCGCTTCCCTTTCCCTCAAGCCATACTTCCCTTTTTTAAAGACTGTGTTAATCAGTAAGTTGTTTAGCTGAGGCAACTTTTTAAATTCTTCAAAGACTTTTTTTTTGTTTTTTTTTTAAAAAAATCTGCCAGAGTTAAATACTGAAATTCTCTTAAAAAAAATAAAAGCTGTAGCTTTAGAACTTGCCTTGGACTGAAATTGAACTCAAGTGGAAGATAACGTTTATGTCAGTCTAGTGAAAATGTAGTCCTTGTAGGCTGCTTGCATTACAGGAACCCTCTGATGCTTTTCTTTATTTACCATGTTTTGCAACTGGAGAGGAGCCTACAAAAGGAGTGCACAGTCTCGCTAGCTTGCTGTTTATTCATGCGGACTGGTAAGTCAGAGCTGCCAAGAGACTAGACACTTTAAGCTGATTTTTATCATCTGGTTAGTATCAATAGTCTGAAGGGGCTCACTGCCAGCATTGGGCTGACCTCATTTTTTTCAACTCTGTGCAAGTGACCTTGGAAAAATTTCAATTGGTTTCTCATGGGAGCAGTGAGAACAACTGTGGAAGAGAGCACTGAAATGCAAGCTGGTCCAAACAGCAGTAACGTGGAGGGACCTTTTAGGCTGCATCTGTCCCCTCTTAGAAAGCCAATTTACTGCTTCCCTTCTGCTATCTTTGAAGACTTTAAGTAAGTTGATCGGTACAAGGACATACATAAAATTTAGGCTCTTCTGGTTGGACCATAGCCTCTGATTAACCTGCTTGCAGAATGTAGTCTTAAAATGAGCCACTTTTCCTTTTAATGGATCCTATTTTTTTTTACTTTTTTTTTTTCCTCTCTAATGGCCCTGGAGTACTTGTTTTTGATAGGCCAGCACCTTGGAAGTGGAATGCTTTAAGTTAAAGAATTTTAGTCCTCTTTTTAGTCATTAATTCACATCTGTTTTGTTCCAGTAAACTGGTGATCTTTGTAAGTGCCTGATATTTGCAAAGATGTGCAATCTCTGTCAGTAAAGCTGACTTTCTGCAACAGACTGAGTCTTCTTATTGATTCTTATGGGTTTGATGTCAATCATGCAAAGTCCTTGGTGAGATTTAAACAACAAAAGATTCATATGATGGAATCAACTATTTTCATAATCTGTGGTTTCTTCCTTTGATTTTTGTCTGACATTATTAAAATAGTTCTTTAAATCCTTCCTGTGTTTGTGTGGGAAGGAAAAAAGGGATGAGGAAGAGTTACGAGCAGTTACAGTATAAGGGAGAAAAGAGGTTGTAAAGTCTCTATGGAGAAGGAGTTCATGTCTCATTTGTTTTCTGTGCTATGAAGCTGTGTGCAAAGTAAAGCAAATCAAAGTAGTTGTGATAGGCTGTGCGGACCCCGGAGGTGCCACCCTTTTCTGAGATGACCAGTGCAAAAACTTATTTCTTCTCAGCTGATGAGGATTATTACTGTCACCTGAGAAGAGAGTGAAAAGGAGCACCACTTCCTTGAGTATCTACATCTCTGCTATGTGTTTAGCATGTGTTTGATGGGCTTTCAAACCAGACACATGCGGTTCACCTGAGCCAGAGAGCTTCTGCTCTTAAATGCAAAGTCTAATGGCTGGCTACTGTGTGTTCAGTACCTGATACACTTAATTCTTGGAATAAAGTGATCTGCCCTGACCCAGATTTTTTTTTTTTTTTCTTGGCACCATCCCTATGCAGACCCTGGAACATGCTCTGCAGTTGGTTTATTATGAAGTATTAATTACCTCAGAGCCAGACCTTGAAAGTAAGGAATGGAACAGAATTAGTTTCATACCGGTTGTGGGTATTGTGGGTTGAAGTGTGCAGAATGACAGTGCTATTTAGGTATTATTCCTACAACAGTTCAGTGCTTTAACAGCCAGGAGTATTTTTATTTTTCTGGTAGTTAGTGCTGTGAGGGGAGTGGAACTCCTGGCTCTCATTCTAACTTCATTTCGTTTTACATTGTACTTGTGAAAATGTAGTGTAATCCATGAGACTTCACTTTTTGCTGTAACTCTGTGTAATATTACAAGCAGAAAGGCTTTGCATCAAGGATTACAAACATGCATCTGGTTAGATATAAGACTAACAAGAACAAAGTAGAAAAAACAGGCTTAAAGTTTTTCAAGTAGGGCTCCAGATAGTGTTATTAACACACCTGCGTATTTTCTGCTTTCAGTGAAGTGATCTCTTGTTTGCAGAAAGGAACCGAAAGTTGAGGCCCTGATTCCTAATTCTGACCTACCTGCATGAAAACACTGCTAGAGGTTGCCAAGCGGTGTGGTATTTATTTGAGTATGCAGAAAGGAGGCCTCTGTGACACGGGGCCTTCAGAGTACAGCGCTACCAAAAAGAACCTGTTGCCACTTGCTGCTGCTTTACCCAAGGATGTGTCTGTAGGTGCTGCAGGAGAGCGTTCTGCCCTGCCCATGTCTCATACTGGGTCGCTGTGCCCACACCACTGCTGCTACTACACGGCTGGGGCTTCCCCTAGGTTTCCTAGCCTTGGCATGCAGTCCTCCTGGGACTGAGTATGTGATACAAAATGGGACAGCTATGGCATTTTGCTCCTTTGCAGTCTCCAGCAAGTCTGTTATTTTAACCTATCCTCAAATGTGGTTCTATCGTCTGTGTCCAGGGGTGGAAATGAAATCAGAAGGAAACCTTCTGACTGGAGACCAAATGCATAGAAAAGGGGCTGGGATGAGTTAGCTGGCTCACCTTGACCAAGTTTCAATTTGGTTTTGGAGGGCATGATGTGAAAACATTGTCAGACCCCTGGTTAGTATCTACGGTGTAGCTGTGTAATCTGTTCCAGATGCTGAAGCTCAATGGGATGGCCTGTCTGGAGCCAGCTGCCTCCTGAAGGCATGGCAAGAAAGAATGTTCCTAATGCTAAAATTGTGGCTCCTCAAATGCTCCCTCCTGCCTGTCCTTGGGAATTTGCAAGTGGTTTGCTGGCACAGCAGCTGAATAATGGGCACAATGCTCTCTGCTGTCAGCTGACCAGCACAAACCTGGTATTTAGTCAGAATGGGTCTGTAAGGAGCAGTGGAGATTTTACACTGGTGCCATGTGGAAGGTAGGTGTGATCTTTGCAATTCTGTAGGGGAGTGCCATTTGCAATCTGCTCCTAGAGCGTAGCTGTAGGGGCTTAGCTTAGCACAGATATTTTTTCCATCCCTGGAGTGAGGTTTGTAAGTGATTGCCTGGGCTGATGAGCAAATAGGTGAACATGAACTGGTGAATAGTGTGCAGCATATAGTTGAATTCTCTTTCTTAACCTATGTACGAGACTACTCTTTTCCCTTATATTCATAATATTCTGTGATTCACAGTCCCTGAATCACTTGAGACTTGACCTTGTCTGTACCCTTTTAGACTCTCAGTGCCTTTTGTAATTCTCCTGTGCAGGCAGCTCTCCCTGTCTCCCCACTCTCCTATCTCTTTTGGGGCTCCACAGTGCCTGTGATTTTTCTTTTGCATTTTTTTGGTGAAATACTCCTTTGTTTGCACAGTTTGAATGTTTACATGAGTCTGATTCTAGAAATAATCCTCCTGACTGGACAGCAAATACTATCCACCTGACAAATGTGTCAGGTGTTCAGAAATGGAAATTACTGAAGAATCCTGTGTTTAACATCTGGAGGTGATGATACAGAATTATCCAGACTGAGAAGGTGACCTGTTAACACAACACTTAAGTTTGGACTGCAAAGGGAAGAAATCTACTCTCTTTGGATGGATTTGGGCTCTTTGATATAATTGGATGACTGACTGGACTATTGCAGTCCATTTGTATTCTCATTTCAGATGTGTTGAGATCACTGGGAACAGCAGCATCTCCGTACGTGTAAAATGGATATTCTGACAGGGTTCCTAGGATGCTCTTCATGGAAATCCATCCATATTTGAGCAAACAGCTGACAGTGCTGACAGATCCTAACCTGAGCCTCTGACAGCAGCTTAGTTATTTACTGGGTGTTATTGTCTCTGTACCAGCAGGAAGCTACTTGAGAATGTTTTTCTGTTACATGGCTTTGCAATCATTCATCTTCCTTTTTTTTGCTTGCAAATGCTCTAGCATAACTTCCCAAAAGAACTGCTGATTGATGTGCAGTCCCCACATTTTCATTTTAATTTCTTTTTGTATGTATCTTTTCCAGACTGTAAACATCATTTTAACAGGTAATAAAAGATGCAAGGTTTGTGACAGATGATCTAGCCCTATGCGTCTCTACCCTAAGCCAGTGTTACCTGTATCTAAAGTATTCCCAATGTATTTATTTAACCCATTGTTCAACATTTCCTGTGATGGAGACATCAGGCATCCCTAGGGAAGCTGTTCTGGCGTTTACTGTTAGGAAACTTGTCGACAGCGAACTGAAGTCTTCGTTGCTGTATGTAAGCCAGTGATCAGTTCTACTATCCACAGCCAACATGAAGTATGTCTTTGTACTCTGAAACTGTTTTGTGCCCTCTCTGTTACCTTCTTACCACCCTGATGGACTGGATTTACAGAAGTTTTAAGAGGTGCAGAGCAACATAGAGAAGACATTTCAAAGATGTGAAAGGGTGACGAGGTCCTGAATGACATGCCCCGGGTGCTGCAGCAGTTTTATTTGAAAGAAATGACTGAGTTGCAAGAAAGCTGTCTTGCAGGCCAGGACTTAAAAGCATGGTAGCCAGCCTCGAGGTCCTGACTGGAAGATCATGTGACAAAAGGAACTGGAAGCTACAGAATGAAGTCTGCTTTAATGGTTCTCCATCAATGAGAAGGCAAAACTGGGCAGGAGGAGACAATTTTGAGACTTGATGCAAAGGGCTGAATGGAAAAATGTTGGAAAAGATGTCATAGGATTTTTGTCATGCTTTTGCTGAATAAAGTATGTATGTTTAAAAATCCCTTTTCAGAAGGTATTTTCTGTTGCTTGTTATGTTGTCGAAGACGGGAGTAGTGAACCAGAGTCCCTAGCTTTGGGGCAAGTCATGAAAGTGTGTGTTACCTACAAGAGGTTTCCCAGATCCAGTGCTAGTTTCAGGCCCTTGGTGGTGCAATCCCCTTTCAGCAGGATATATGGTATTTGTGGCCAAGAAATCAGCAACATATTTAAGAATTCCTGTTTTGGACTTTAGCACATACACCTGTTCCTCAGCAGCCAAGTATAGATAGGAGTCCAAAATCAGGGTCTTAGGAAGGTCCCACTTCTAACTCTGTAGCGTTGTAATGGGCAGCGCAGTCTTGTTCTTGAAACTCCGCAGCATGTGTTCATAGCAGACTGTGTGAAAGCACCGTGGTAAGATCGCTATCTTGCACTTTGGTAATGTGCTTACATCTGTATGACCGTAACTTAGCCTTTTTAATTTTCTTTTTCTTTGGTAGACGAGGGGAAAAAAAAGGACTCCCTAATGGAACTGGGAATGGAGTTTGAAATGGAGTTTGAAACTCCAACAGAAAGGGACTCTGTTAAGTAGTGGATCTGTTGAATATTGGTGCAAATTCGGTAGGAAAATGTAGCCGGTATCTATGGTTTGAAAGGATTTTTCTGTTAAGGGTCTCTAGTCCTTCTAAGTGGATATACTTCAAAAAAAAACCCAAAACAAACAAACCCAACGACTTGGTGCTTCTATACTAATATTAACTGAGTATTTTCAGCGTTGTCTGTGGTTGTGGGTGAGAGCACAGATCTGAGCACAATGTGGGGAAATGCCTAGCAATTGCTGGTCATCCCTCTAATGCTATAGCTAAGAAATTAGTCCTCTGTTCCCTGTTTCATGCTTCTTTAAGTCTTGCTGGTTCTTCTTCTTGTTCTAGGGAAATCTTATGTGTAGAGAAACTAAAAAAATTTCCTTCAGTGTGTCTTTGGTTGTCTGAAGAAGAGTTGATCTCCACCCCTTCCACCTATTCATCATTAGTTTGCAAGCTGGACGAAGATACCTTTGCTTCCAGCTTGCTCATACCTTTCTCCTTTCTTCCAAATCCCATTCAGAGGTTCCTTTTGGCAAGTCCCACAAATCTTGGTCAGGTGCACAGAGTGAACACTCTTTATGGCTCTCTAGTCTAAATTTAACCAGAGATCTCCCCTGGTTGTGGACTTCTGCAGTAGAACTCTCCAATGCACTTGCCTTGGGAGAAGGTGAATGGCTGCACGTTGAGCGTGGTGGCTGCAAGATCTGGATGTGTTCCTGCACTACATGTGAAGGAGCTTTCCGAAGCGTAGGTGGAATTGTTGAGGAGAAGAAGGAGAAGAAACTGATAGCTTACTCTTAACCTTCCTCGTGCCATGTCTGTTGCTGAGCTTTAGATTGTAAAGTTTCTCCTGTATATTGAAAGTGGTAGTTGCTGTTTTCACAGTGGGCACGTGGGGAATAAGAAAGAAGCTGCGCAGAAGGAAAATTGCACTCCTTTCTTGCCTCCTTCATGTTAAATTTTATTTCTGGATGTTGAAACACTCTGCTTACACCAGTGAGGTTTCCCAGAAGACTTTAGGGTATGAGAGATGGGTCTGGATCCTGCACGCACTCTACATACCTTCTTTCAAGCTTTCTGACTTTTTTTCTCCTCAGTTTTAGGATGTGGTTTTCAATAATCGTGAATAGGTAGATCTGGTGTGCTGAAAAACCTGAGAACCTAGTACTGAACTTGTGATGGGTTAGCATGATTTCCTGCAAAATTTTGTCAAAGCAGTGACTTCTGCTACAGTGCATTCCTATGTTGCTGTTTTGGTCTTTGATCCAGAACAGTATCCACTTCAAAAGCTGAAGTTAAAGCGATGTGAGTCTTTTGACTACAGTCAAACATAGACACCTGCAGACGTGACTTTATTTAAAGCACTGATTCCACCTAGCTTGAGTTGAAATAGGAGAAAATTGCTGCTGGTTGGTATCTGCTGAAGCAGCTCTTTTTTACTTTTTTAAGTCTAACCTCTGAGGTCTGTTTGCTTTGACTCACAGGCTTCAGAGGTGTTGAAGAAAACCTAGAGCTTTCTAATTTTAACTGTCTCATACCAAGACAGTTCGTGTTTTAGTATTAGCCAAATTTTGGACTCCTCTTAATGTCTTTTACTGGGGAAAAAAAAAGGACATGCCACACCCCGCCCACCACCCCAAAATTAATCTTGATCACCCATCCTAGGAAATAAAGACAGCTTGGACAGAAGTAATTCAGGTAATTCAAAGATGAAGACAGGTAATTCAGATGCAAGGGTAGAAGCTAACTATGCTGGAATTACCCAAAAGGCTTTTTTCTTTTCTTGTCTTTTTTTTTTTAAATTCTGAAAAATCCAGTCTGTGCCAAGTTACTGAAATGAGATTACAGTAGTAGCATACTTGACTTGTATGAAGTTTGTTTCTCCTTTGTACTGTACCCACAGAGATGGTGCTGAAACAGGGGATGTTTAAGCACTATGCAGATACAAGCAGACAAGAATACTCAGTGTTACAAAACGTGATCTGGATGAGAAGCCTTGTGAAGACAGAGGAGAAAGCACAATAATGTGTCGGGCAGATAGTGGGTTGTTTGTTGGTGCTTTTTTTTTAATCTTTTTCTTTTTTTCAAACCCAAGCAGGTTGGCAGTGGAGAGGGGAAAGAAAATCATTTCCCTTTTGGTGCCTCCAGCCACCACCAGCCAGCTGTGGCCTTGCATCTCTTTGAACTGGCAAAGGTGAATGATGCTGAGCTTTGTAGTTTTCAGATTTTTATAGCTACAAGTGGAAAATTTTATGTGAAAGAAAGGAGGTGAGGTGGGGTGAAGATTCAGCTCCCCTGGCTGGGTGTGCAAGGTAGGGAAAAGAGATCCAAATCCTAGCAAAAATCTGCCTAACTGCAAGGTTGTGGATACCTGTAGCTCTGCTGGTACTGGCTCCCCAACTGCTTATCACCATCTTGTCTTCCATTTTATCCTTGCAATTCAAGGTAGAAACCTTGCTCTTTCTGACAATCCTTGATACACCTCACGTGTTTTCAGTTGTTCACAAAATAATAAGGCTATGGCCTTATAATATGCCTGGTTTGGTTTCACTGCTGTTTGTTGTGAACAAGTACCTTCTTCAGAAATACAACCACACTGTTGTACTTGTCCTGCAAGGTGGGTGAAGGAACATTGAGGGATTCCCACTGTTTCTTCTCTCTCTGTGTAGTGAGTTTGTCCAGAGTCTGCCGCATTGGCGCAGCACACGAGACGGCTTTTCTCTCAGAGGCTGAGGGCTTCAAAAACACTCAGAGCTCAGCTCATATTATTTGTTTTCTTTTTCTCATTTAATAAAAGTGTATTTTTTCATGTAAGAATAACGGTACTGAGTTTGACTAAGGTCCGTCTAGCCCTGTACCCTCTTTTCAAGGTGAGCGGATCTGATTGTCTCTTTCTGAGTTTCAGCACCTGAAATTTCAGGTGAAGTCTTTTTTTCTGACTAAGTTGAGCTGGAATTTCAGTGCTTTTAAAGTCTTTTCAGTGGAAGAGACTCAGCTTTGCTGATTCAGCTGCTTGCTCACCATGACTCAGTTTGCAAAAAAAAACCAACCCCAAACCCTGGACTCCAAAGCTCATGCTCTGCTATGCAATCTGGTGTACAGCAATTGAGATTATTTGAAAGCATCAGCTCTCTTTTAACAACCTTGGTCTGTGCTCCATAGTGTGTTTTGATTTTGGGGCTTACTCATTTACTGTCAGACTGTATGCCTTTTGATGCGAAAATGTGATGCTGGTTTGACTTGGAAAGAATGTTCCTGTTCTTATGAAGTACTTAGTTCTTTCCTGCTACCTGTTTTAGTGTGTTCATGCAAATTGGTAAAACCCCCTGCTGATTACAAATGTCAAAATCTGAAGTAAATCGGGCAAGCAAGTCTAAAAGGGGTAGGGGTTTTGTCTGCAAACCTTCATGATTCAGGACAACAATCCCCCGTTGACTGAGAAGTGTTAGGAAGAAATTGCTCAAAACCAAAGGCTTTTTTTAGAATAATGTATTATGAAGTTATTTTCATCTTCTGTGGAAAGAGATGAAACTTTTTGGGCTATGAGTAAAAGAGTACACATGGTTCTTGACATCTTGACACAAGGCAAGAAATTTAGCAATAAATACACAGATTTTTGTCTCTATAATAATAAATTCATAGTTTCGTTGTAGTACTTTTCATCTGCAAAATGCCTTGTTTTACAAAGGAGGGCAGAGTCTTGATTTCCATGTAGCAGATGCAAGAGTTGAATTGACTGAGATCCCTGGCAAGGCTGAAAACAGAACCTTAAAAAAGACCTTTTTGGGGTTTGGTTTTTTTGTTTGTTTTGTTTGTTGTTGCGTGTGTTTTTCTTCAGGGAGAAGTAAAGGATAAGGCTACTACAATCTCTTTTGGGCATATCAACTCTGGTAGACAGATACTGATGGACGTGCTTGGGCTACTTCTGCCTGCTTGAAGTCTGTGGCTCAATACGATAAGGAAGCCAGAGCAGACAGTGGAAGCCATCTAGTAAACTGCAGGTAATAAAACGTGGGTTGTTTGTTTGGTTGGTTTTTTTTTTTTCCCTAAGCAGAAATATTGTCGGCATGAACACGACCTGGACCGGTTGTGTAGTTGCGTTCTACCCCTGTGCACTGCTGTCTGTTTGCGTGGGACTCTCTACGTTTGCTATCACAAAGGAGAAGCGCCCTTCCGTTCAAAGGGCATTTCTGCCTGGTGGGTCTGTACAAGGTCTCACGTACCTGGTCCTCAGCCGCTGCTCTTGTTGGAGTAGACACATCTTGTGCCATTCACTGAGCAGGCAGATGTGGCTTTTGCTGTGAAGGATCGCACTGATTTATTTTTTTTTTTTACTGTGTTTTGTTTTGCTTTTGCCAAAGCAAACTTTTTGTTTTTGTGAGTAACTTTGTGGGATCTTGTAGCCTCAGGTTGAGAAAACAGGGCAGGTTTTGTTAGGAGGTGTCACTAAAATAAACATTGATACTAGCTACCTTATTTGCTCAATTGTTAGGGAGTATCAGCTTTTCTACAGCTATTTCTGTTCAAGTAGTTGACATTTCTAGAGTTCTTCCATTTTTCCAGGAACGTGGAACCTTATACATACCTCGTGGTTTATGTGGGGATGACAGTTCATGAATTGGGCATGAGCCCTCCTGAAAAATTAAGGCTACATTCAGTCCTATCTTATTATGACTGAGTTTTTTATTGTTGAATTACCTTACAGAAAAGGTGAGCTTTTTTTTCTGTTTATGACACAATTAGGAGTTACCCTGCATCTGCAGAAACCCATTCCTGGAATTTAAAAAAACCCACACAATTCCTCCCCCTCCCCCCCAAAAAAAAACCCCAACAAAAAACCACTCAAAGAAAAATTCTGCAGAATCTTGGATATCTAGTGCTGACCTTTGCTTTTTCAGTCCCTGACACAAATTGTTAAATAATTATCACTGAAGAGTTGACCTTTCATAAATGCTAATTAGAGGTTTGATCATTTAAAATTTATTCACATAATCCCATTTTGATAAAACACTGTAGTTTTTTACACTATAGGAGCAACTGAAGTTTATTTGCTAGGCAAATTCTCATGAACTAAGTCAGTAGAATTAACAGAAAAAAAACATCACAAGAAAACCCTTTTCTGTCTGGTAGTCTTTTACAGTAAGATTCATCACTTTACTGAAATTTTGCTTCTAATGATAGCTTTTTTCTAAATTCTGGCACATTCCTATGGGTATGTGAAAAAAGCTACTGATTAAGCAATGCAGTAGATTTATTCAATGAAGTTGTTAACAAAAAAATGTGTTGAATAAGACAAGTCTATGAGTGCTTTCTACAATTTTTTGTTACATGAGGACTTTTGAAACTATTTCCCCCATCAGAATAAAATTTTAATAGGAATTCAGAGCAGAAATAATGAAAACTTTTATTTCAATAATGTTGAAAAATAGGCGGCGCTTACTCTAAAACAGTTTTAATTTGAAGCTGAAACAAAATGCAAACAATAGCGTTGGGTTAAAAGGCGTTGATCGCTAGCCAGTGCAGCTGCCACCAAAAATCTGTTCTCTCCTGTGTTCAGATTTTCATAAAGCTGCCTCTTCAAACACAGAATGTTCTGCCAGTGTAGTCACCAGACAGACATCCTACTTGCGTGACCACTGCGTATGGAGAACGTGAGCTTAAGCTGGCGAGGAAATGAATGGATTTACTCTCAACTCCGTGTGACTGTGGGAGAGGAGGCTGCGGCACAGGCATTCATGCAAAAAGCTGGGAGCAGATGGGAGCCAGCCTCCCCATGGGGAATTTCGGGGGTTCCCTAATATTTCTGAGGAAAGGAAGCAAGTACTGACCTGCGTTATGCAAGGATGGGTTGGTGACGCAGAACTGAGGAGAAAACAGCCTAAATCCAAACTTTCTTTTTCGTTCCTTTTGTAAACTCTTCAGCCCATTCTCTGTAGCATTGCAGGTTTTTGTGTGACACCTCGTGCTATGGGTTTCACTCTTCTAGAAAGCGTAAACAAGATTTTTGATAGCAAGGGCAGACCTGTGCTCTGCAGCTTCTCAGCGCTGTTTCTCTGCAGGGCCTGCAGACAACGTTGGTGTTCCTTGCAATCAACCAGCCTTATTTTTCTGTCCATTCCTGGTGCTTGTGAATGAGCAACAAGGGCATAAGCAACAGGAAAAGCCATCCTTCTCTTTCTTCTCTACGTGCTTTTTACACCTTTCCCACATACTTTGGTAGCGGAAAAGACAAGTCAGTCAGTCTGCGGTCATGGTCTTACTTGTGGTCAAATTTCAGTTTACCAGTTATGAGCAAGTAGAGAGATCTGTTGTGGTCTTTTTTCACTTTGATTAAGATACTTTTGTATTTTTGTGTTACTACTAGCTGGTACTGCTCTTTCTATTTGTGTGCGATGGCGGCAGGTTAAAAGTCAGGGAGGGACCTCTCTTCAGTCTGTCTGCCCAAACCGCAATACTTCTGTGGAGATATTTTAAGGAGAGCAAAGTCCCTGTGCAAAAGAGACAAACATGCTTTTCGGGTATTGATGCAAACCTGTTGTTCCAATCACTGTCCCAGGTACAAAAGTCTCTTCCTGAATTTGGCTGCTTGGAGCTTCTCAGAAAATGCTGATCAAATGCCACTGGCCTCTTTTGAGCAGAAGAGTGGGTCTGGTGATGTCAATCTGCGTTCAGTCTTTGTTGTCTTACAGGTTGCTAGCAGCACCGAGAGTACCTTTTATGAGGGTTTCATATCTGTGGAAACAGATCAGATTCTTGCAGATCAGGTTCTCGATTACTTGCTATAGTCGTTAAAAGCAAAAGCAAGGAAACCAACATCTTCTTGGAATTGTAAAAAATTTTTAGTGCCTTAGTAGTTTTTATTTTGCAACACCTGAAATCATAAGCAGCTTGCAGTGTGCAGTTACTGAGCTACATATGCTGAATGCATGCTATTGCTCTGAAACGAGAAACTAAAACCCAGAGATACTTCAGCCTTTCCAAGATGACTACTTGAAATGAAAAAAAAAAAGAAAAAACAAAACCCAAACAACAGAACAACACCACAAAACCTAAAGGAGTATGATGCACTGATCAATCATGTATTTGGGCTGCATTTGTACAGAGGATGAATTTTTTTCTCTGTCACCTGCAAACAGGAATCCTGGCTCTCTGGTGTTTTAAGACACAACACCCTGTGTTATATGCGCCTTCCTTATTGGAAGGTGGCAGTAGTTGGTCATCTTCATCCTCTTACCCCCACATACCCTTCACACTAACCTGTGGTGGTCCTCACAGAACCTGAATCCAGATGGACACAATCCTGGCTGGGCCATTTCAGATTTGGCTACCAGAAAGAGCACAGTGTGGGTGGCTCTTACCTGGAGTTCCCCTCACCAAGCTGAAATATGAATCAAGGAGAGCTAGGAAGGCCCTGAGATTCTGCCAAAAATGTGCATTGTGCTCATAGTGTCTGAGCTCTTGCTCCGTGCCTCAGCTTCCCTAGCTAGAAGACAGCAACTTTTTAAAAACAAGGTCAAGTGGCCAGTGATGCAGACAAGAAGACATTAATTACTCTTTTCAGTAGAAATATCATATGCTACCATTTCTGAGAGTTCGAAGGAGGATCAGAAATAAATTAAGACAAAAGCCTGAGCGTGACCTGTGAGTAGTCTTCTTTTGAGCTGAGCACGTGAGGGATATGCTCTGCCAAGGGAAAAAGAACAGCAGCATTGGTCAGTCATGCCAGTGCTCCATCAAGGAGCTGGCAGAGGACTTGGATTTTGCTGGTCTGGAATAGACAAAGGGGTTTTCCAATTTTGAGCCTCATTTCTTAAGAAGTGTCTTTGGCTCAATGACTGTCCCATAAGATGGGATTTTGTTGATTTTTCTGGTGGATGTTGCTGCTGAATGACTGTGAAAAAGAAAATAATCCTGGAAGCATCTAACTTGGTGTCTCCTCATTGATAGTGCCTGCTCCATTAGGAGTGATTTCTCCATGACTGTCAGCAGCACCTGCAGACATCATTGCTCTGTTACAGTAAGATGACTGCAGGTACAACCAGTACTACATTACCTTTGAATGGTCTTATCAGTTATGCAATTGCTCGAAATCTCACCACACATATATTGACTCTTCGTTTCCAGTCTCCTACTTAAAAGCTTCTTTTATGCCTGGAGTAGCCAAGTCCTGTTGAGCTCTGTAGGCGTCGCCTTAAGCACCACTTTAATGATAATTTTGATTGATATTACTAAATGGCTCTTGATTTCTAACCGTAAATCAAGCCAAACTGAGCTATTTGCATAAGAGATGAGCGTTGATGAGTGTCCTGGTTTGAGGTAAAACAGAACCAATTTTCTGTTCAGTAATTTTACTTTTCAGCTACGCCTCTTCTAACTAAATTCATTTTCTGAAATTAGTGGCATATTTTTCAGGCAGTGTCGGCTTCTCGCAGAGGTAAGACCTGATGTTTATAATTAACACCAAGGAATGGTATGCAGAGAGGCTCCTGCTTATACTTATTGCTATAACACCCAAGGACAGCTAACTTTGTTATATGTCCCACTGGAGGGTCAGAAGCAGAAAAGCGTAGAGGGGTCCCACCTGTGGGGAGGAGCGGACAGGACAGGTGACCCAAAACTGACCAACAGGGTATTCTATCCTGTCTGCCTCATGCTCAGTATAAAAGCTGAAGGATCAAAGGAGTCAGCCTCTTTCTTTAATGGCCGGTGTCTGAGGAGGACTCTGTCTGTCCATCTGCCTTTGATCCCGACCCATGTGTTCCTGAATCCAGTTCTTGAGTTCAGTTCCTGTCCTTTGCTAGGTCCAGTCCGGGATTTCCCTGTGCCTGCTGGTGACATGATTGTCATTCTTGGAGCTCGATACCGTTTTGCATATATTGTATATATTTCATTATTTTCATATTAATATTATTATATTTTCTTTTTATTATTTTATTAATAATATTTCATTTTATTAATAATATTTCATACCAAAGTAGCTTGGTTGCTTTTAAACTCATCTCTCTTTCTCTTATTCTTCGCTCACTTGGGAGAGAAGTTAGAGAGCATCTGTCGTTCGTTTTATCGGCCAGCCCAGCACGTACCACGGCAGGGAGGTTGGTCTCTGGCTGTGTTAAGAGAGAGATGTTGCATAAAACTCGAAACCGTTAAGAGCTCATGGAGGAAAATGTGTGAGTGTGTATCCCTGCTGGCAGTTTTAGACTGGAAGCATCCTGGTAACAGAGGAGCACTGTAGTGCCTGTTGAACTGCACTCTCCGTCAGACCAGGTGTGCAGAGCTGGTGCTAGGACAGCGGCAAGCAGTAATAGTGTGGGAAGCAGAGTAGCAATTCCTTACTTTGTTTTCAGGGCTAGCTCTCAGACTGAGAGGAACAGATTGGGAGGAGGCTGCCAACCATATTGCTGCTTCTGCACAATCAGAAGGGATGAAGACGTCTTCCAGAGTAAAAGTGTGTCATTCAGCTTTATGTTTAGGGATTGACTGCAGTGGCCTAA